>BSCZ01000030.1:0-222493 GCA_027924225.1 Bjerkandera adusta
AGAATTAACGTGGTACAAATTGTTTCAAATTCCGCCGTATTTCCATGATAACTCCATCGGAATTTTCGTAAAACTTCCGCAGTGACATCTGAGCAACGCCGGCGACGCCGGTCAGCCTGTACTGCCTCTCTTATTTACGCAGCCTTCCGGCCACGGACCAGCAATAGCCTCAACATTTGCCTATGTCTGTATAAGCCATAGTGAGCTCCGTGGTAGGGCCGCTTCCAAGTCATTCACTATTATACAGGACGAACCTTGTCACTAGTCTGCTTGGTCTTCGACATGGGATTAGCCAGGGTGGAGTCCTGGACTTTCTCCAGTTCTACCCTCGCCCAGTCACTCCGGGTCACATCCACCCAATATTCCTTCGGCTTCTCTGCCTGGCTCTGCTGTCGCCGTAGGATAAAGTTCATCAACTCGGGGGCCGGACGACGCTCTTTGGAAAGGTCACCGACAATCCCGCCTCGGCAGAGCTGCCACCGCAGGATGCGGTACCAACCCAGGAACTCGAACTTTCCGCGTATGCTCTCTTGGAACACTGGTATCGGCCGGCCTGTGTTCCGGTCAAGCTGGTCGATGTTGTGACGCGTCCACAGCTCTTTGGGAGGTGAGAGATGCGCTTTGTCAAAGACCATGATACGACAGAAGTCGTCGGATAGGGGACGCGGCATGTCTCGCTTGTCCTCTGTCGGATCGACCATTGGCGCTCCCGTCTCCTCCACTTCTTGGGGGATCGAGGGCACATATGCCTCCTCGGCAAAGCTTCTGACGAAGGTATGGCCAGTCTGCCCCGGCAGTGCTGTCGCGATCTGTCGTGCGTGATAGAGGCGAGCACTGGGAACTGCATTGGGGTCGCGTCGGAACCGCGGCACGTATTTCTGGGTTTCAGGCGGCACTCTGTGTAGCGTGATCTTAGTATAATGCAACAGAACACACAAAAGTTGTCGCACAGAGTTTCCGTCATCACCGGGAGGACTTTACAAGAGTTTTAGGTCAAGAATACACAAAGCGAGCTGGAGGTGGTGACCGTTAAAGATTTGAACGATACGGTTGGGCTCGTAGCCCCTTCGGTCCTTAAACCAACCTTAAACTGAACCTTGAATTCCTTACACGCACCGGTCTCGCCGTCAGTACTGATTGGGCGCTTGTAAGATCCCTGGTTATCTCTATATTCCCATATATAGATGACTAACATTCGTGCAGAGCGGAAGACATACCATTGCCACTGTTGAAAGCTGAAAAGCTCGTGATATTACGCACTATGGCCGTCTTCCTCCTTTTTACTCCCCGTCAGCACGGTACCGACATATAGGCCCGTTCGATCACAGCGGCGCGGCGGCGGTCTCGCTCAACGGACTTTTTTTGCACAGCTTTGGACGGACGATAGCGGTCTGTGCCTCATCTCCGCCAACTCGCACGTTCGAAAGGCACCACTTATGCCGATTACCGGAAAGATGGGCCTCGACCTCTCGGACCCGCTTTACAAGCTGCTCTGGGTTGGCGATAGTCTGCGGTAGTACGCTGGTAAGAGGCATTTGGGTCAAAGTTCAGGGAGCCGCATCCTCCGAGGTGCGCTGGTAGCGGCCGTCTGTCTGATAGTTATATCAGCGTATTTGTACTCCAGGTTGTGTTTGCCGTTTTGAGAGAGGGAGAATCACCTTGGTCGAAGGTCGATCGTGCACGGTCTCGGACGGTGGTGTCGCCAGCTCCCATCAGCAAAATAATTCGTTCGAGGCAAGCAAGGCGCTACTTTGCAAGCGCCTGTCTGTTAGCTGAGACGTTGACACGCCTCGCCAGGATGGCAAGGCGTGACAAAGGAGAACATGTTGGACAACGGGTTACAAAATCGCGCCTTCGTGGCATGTATTTACGTCCTCTAGCAACATATGAGCTCCATATGAAAAAGGTGTTGATATTAGACATTTAATATAGTGTCTCGATCGAGTGCTATCTGAGCCCGCCCACGTTACTTCGAGTATCCTGTTTCCATATGAAATACTACCATACACGGCCTACCATTCATCCCCATACTCCCCGTCTGACTCTATCTCGATACCGTCCTCACCATCTTCGGGCCCGCGCCAGTCTGACCCATCATCCGACTCGTCATCTTCGGCTGCAACTTGAATCTGCTCGAGCTTCCTCTTTCTTGCTACGGTGAATGAGCTGTCCTCTCGTACCAAGGGACCACCCTCTGTGTTTCCGCTGGACGCAGCATCGGAGGCCTCATGTTCCCTTCTATATGCTGGGTCAACCGAGTAGCCATAGTCGGACTGCTCGTCGTCGTGGTCGGAGTCGTCGGCATCTCCGACGGGTAGAGAGAAGGGGTCGTTGGCGACGAGTGCGGGTTCTAAATAAGCTCCTTGCGAGTCTTCGAAGAGGGAACGCTCTGACAGCGTATCCATGACATCTTCGAGGCGAACTTGTTGGCGTGTGGCCTTGTGTCCGATGCCGCCACCCATAAACCGCATAAACATATCGCGGTCAGCAAATCTAGTCAAAGAAAACGCTTAGGTATAGAATACCCATAACGAGCCGAAGGACGCACATGTTGACGTAGAAGAGGTCTGAATCTTCGTCGTCGTGGTCCTTGCGATGGAAAGAGGGGATAAGATGGACCGCACGGATTACATGCTGCGGGTCTAAAAAACCGAACGCCGCAGGATCTTCTTTGTCAACAAATCCGAGTCGATGGAGCCTCCGCACACGAAAGCCACCTGGAGACAACATGTCGCGGCCGAACCAGCGTACCCAAAGAAATTCGAGCGACTTCCATTGAGCGGCGTGAGCAATAGTGTTCGGCCCCGTGTACCTCACAACAGCGTGGAACACCCCAAGAACTCGCGCATACCAGTATGGATGGAACTTTGTGGAGTCCTTATCATAATCCTCATGTGCAAGGACCATGACATCTGCGTGTGTTCGCGGGTTGATAGAACTCTGGTCGCGGCGTACGTCGTACGTCGTGTAGTTGACCCGTAGGACCTTGTGACGATAGATTCGGTTGTGAAGGATTTCAAGCGAGTCGCGCTCTTCGTCGCTGAATTCGCGATCTTCGCCGTCATATTCGATGTTCAGCAATCGCGCGATAAGGTGATTCTTGAGGCGTGGGACAAAGTCCTGTACCATTGTTAGCTACCGCGACGAGTACACCAGATAACATGGTATATAATTCACCTTCACCTGCGAATCTTCGCTGTGAGTGTGCGAAAACTCCGTCAAGTCCTCTTTGAATTTGCATGAGTCGGAGATGTGGTGGTGTGCATCGAAGGCTGTGCACGGGAGAGGGTCTTTCTCGTCGAACCGTAACCCAAAAGATTTATACTTTCGGGGACGTCCTCGACCTCTCGGAGCTGTACTAGGGCCAGTCGAAACAGTTGTACGCTGACCGGATACCTCCATCATTCTGCGCTTTCGATCGTGGAGACTGATAGCGTGGAGTTTCCTCTGGCGGCGCTCGTGTGTGGCGATCTGCTTTTCAGCTCTGATTTTGTTCGTCCGGATGTAGAACCTCTTCCCTCGACGGTGTTCAAGCTCCCCCTGGCAGCATGGTGTAAGCATTTTAAATTTGAATGTAGCTAAAAGGCACTCACAGTCTGCGTAGAGTAACTTTCAGTTGTGCCGTGGATGCGGATTATCTGAGGGTAATGTCCAAGACTGTGCCACTTGAACGTATACAGGTTCAGCAGCTTCCGCTTTGCGCGCGACGTTATAGTCGTGGGCGCAGTACCCGACTTTGAAGCTGCCGCTTGTCTCCGAGTTCTGGCTGAAACTTCAGACGGTAGTTCGTGGGTCTCTATATTCTCGCACGCCTTCGCAAAACGCCTTGTCGCTGTCCCCAATGTTGCTGTTGCTTTTTCGAATATCTTCAACGTCTTCTCCGTGTGTAGTCGCAGTTTAGCGAGAGCGTGCCATGTTGCGAGTTCCCATAGGAGGTCGAGGATGATATCATTGAGGGTGGGGTCGGGAAGGAGCCCTTCAATACAAGGGATGATGCACTATGACGGTATAATGAGCACGGGCTTTTGATCGGGTGGCAGAAGTTTGACGTACCTGGAGAATATTTTCGTAGTCCCGAGCAGCAAGATGTTTCATCGCAGAAACGTTTGATCTAAAACGTCGTATGGTATCTCGTCCGAAGGGCAGCACTGTACGAAATCTGGCACGAGTTCCTTAGCAATGCCACTGTACAGTGTATAGTAGACGTACCGCTCGTTGAGAGCTGCTACCCTATCAGAACTTGAAGCATACAGGACGCGGATGAGATGTGCAAACACGGCCTTCCAAACACCGAGCTCGAACTCGTGCATGAGGTCTGGAACGAACATGCGATAGAAGTCGACACCGTGTGGCGAAAGGCGAATGGAGAAAGCGCTCTGGAGACGATGAGGCGTTTTCGTGAAGATAGTTTTGAACGACTTGCCTGAGTAGTGAGAAGTGATGTGGGTTCAAGTATGCGTTGTACCATAGCACTCGCAGCGCCGTAGCCCCGTTGAAACACCCAGCTTCTCGCGTCTCGTATTTTGGCTCGTACGTCTGCCGTATCGTTTCGTAGTGCATTCTGTCTCTTAGTCATGTCTCGCCGTGTCCCCATTTCCGCAATGTCTACCTTCTGGACAAGGCAAAGAGGACACGGGCATCTGGCTAGGAACCGAATACAGGACAACAGGACACTAAAATCTGGGAATAAACATTATGATCCTGGTAGAGTTGAAGGCTAAACACATACCGTTCTGGATAATCTGCGGAGTATGAGAAGAAGCGGGGGAACAGACGGCGGAGGACACCGTCGCCGCACTGCACAAGCATGCCGTGCTGGTATGCCTCCATGAATTTCTCGTCGAGGAGAAGGAGCCATATCTGCTGCATAAGGTCGTTCTTCAGGAAGCGTAGCACGGCCGATGATGCCAGTGTGCCGTAAATGCTCTTGTATAAGTCTTGTATAGTGTCCGGTAGCTTTCCCCGATTCAATGAGTAATGGAAACCATGCTCAGAAATAGAATGACATACCGACGGTATATATGCGACGTGATGAGCTGAAAAGGTGCTCGGTGCACACCGAATATACTTTGAGAGTGCGCCGAAAAACAGATAGATGGGCCAAAGACTTGCGCTTCCGAAAGCAGCGAGACGTGTAGAGTCTGACCACACTAAAAGCGGCGCGACCACGTACTCTACGTCGACCGAGTCGTCCGGATGGCGAGAGTGAGAGCGAATATCAGCGTCCTCCAGGAGAAACAGGTCTGCTGTATACGCTTCGGTGAAGACTCTGACAGGAGGCTCATCGGAGTCAGGGGATGATTCTTGGTGGAAGAGCTTGAACGGGACATGTTGGAAGACCTTTGCCGAAGCGTCCTCGTACGCTGAGCGAATGATCTCGATGAGAGGTCTGTGCCAGATTCCGTGGATCGTGACAACCGGAGCATCAGCTTCAGATGGGTATTTCACCCCTTCTTTCGGGACACGCAAAGGAACGCTGCCTTCGCGCCAGCCATCAGCTGATGAGAATATTCCTGCGGCCTCTTCGTGCTCATCTAGTCGGCGTTCCTCACGACGTACGCTGACACCTGCTAAGTGTCCCTTTTCGAAGTCGGGCGCAGAGATGACCTCGTCGACAAGCCGCTGAACCTCAGCACCAGACTTGAAGGGAGAGCCAGAATATGACCACTGCAACAGGCGGGCGATGGACACATTTGCGAAAGGGTGGAACCACTTCCGCGCCGTATCTGCAGCAGAGTCCCACATGGTATGGAGAAGATGCAAACGGTAGTTGGGCGGGGTATCACCTTCTGTCGCGATAGATGGGGAATCAGATAAAAATGATTGACTTGACTCAAAATCCGAAATTTTGCTGGGGGATACCTGGTACTCGCGAAACAGCCCAAAATTGTTTGGTTCCGTGCGGTAAAGAGGTGCGTCTTCTAGGTCGGGGGGCTCGGAAGGCTCAGAAAGGGCTTCGTTAACAGCGGGTGGTATCTCTGGTGGAGGGATGACAGGTATATTTGGTGTGTCTTTCGGAACGAGCTGGGATACATGTTTATTAAGTCGACCAAAAGTGCCCGACGGACGAAAGTCTTGCAGTGCCCGTGGAGCCTTGCGAATCCGTCCTGAACGAGTTGGGGGTAGAACGATGGAGACAGGTAGGTCTGCCGCCGGTGTCTGGTACTCAGTACCGTGGGAGGGTAGCGCGTGATTGACCTGCAAGCAAGGGTCGATGCTGAAAGCAGAAAAGCGAAGTTGGAAAACTCACACTGTCGCCCCCTCCCACGCGCGCCCAGGAACCTCCAACATGAACACCTTCCATCTCTTCTACCGCTATCCCTATACCATCGCTTGGATCCTCTACCTGAGCCACTCGATCGATCGCGGTTGAACGGCCTGGACACTTCGTCTGATGGAGTGCGAGACCGGTGCGTGTCTTGAACGTTCGCGGGCAGCCAAAGCATTTGTAGATGACCATGAGATATAGGATGAGAAGCCAGAGGATTTTCATAGATAGGCTGCGAAGAGGTCGTGTCGTCGATGTTCGAGATAGTATGAAGCAAGCATTGATATTCAGCGCCGCACGCGTGGTACGCGCATGTCATCACCGTCACGTCACGCATCACGCGTATACACGTCGCGACATGCGTGTCGGCGGTTCTTCACTTCTCTTTGTCTAGTACACCATAGTCTCTCATGTCCCTCAATGCTCCGTCACGCACCGTACATTCATCATCATATCGGTTTGCCTCATCCTCTACTGATTCTTTTCAACCATCCGCACTGTCGCAAAGCCTTCCACCCGCCGTGAGTGCGGTGAAAGAATGGGTCGGACACAAAGGGTGAGTTGATTCGAGCTCAAAACTAGACTGAAAACTCTGAGAGTATTGTATTTAATGTCAGGAACATCAATTCTGAGTCCCTGAAACCCATCTGGGACCGAGCACGGCTGCTCTTCCGCGCTCTTGGGCCGTTCATATCCATCAACCACGCTTTAGTATACGGCAAACCGAGGAACATCAGCAACGAGCTGTTAGAGCTATACATGGATCAAATGGACATCACGTATGTTGTGCGTGTGATTGTTGGAAAAATCTCATACATGCCGCAGAGACGTTCACCAAGCCGAACGTGACATTGCCTCATTACAAGAGCTGCGCGTACGAATTCTCAAGCTCGTTCCTAATGTCGACAACGACATATCCCACTATGAAGCCGACTCAAAAGCTTTGGATGCCCTCTCCGTTCTTGTACGCCGGTTTACTCAGTCGATTAGGAGTTCAATATTGAGTGCTCTCTGGAGCTTGATACAGGTGCTAGAGCCGCTCGCCGTGACGATATATCGACACTGAGGAGCAGGGTGATGATGTACCTGTTGGCCTCTTCGGCTGATGATACGCCTCCAGGTGTCGAGCCAATCCGTGTCGACACAGACAAGACAGGGTACGGCTGGAACCATCCTCAAAGCGGCCGAATGCTCTGCCCAGCGGAACTTCTCAAGAACTTTGATGAGGACCCGCCTGCGTACGTTTTGTAGTATCAGACGTGCCACGCTAATTTCCTCCTTTAACGATCTGCTAGATTCTGTCGTAAGGTTCGGGAGGGAAAGATTGTCATCCGTGGCGACGACTTTCCCATTTTCCTCTACGAAAATTACTCCTACGACCCCAACAATGCCGTGAAAGGTCTCCTTCGAGGAGAGCTACTTGTTCAGGTGAGTACCAGGTTTTCCTTTCTGCTGACCATCCAGTTGTGCTCACCGCTCGTATACAGGCTGCTCGGGGCCTCTTTACGGGTCCTCGTGCAGCGCGGAAGAAAACGAAAGGAAGACCAGATAGTAACGGACGGTCCTCAGTCGCAGACATCTACCATCTTAGGAAGATTACGCCACAGACCATCGGCTATGTGGCTGTCCTGGTAAGCGATACGGGCTGTGAACTTTAGGTCAATCAACACTAATATATGGTCAGGTCCGTTTTGTGCTCTCCTCCGCCATGTCGTGGACGGACAAGGCTGTTGACGGAGCCTTCCGCTACAGGAGGTTCTTCGACGAGATCATTGGGCTCTTTGCGGACTCCTCCGACCCCTGGGGAACGGAAACGCTCCAACATTGGAAAGAGTGCGTCCCTATATTGCAGCATTTACTCGACGCTAATCTACAAATGTCAACAGCTGGGTCTTTGATGGGGAGGGAGGAGATGACGAAGAACCGCAGCCATCGCATGAAACAGTTGCTATGAAGATTGCGAAGCAGCGTGCCGCTCGACTGGCCGACTGCGCGCCGTATTGAGAGCCTGTGTAAGTAACCCCTTTCATATTCTCAGAGTCTCGATCTATGTATTGGTTTGTTTGTAGTATGTACGCACACGCGACTCCGTAACCCTAAAGCTCTACATGTATAAACGATTATTAACTGCATCATCAAATTGTGATAATACAAAAATTGCGGCGGAGGTCGAAAAGGGCATGCATCTAGGATCGCACGTGCCAGATATGACACTACGTCGCAGTAGGCCGCCATCGAGGCAGGCGTTGCCACATGTTGCCACTGTGCCCAGGCTTGCAATACGGCTTGGTTGGATACATCTTGTGGCAAAGTGCTTACAATAATGACGAGTGCTACAACCAAAGGTGAGCGTTGCGTACATTTGCCTTGCAATGATTATTTTGCTGATGCCGCTTTTCGCGTCGGCGCTTGCTTAGATGAACGTGATTCGTCACTTCACAGGGCAAGCACTGCGTCGCGTTATGTACCGCTCAGCTTTGTATATCGGGGAGTGTTGGATGAAACGTCGGCTGACAACGAGCAGAATAATACTGTGTGAACGCAAAGGGGCGTAGATGCTCCGTGATAATATACGACGTCTGGTAATATTCACATTGTTCCGCAGCGTAAGTCTCGCTAGCCTTAACAAACCGCGTCGAGAGACGGCTCTCAAGACGACCACGTCGGGAACCGGGAAGACGTTGGCAGACAATAATTTGGAATGGAACTACTCTCCCGCTGGGACCGAATTCCCTATGTTTTATTCGCCGAGCTGACTTCAACCAATTGTGTCTCTACGTGGCATCAATGGACGGACTACTTGCATCTGAGTTCCGACCTCAGTATTAATTCAATGTTCGCTGCGCCCTATAGGGCGGGGGCTCGTGTCATATCACTCACGGAGGCCGTCTCTAGTGGCGTGCCTTATATTCTACCGTAGCGGTAGGTTTGGGGTGGACCATCATAGCTATAGAGTTAGGTTTAGATGCTACTTTGAGCGAAACACGGCCGAAAGTGGCGGGCTGGTGCACGGAAGGGGTCCAATTAGAGAAATCCTTCGTTCCATCAATGTCAGACGCTTCGGCCAATGCCGGCTCACACATATAAAGCTCGCGCGTCGAAGAGTGCCTTGCGCACTCCTTTCTCTCTCTCTCTCCGTAAATCCCTACCGCATTTTACTCGTCGTCCCTGCTAGTCTGCGGTGCTGAAATCGCCATTCAACCCGGAACCCCCAAGCTTGTGAGGGACATACTGTAGCGTCAGGTGAGCTTTATAGCGTGACTCGAGGGCAAAACCCAATCCTACGCCACGGTTTTCACGCATTCCAGATTGTTTGGCAGGGCCTGAGTAAGACATGGCAGCCATTTGGAATTATGCGAGAGGGCAGAATTCGGATTGGCTGCAAAGCGTCCTGAAGACGCCGGCGAGAAGATATTCCCACGGTCTTTCACCCAATTCCTGCGTTTCGACTCGACCGTCAAAGATGCTCACCAACGTTATAAGGCCAGCACCGGTAACAGTCAACGGCCAACTCTCGCCATGTCGCTCAAGTACGAAGCAGAACAGCAGGTAGCCATCGTTGCGGTCCGCCGCGCGTGCGCTCTCACCGCTTCCGTCTTCAACAAGCTCGTCAAGAATGAGACACTCACGAAGGACGATTCAAGCCCGGTGACTGGTGAGTACGGCGCATACACTCGCTCATATTGTGTCTAAGGAATGTCCTAGTGGGTGACTACTCCGCGCAAGCCGTCATCAACACGATCTTGGGGCGGACTTTTCCCGACGACCCCATCGTCGGTGAAGAGGACGCCGCGGATCTACGGGTCGACTCCGGTCTGACCCTCCGCAATCGCATCGTCGAACTCGCAAACGAGACACTCACCGCGCCGCTGCAAATCGGGGAGAAGGAGGAGTGGGGGTTGGGTCCGAGTCATGCGCAGACTCCTGAGCAGCTCATGGACGTCATCGACAGGGGGAACTACAACGGAGCAAAGACAGGACGTGCGTCGCATTACTTTTCTTAGTGGTCTCTAATCTGAACCTTGACTAGGCTTTTGGACCCTCGACCCCATCGACGGTACCAAGGGTTTCCTCAGGGGCGAACAGTACGCTGTATGTCTCGCGCTGATCGTCGACTCTCGAGTAGAGCTCGGTGTTATTGGCTGCCCCAACCTCCCTGCATCCGCTGCCAACCCTGATGGTGCCCGCGGTTGCATATTCGTCGCGGCGCGCGGGCAAGGCGCATTTCAGTACCCGTTGTCGGCTACCGACAAGACGGCACCCACGCGCCTCACCATCCCCTCCTTCACCCCGGACACGCTCAACCTTCTAGAGAGTGTTGAGAAGGCGCACGCGAAGCTGTCCTTCAACGACAAGGTCGCAGAGGTGCTCGGCATCACCCGCCCGCCAACGCGGATGGACAGTCAAGCCAAGTATTGCTCGCTCGTCCGAGGTGATGGCGGAGTGTACCTGCGTATGCCGACGGGCACGGGTTACAGGGAGAAGATCTGGGTAAGCTCTCAATCAAATCGCGTATGAGCTTCCGTTAACATCAGGCAGGATCATGCACCCGGTGCCGTGCTGGTGGAGGAGGCCGGTGGGGTGATCACCGACTCGCGCGGGCAGCCTCTCGACTTTGGTCTGGGACGCACGCTCGGCGAAAACTTCGGAGTCGTTGCAGCAGGAAAAGACGTTCACCCGCGCGTCCTGGACGCCGTGCGTCAAGCACGAGAAGCCGAAGCTGCAGCAAATTTGTAACTTTATCGTATGTGCTCTGTACTGTACAAGCTTCAATGTAGAATCAGCACCGAATTATTTTCTCCTCAGATCAGTCTCGGCTTTTGCTGTGTCGACGCGGTCGAGAGCACGACCGACTGCGATCCTCATTCTCCGGCGCTGCTATCAGCTAAGATACGCAGAGAGCGCATCAATCCCGCTCTAGAGTAGTCGCGAAAAGCGGATACACCCAATCCGGCCGTCCTCCAAGATAGCGCGGGTGCTTTTCCAAGAATTGGTTCCGTTCGGCTGAGGTTCGATAGCAAACAAGCCGTCTACGATCGACGGGATTGGCGTCTCCGGTATAGGCCACCCGTCCCTTTGCGCATGGCGCTCCGCTCCGGGCTGCCTTTAGCGGGTACGTCGGTCTTCCACGCGGCCTAGAACAGCTCCGAGTGTTGCGTAGGAAGGGCGCTATTTCTCAGGGCCACACTGAGGTCAAAGCGACGCCTATTCCCCGGGCCTCGGATCCGTGACTCTCGCGCGGTCTCGCCCTGGTTCGCACCATTCTATCCTTATCACCCTCCTGTTTTAACTCACGTTCGTAGTAGGAGATGTATGGTTCATGGACAACCATCCTGCGGTTGACGAGCCCTTTCGCGCACAACATGACAGTCATCTGTCGCAACGACGAGAGTGGGGTTGCGGCGTAGGTGTATGAGGAACCACAGCACACAGCCTTCGCCTGCCTCCAGTTCGAGATAAGCGCCGTGTGGCGGAGGTGCGGACTGCCCGATTAGGACCATCCGCTTTCGCAATCATGACATCCGGCGCATTACCCGTTTTAGAAGGTGCCCGTATTCGCATCCCTCCCCGATTTCGAGGGCGTATGAACGAGCGCATTTCAAGTACGATGTTGGAACCCAGGGAAGGCTACATGGAAGAGAAAAGGCGACTGGCTCAAATGACTACAGCGGGCGGTCAATGGACGTACGGAAGTGCGATGGCGGGAAAGACTGAACGGGTAGAGCGCCTCAGCGGCATTCCCGAAAAAGCGGACTGGTTCCGCACACCCTTGGGGCCATATAAACGCGGTCTCCTCGCTTTTCAAGGCCCACGATACCCAACCCTCACTCATCATGGCCATTCCTCTTGACTTCATCACCTCTCTTCCCGCCCCGCCCGCTGGCCTCTCTCTCGGCGACTCAGTTGCCCAACATGTTACCGACTCTGGACGAATCCAGACCTTCCTCGAGTGTTTCCCCAATACACGCGAGCCGGCGCTATACTCTCCGGATACAACGCGCGAGCCCCTGCGTCACCACATGCTCCGGGACTTCGTCGCCAACTTCGCCCTACCTTGCTCATCACCATCCAAACGCCTAGGCCCCAATGACCGTGTCATGGTCGCTCTGCCAACAACGCCAGAAAACGCCCTCGCCCTCCTGGCGCTCGCCTGCTACCACACCACCGCTCCTGTCAACGCCACCTGCACAGCTAGCGAACTTTTCGAGGACGCTGAGCGACTCGGTGCGAAGGCGGTCTTCTCAACGCGGGACGCGGAGGAGCGGTTGGAACTACGGGAGTTGCAGGAGAGACTTGGTTGCGAGATCATCTACATGGAGCCTCTCGAGGACGGCCCTGTAGGGTTGTTCGAGATGGACCTCATGGAGCCTGAGGACGAGGATCTGATCGAGCCATACGTAGCGACATCACCTTCACAGCTTCACACGCTCGACGACCAGTCTATGGTACTTCACACCTCCGGCACAAGCGGAAAGAAGAAGGTCGTACCGTATACGCTCCGCTCACTCATCATCGGCACTTGTGCCGTTGTTATTTCGTGGGATTTGAAGCAGCAGGACGTGAACAGTGAGTCTCACATTTTCACGTCCGCGAGTTGTACTCATTCCGGTCATAGTGAACATGATGCCCCTCTTCCACGTTGGCGGTATCGTACGCAACCTTTTTGCGCCTATCGTCTCTGGCGGTAGCGCAATAATGTGCGCCGGCTTTGACGCTGCGGCGTTCTGGTCACTATCAACGGAAATCGGGTCGACTTGGTACGTTCCTTTCTGGCTCCGTCTGAGACGCGTTGTTCTTACGTGTCTTCAGGTACTACGCAGCTCCGACGATGCATCAAGCTATCTTGAACTCGCGTCCGGACTCGATTGTACCCAAGCGCGATACGAAGTACCGTCTCATTTGCAATGCCGCTGGTGGCTTGCTCCCTGTTCTTGCGGAGGAGTTGAAGGGCACTTTCGGAGCAGTCATTCTCCCCTCATACGGTTCTACGGTAAGTCTGCCATTATTCGCCCGGAGTACCAGCTTCTGATATCACTTTGTAGGAGTGCATGCCGATCGCTAGCCCTCCTACGACGTACCAGCTTGAGCGGCCGGGTTGTTCGGGTATTGCTTGCGGGCCTTACCTGTCAATCCGTGATCCTCTCAACCTGGAGCGCGAGCTGCCCATCGGTCAGACCGGTGCAGTTTCCGTAAAGGGCCTTCCTACCTTCACCGGTTACGAGACGGTCGCAGATCGCAACGTCCCTCTCGACACCTCCGCCTTCTCCAGCGAAGGTTGGTTCGACACTGGCGATTGCGGCCTTATGGACGAGGACGGCTACCTGTTCATCACGGGTCGTTCGAAGGAGATTATCAACCGTGGTGGTGAGGTTATCTCTCCGTTCGAGATCGAGGAGGCCATCCTCGTTGTCGCGAAAGATCGCGTCAAGATGACCATTGCCTTCTCCGTCGATCATGACGTCCTTCAGGAGGCGATCGGTGTCGTCATCGTTCCCCAGCCAAACGCCCCTCGTATTGGCCTCGCTGAGATGCAGGATCTTCTCCATGACCAGCTTCATCCGTCGAAATGGCCATTCCTCATCGTGTACATGGACGACTTGCCCAAGAACAACGCCGGCAAGCCGCTTCGTATCAAGCTCGCATCGCGTCTCGCCCTTGGTATGACCAACGACGCCATGACGCCCCTCAGCAGGCACTACGAAGCCACTGCTCCGGACAAGAACGTGCCTCTTTCCGAGCCTATTCCTTCAAAGCGTGTCGAATTCGACATCAAGGAGACACAGTCCGCTGTCTCGTGCAGCCGTGGCGTTGAAGACGCTGCTGTTCGTCAACAGAAAGATGGTTCTCTCGAGGCCTTCGTGTACACGACGGACAAGCACACCGATGCCGAGACGGTCAGGTCTTGCCTCAAGACAGTTCTCCACGGATACTGCATCCCGGACCATATTCACGTTGTCGACAAGCCCTTCCCCATGTCTCACGGAAGCGTTGACTTCCGCTCCTTGGAGTCTGCCATCGCGGAGCGTAACTCCGCGTCGATGTCTCCTCGTGCACTTCTTGTGCGCGATATCGTTGCGGATCTGCTCGGTAAGGACTCTGCGCTCATCTCGGGCGACTCCGACTTCTTCTTGCTCGGCGGCAACTCTCTTCTCCTTGGTCGGCTCTCCTACAGCATCCGCAAGGAGACCGGTGCATCGCTTCGCGTTGCGGATCTGTTTAACTACAGCACCATCAACGGTTTGGCGCAGCTCATCGACGCCGAGACGGCGAACTTCTTGCATCGTGCGTCGACGAGGATCAGCAACTGGAATTACGAGGACTCGCCATCGGGCAGCAAGGAGAGGCTGGCGAAGCCGAGATACGGCGACGAGGAGGGTCAACGCCACGACTCAGGCAAAGCTCGCAACTCAACGCATCCCCTGGCCCTCGTCGTACAAGCTCTTCCGATCATGTTGTTCTACCCCGTCAAGGCTGCCTGGAATTGTGAGTACAACATTCTCGAGTTCGTCATCATTTGCTAACGTCATTTTCAGGGAGCGTGATCCTTGTCTTCCTCGCTTTCCTCGCCAACTACCTGGATCGTGATTACTGGTCGCGGGCAACTGCGTTGGTCACTGCTATCATTTTGGCTCGCTTGACGTCACGCGTCATATCTCCGATCGCCGCGATAGCGTTCAAGTGGATAGTCATTGGCAGGTACAAGCCGGGAACCTACAGGATGTGAGTGACCTCCGCAGCTATTTCCGTCTAGTGTGCTCATGATCATACAGGTGGAGCAACTACCATTTACGTTGGTGGATCACGAACGCTGCCCTCCGCCAAGGTGGTCGTGGTATCTTCGCCGCCACCCCCGCCGGCATTAAATTGTACTGCCGTCTTCTTGGCGCCACCGTCGGTGAGGGCGTCCACATTGACCAGACTGCGGCGCTCGGCGAGTTCGATCTTCTGACGTTCAAGGACGGCTGCAAGATCGACAAGGCTCTCGTTCGCGGCTTCTGTGTTGAGCGCGACGGGTTCTTCCGCCTTGCTCCCATCGTCATCGGCAAGAACACCCATATCAACACGTACACCCAGATTGCGCCTGGTGCGACTATCAGGGACGGCACCGTCTGGGGACCCCACGCGTCCTCGCACGAGCAACCTTCGCCGCCGGAGTTCACCCAGTACAACCGCGCCACCTTCCGCAAGCCCCATATCCTCCTTCGTCTCTTCGTCGCGTACCCCATCATTATCTTCGTCATGTTCCTTGCCTACATCCCCTGGTTCGCCGCCATCTACGGCATGGTCAGCAACACCAACATCGTGGAGCACGGCCTCAACTCCGTCGAGTCGGTCATCTTCTGGTTCGCACACCCAACACGAGTCGGTTTCCACATCCTTGCGCGCATCATGCGTGTCGTGGCTACCCCCATCGTGCAGATGTTCTTCGGTGTCATCGTCAAGCGCCTTATGGGCCTCAACAAGGAGGGTCCCATCGAGGATGCTTCGGAGTTTGTGCTTCTACGTCGCTTCATCAACTCGACCTTGCTCTCGCAGCACACGTTGAAGCACGCTTTCGATGTTCTTGGGACTCACTACGAGGCAACATCCGTATGTTCATCTCCTCCTCCTCGAATTGAATCGTAACTCATCGCCTTACTCAGATCGTCTTCCGACTGATGGGTGCGAAAGTTGGCAAGCGTGTCTACTGGCCTGGTTCTGGCATCTACTGCCCCGATCCCGAATTGCTCGAGATCGGGGACGATGTGGTCTTCGGTTCGCGCTCGGAGTTGTTCACCTCTGACAACATCGGGTCGGGCAAGATTACGGTTGGGCATGGTGCTATGATCGCTGATCGCTGCGTCCTCCTGCCCGGTTCCCACGTTGGTCGTCGTACCGTCATGGGTTCTGGCGCCCTCGGGAAGCGCGGTGGCACATACCCAGATGGTTCAACCTGGATGGGTAACGATGGTGGCGAAGCTGCAATGTACGTTGACACATATCATCTCCCTGATGCGAAGTCTAATTTCCTCCACCAGGTTCTCCAAGGGCTTGGGTGTCGAGTTCGATCCTGACACCATCACGCCTTTCGGCAAGGCATTCTACAGGCGTCAAGCCAAGTACTGGGTCATCCCTTACCCTATTCTTGTCGTCATCAACCTCGTCGTCTCTGCCGTCTCCGCTGCCTTCTGGTCCATTCCCGCCGTCGCCGCCGCCCAGATTTTGCGCCAGTTCAAGATTCATCTCCCCTACCTTCATCTATTCGCTGCAACCTGGTACCGCCCTGGTATCATGTACGGCCTCATCGCCACGTGCTTCATCATCGTCGTATTCCTCCTGTCCTTGATCGCGGTTGCATGGGTAGTTGGCACCAAGTGGTTGATCATTGGACGGAGGCGCGAAGGTAGCTGTGCTTGGGACACCCACTCGTACTGTGCGTATTATTTCCCTTCCTTCTCGAGTGCCGATTTCTCATGAAGCTATTATAGGTCAACGCTGGCAGCTTCATCTTACGCTGTCCCGCCTTCTGTACCGTGGTCACGGCAACGGCGGTGTGCTTGGGCCCATCACGGGCTCAGTGTACATCGTTTGGTTCTACCGTCTCCTCGGCGCGAAGATTGGCAAGAACGTGTCCGTCTGGGCTGGCGGTCGTCCGGGCCTCATGACGGAGCCTGACCTTGTCACCCTTGGCGATAACGTTTCGCTAGACGATTGCTCGGTTGTTGCGCACATCAACTCCCGCGGCAAGTTCGCGCTCAACAAGCTCGTTGTAGGCGAAGGGTACGTGTTTTTTTATTCGCGACCCGCAGCTCGAACTCACCCATTTTCATCAGATGTGCTCTCCGCACTGGTTCTCGCTTGCTATCCGGCGCACACATGGAGGAGCGCAGCATGCTCCTGGAGCACGCCCTCCTCGCTTCCGGCGATATCGCTGAGTCCGGTGCCGTCTACGCTGGTTGGCCCGCGAGGCAACAGGACCGCAGACGCCGCGGCTCCGACGACACGGTCGTGGGAGATGGGGACGAGGATATGCAGCCCATCTCGAAGACGGTGTCGAGGTACAGCGTCAGGTACAGCGGCGCACCCATCGAGAAGAGGATGTCGCGCTACAGCGGGATGCAACCTTTGGAGAAGAAGACGTCCAGGTACAGCACCATCCAGTCCGAGAAGCGGATGTCGCGGTACAGCGGCATGCAGCCTTTGGAGAAGACGACCTCGCGGTACAGCAACATGCAACCGTTGGAGAAGAAGACGTCGAGGTACAGCACCATGCAGCCTCTGGAGAAGAAGACCTCGAGGTACAGCGCGGTGTATCGAGGCTGATTTGTTTGTTTGTTTTCCTTATCATGATCACGGCTTGTCAGGACATTGCTCGATTATCATCAGTTTCCCATCTATCCATTACGCATGTTCCAGCTTGTATTCAGTCGCATCTAGAATCTATAGACATTGCCCAGCACAATTTGTGTCGTATCGCATTTACGCCTTCTCAAATATCATTGCATCATCACGAAACTGCGCGAACTCGTCGTGTGTCTTCAGCTAGCCCACGGTAAGCTCTGAGATCTGAGCTCCCGCCCGGGGATGAACGTCTCTGCTATCGTAACGCCGCGAGCACCTAGCAAACTTACTCGCCTGTCTCTTGGGCCCTGCGTTCCCGTGCCTTGCACGCGTTACAATGACCAAAACATAGGCGCTAAACGTACGTCGGATTTCTGAGAAACAGCTGTGCCCCCACGCTCGGCGTTCGACGTTGAACTAGAGGTCGCGCGTCAAAAGCCATGGGGTGCAAGTATAACACTCTCTTCTAAGAACTCCCCCCGCGTCGGTAGTAGGTACCGGTTTTGCTTCCGCGACCCCTATTCAAAACTTATAAGCGCACAGTTCTCTGTATCTTTCGTACCACCTCCACTTCACAAAATGGCTGCCGAATCGAAGACCATTCGACACCCTACCTTCTACTTCGCCGAAGGAGACATCGTCCTCTCCGCACTAGGGGACGATTCGGTCCCAGTGATGTTTCGTGTTCACCGGGTGCTCTTGTCTCAGTCTTCGCCCGTATTCGCCGCCATGCTTGCGCTGCCTGCAGGAGATACGCAAAGAGATGAATATGATGGGGCTCCGTCTGTGTCTCTCTTCGACAATGCCAGCAATGTCGAGGCGCTGCTTCATGCGCTTTACAATCCCGGGTACGTCTTAGAACGCGAAGTGTTCTTCCATATAAGTCTGACGAAATCGCTAGGCTGCCTATCCTCAAGGCGCGCGACACGAACTTTTACTCGGTCGTCTACCGTCTAGTCGAGATGGCGCGCAAGTACGATGTCATCGGCTTGTACCAGTCGATCATATCCCGCCTGGAGGACGACTGGCCCAAGGATATCGCGGAGTACTGGCGCTTCGAAGCGGATTGGAGGGCCGCTACTCGCGACACCACCTTCGGGGAGCTCAACCTCAACAACAATACGCAGGACCCTCCGGCTTACCTTTCTTTCCCTGATCCCGCCACCGCTATACGCCTCGGCGTAGACTACGACGTCCCATCAATTATTCCCGCAGCGTTCTACGTCCTGTCGATGACGGACGCAAGCGTGGGGTGGCGCGACGAGGCAGAAATACCCCGCTGGGCGCAGCGCACGTCTCGCTACGCGCGATGGGACATCCTGCATCCGTCGGAGCGGGAAAGCGCTCTACAAGGGAGGGCAAAGCTGATAGAATTCGTGCAGAGAATCGGAACCATCTTCGAAGTCAGGCACAACGACTGCGCCTCTCGATACTCACTTGACGAGAAGGATCAATCGCGCTGCCGCGTCGCCGCAGAGCGGCTCAGTTCCAGATGGTCTGCCCAGGATAGGCCCGGTGTCATAATCGACCCCATCGGAGGGCTGGCCACGATCTACAGTGGTCAAGATGCATGGGGCATTTGCGAGAACTGCAAGAAGATCGTTAGGCAGAGAATATCACGGATGCTACGCGAGATATGGAACGGTTTGCCGCAAACGTTCAATATTAGTACTTGAGGTACGTGTCAACATCTCGCCTTGCTCGATCCGATCTGACATTCATCCCTCGCAGCGTACATCACGGTGCTCATAGTATGCAGAATAGCCAGCCTTCTTCGTGAATGCGAGCGTTGCAATTTGTATTGGTGGAGCTCGGGCGGTCGCACAACATCGAATCTATGTCGCAGGGGACTCTCGGACGAGATCTCTACCAGTCTGAGGCATCTTGGTATCAGTCAGCGGTGTACAGAACGGAACTATAGACAGACGACATCGCTCACCTACACCCTGTTCGCGGTACACGAGAAGGAGCTAAGCTTGTCGTTCCATCCCAGATCGCCGAGACGTGGGAAACCGGGGTTTGGGATGGTAATATGGCCGTGCGCGTCGCTGCAGTCGAGGTCACTGCAGTTCGTGCCATCAGTATGAAGGGTAGCCCCTACAGTGTAGAATACAAACGCAAAGGCTAAGCAGGTCCATCCACTGTCTGGAGAAATGCTGGAGATGTTGTCCTGTAATTCGGCTGGGAAGTTGGTGCAGACTTGGTCGACAAATGGTACGTCGAAGCAGGTCCCAGAAAAGCTGTCGCCCGAGCATGCAAACATACGTCCGCTAGCGCGCTGAATACAAATTATGAGTTCATTCCTAACCAAGCCAAATTGAAGAACTTGCCTTCTGCAGGCCGGGTGAGGCAGCGGAGACACACAGAGCAGTGGCGGCGAGGAAAGAGGAAACGATGAATCTGACGAACATGATGGGGTGTGCGGCAGACGACGTTACAAAGTTTCCCTGCATGGCTTTTATAGGGACACCATGGAGGTGCCGTCAGCGAACCATTGCACACAAAGGCGTGACGTGGCCGCGATAAGGTCCTTCTTGATACTGGGCGGTGAGTGGAAAGACCCTAAAGTTGTGACTATGGTCAATAGTAGGTCAGAAGAATCCCGTATCGTAGCCCGACCAATGCCGACTATATTGAACTTTGAGGTGGATGGCCTTGGCGTGACCGCATATTTGGCGTTTTGGTGAATATCGAGTGGAACAAGCGCAGCCTTGACGGCTAACGATAGCCTTCTTGAGAAAGCTGGCCTTCCTGCCAGGCGTGTACACCGCGGTCGGCCTTCGGAGGCTAAATGTCGACCAAAGTCCAAGTGGTGTCCAAGACAGCGAGTCCTTGGTGCTGTGTTCACCGTCGCGATGATCGACGACGACTACACCTCGATTTTTGGCGAAGACGAATACCGGTCGGCAGGCCCGACGGTTGGTATCTGTAGTTGTGCGGCGCAGTCAGAAGCAGCGATGCAATGACCTACAACGGATCACGCAGCAGTCATATCGCCAATAGATGTGGGCTGGCAGTGTAGTCGTGAACGTTAGAAAGTGATCAGCGCTCAGCGCAGCCCACGGAGTTATCCGGGATACGCTTTAGGACGTACTATTCCCACGTCTTGCCAGCCTTATTCTTACGAGAGCTTCGCAGTAGACAAGCTTTGCATTTCTGAAGCACTGTTGGAAAGACTTCTCATATCCATGGAATGTTTGAAAAGACTGAGATGAACAATTATCGCCGCCGCCTTGTGGCGTCGGGCGCATCAAGCCCGCCATGTCCGTATTCGGGAATAGCAATCGAATAGTGATCGTGTCATTACAACCGGAAGCTAAGCTCAAAAGAATCTACGAGAGAACCATGACAGAGCTAAAGCAGAAGTACGGTAACATGCTCATGATTCGACCAGACAATCTGTACTCATATTAGCGAAAGCATCCACACCAACGTCTACGGAATGGAACATACCGATACGAGTAAATCAAGATTAAATACGCTGGCAGCGAATGGAGCTGATCTTGTCGTTCCAGCCAATGTCGCCGAGGTGAGCATACCCAGGGTTCTGGACAACGAGATGGCCCTCGTTGTCGTTGCAGTTGAAGTTCCTGTCGCGAAAAGCGTGAGCATCAGCGACGGAGTCCAGGAGAGAAGGCAGCATAAGCTCACGAGTAAGCGTTGCAGCGCCAACCAGCGTCCGGGCCGATGCTGGAGATGTTGTCCTGGAACGCGCTAGGGAAGTTCGAGCACACGTTCGCGGTGATCCCGTAGTTCGTGCAGCTGCCCGCAAAACCTCCATCGGTGCAGACGAAGACGTGGCCGTCAACTTGGGGGGCGCGAGCTTCGAGATCGTCGGACCTCTGTGTTAAGGTTATAAGCAAGCATCCACCTAGAACGCAAGATATTGACTTGCCTCGACGGCAGCACCACGCACGGTCGCGATGGCGGCGAGGACTGCGAAGCGAGTGATCTTGAACTGCATGTTGTCGAGTTCGAAGGATGTAGCTGGAAGGCTGAAGGTAAAAAGAGAGCAAGAGGTGCTTCTGCCGTTCTCGATTGACTACTGTAGCTTTTATACGGTCAAGCAGGGGGCTCTGTGACTTAAGTGGCAACCAGGAGGATCGGGAGGTAGTGCCTGCCAAGGGTCGGTGCGGAATGGGCGGCGGGTACACGCACGGATGCCCATACGTCTCAATGCGTGATAGATTTCCGGCGCTGCATGGTTTGCCGCACTACAATGGCAAATTCGATCGGAGGCCCGCCCAGTCCTGTCAACTATTTGGGAACAATTATGAGTTGTGAGCATCCCGTTTGCGAACCTGGAGTGAGATGCAACGCACCGTCTAGATCTGTGGAGTCGTCGCGGACTACCGCTGTATTCCACGTCAACGACGTAGAAAGCTGGGCATGTTTCTTTCTCGTTCGGTCAACACAGAGTGTAAATATGACGCGCGAGCGCACGTCCCCCGTGCCAAGCCCTGAGGTATCCCGAGAGAATGCTCCAGAACGCTGCTCATTTCTAGCAATGGAATAGGCATCGTAGGCAAAGCAGCATATGCTCCGCTTCACTGGCATCTGCATGTCGTCCGTCCTATTAGGGCAAATTACTTCGACAACGTAAAGACATAGTTACTCACCTATTTCGAGTATCCACGTCATCGAGGGTTTAGGTCAAAGTGTAGGGCCTGATTTCATTGATAGACGACTGCGCGAGAATGATGATATTTGCGCTAGAGCGGCGCCCGCGGTAGGTGCTGGGCAGCAGTCACGAGCACGGCCAGGAGACGGATGCGAGGCTCAGCGGGTAACACGGACAGAGACAACGGCTCATCATGGAAGTGGCATCATGCTACTTTCGAGTAGTCTCGGACGTCCGACTTGCTGTGCGGGTGCTTTGCGGGTGCCTTTGACAGCTGGCTCGGCGCGATCACAAACAAAGGTGGGCGCACTTTGATGACCGCCTTGCAAAACGGCGCCCGTGTAAGTTACTGGCACAGTCCTGAGTAGGACTCGCAGACGTGCACTGGACCAGACGGGTCGGAATGGTTTTGGGCTCCGGTCGGCCAGTCGTCGGCGCCGCGTATCCCGTCATTGGGCGCCGTCGTGTCGAGGGAGAGGGGATCGTTCCTTGCAAGCAGTACAATCGTGCGCGTTGTAGAGCAAGCTAAGTAGCGCATAAAGAAGTTAAATACCCCGTTTGTCCAAAAGCCCGACTATATCAGTCATAATCAGAGGATGCAGAATTACACAGCGTTTGAAGTCAGCTAGAGTCAGAGGCACTGTTGTGTTTAGGGAATGCAGGCTCAGCGTAGCTGAGGAAGCATGCTACTCACAGCCGTCGTCGCTCTAGGCGTTTGAACTTGGTTCGAACGTTGTCGTTCGGGATAAAGAGCGGGCGTCACGGATGCGGCGTCTGCCGGATCTCGCGTTCCCACGGTGGCTGGGTTCGCGACTTGCAGCCTCCAGCGGTGCGGACATCGAAAGGACACACCTCGAGCACCAGAGCGCTGGCCCAACCTACTATATACTATGTGAGAGGTTCTTGAGACCACAAGCGACAGTCTTCCAAATCCGTCGCGGCGGTACTTTGTGGCGCTGGCGCATGGCGCATCACCCCGACGCATCCTTATCCGGGCACCGCATCAACGTTGGGAGCATAGCTCGGCGAACTGTTATTGGCAGGTAACTATGACATCTACATGGTCACACAGGAAGTATTGAATACGATGCTCTCGCAGAAAATTACCACCTCCTAGTGGCCTCCGACCAGGCCAGTCTGTAGGCGGTTGTTTAGAGAATGGAACCCGAGTTGCCAGCTTGACTCACCACTAAAGCCTGGAGCAAGAGATGGAGCTCAACACGTCGTTCCAGCCGATATCGCCGAGATGAGCGTATCCCGGGTTCTGAACGACAAGATGACCCTGGTCGTCGTTGCAGAACGAGTCTCTGAGGGAGCGCGGCTCAGGAAGACGCGGGTGCGGTAACAAGGCAAATAACGTACGCGTAGGCATTGCAGGTCCAACCCTTGTCGGGGCCAATGCTAGAGATGTTGTCCTGAAAAGCGTTCGGGAACGTCGAGCACACGTTCGCGAAGATGCCGTAGTTGACGCAGTTGCCAGAGAAGCCACCGTCGGTGCAGATGAAGACGTGCCCATCGACCTGCGCAGCGCGGGACTCGAGAGGTTCGTTCTGAAGATGCTATGTCAGTGTGCTGTTCAACGCGACAGTGGGGTGACACTTGCCTGGGTGGCGACGGCCTGCACGGCGGCAACAGCGGTGGCCAAGACGGCGGCGAGGCAAAGCTTGAGCTGCATAGCTACAGGTACTGTGAGAAGTGCGAGGTGAGAAGAAGAGCAGATGCTACTCATTTTCTCTGCATTCCTCCTTATTTAAAGGCCAGGGGATGCGCCCAACGGTCTTGGGCAAGCCGTGGCGTGCGCCCTGCATCCCGTCGATGCGGGCGCATTAAGCCGTTGAGTGAACGTTGAGGGCCGCGTGCCAGCAGGTTACAAGTGCGTTCGCCTAGAAAAGGAGCAATGCGCGTTGTGGGCGGCGCGCGCGTAGAAAAGCAATGTGCCGCCGAGGCTTACTGATCATCGTGGTTATGTTTCGCCGGATCTCCAAGCGAAAACTCAGGGGATAATCACCTCAACAATCTGAGAATGTCATAATTGTCTGCCGCTGGTATCGGAGGGTGTGGTGGGAGGATGCTCGCAAATTGGATCTGGCCCTCGTGTCGTATCCAACTTAGCAGCGAGCCTGCCTCTCATGCGGACGTTAAAATGTATCAGCTGTACGTTCGACAATCTACCGAAATATATTCCCTAAAGATATCGCATAAGCAGCAGGAGTAACAGAGTGTGATTCCGTACTACATGTCTTCGAACCAAGGATCATCGATAAGCTCCTTAGCGGCGCCCCGTTTGCTTGGGTCGAGTTGCAGACAGCGTCGCAAGAATTTCTCAGTTGGTTCTATGTCACAGTCGTCGATGGTAGAGAACGTCTCTAACAGGTCGCGCAAGGGCAGAGTAGGCTCCTTATGTTCCGTAAAATGTGCAAATGATCCTGCGTGGATGACGTTAGAGCCCATGTTCCCTACGGGACATGCAACTCACCATCAGGGTTGAAGAACTTCTGGCGGTGTGCGCAGGTGGCTAACAGAGAAGGATCGAAGCTTTCACCAAGAGCCTCTGTCATCCGCGCAAGATGGTCCTCGTCGATGTCCCAGAGCTCTTCCTGTGCTGGCCTAAAAAGCCAGCCACCGGTGAGCCACTCTATGACCTGACACAGAATCAGATACGGGGTCAGAGACGTAGCGAGAGACCTACGAGGCAACCAAGGTTCCATATGTCCGCGGACGTGCCCCAAGGGTAGCCTAGAATGACTTCGGGTGCTCGAAGTGCCAACGGTTGAATCTGCTCTTGGAAGTGACGTTGTTGCCAGTGAGCTGTGCGATCGTGATGCAATGTTGTTGTGAACAAGTGCCGCGCCATTTATCAATGGTACTCACAATGACCCAGATCGGCGATCACAACGTCGAGATCATACCATTTGGTCGAACGAGTGAGAGACAAAGGGATGACCTGAGAGCGTACTGGGATCACCGGTGGATTGAGCTCAGGCGTGAATCCGTATATTGACGACGGAACCTCAGCCAATTCCATCCGGACGACGGCCTCAAGATCGCCCGGACGAAAGAGTATGTTATCGTGTTTGATATCTACCATACGCATGTCAACCACAATTCTCGCAATCGTAGCGATGGTACTGACCTGCATGCACGATACCACAGGCGTCGTGTAAATATTCGAGACCGAAGAGTATCTGCCTCGCGACGTGCTTCACAAGGTCGATGTCAAACCGGGGGTCGTCTTCTTGTCGGAGGTATTCTATGCCAAAGCTGAGAGCTTCTGTGACGAGACAACGGTGCAAGCCATGTGG
This sequence comes from Bjerkandera adusta, assembly GCA_027924225.1. NCBI lineage: Eukaryota > Fungi > Basidiomycota > Agaricomycetes > Polyporales > Phanerochaetaceae > Bjerkandera > Bjerkandera adusta. The sequence continues at coordinate 25,514 of BSCZ01000030.1, forward strand.
TCCTCGAAAGTCGAAAGACTTGTAGTACGCGAGGTTGTGGCGGAATCCGCGGTGCGCTGGGTCTGCCCTCGCGACTTTCTCGAGCATCGCCACCTCGTCCGACCGTTGCAACGGACCTTCGTCGAGAAGGGCCCGTGTCCCCTCGCACGTCAGAATTTTGAACGTAACGAAGCGTTCATTGCTGTGTATGAGACATCAGCACTCGCGCGACAGAGTCAATTGGCGCGTATACTCGCCGACAATCCCTAGCAAGCCAGACACTGGAATATTTACCCCATCCTAGCTTTCGAACAATAACGTAGCGACCGTCGTTGTGGAACTCCTGGCCGAGTCGCGCAGGATAGTATCCGGGATTATCAACGCCGCTTTGCCTAAGGTCCTCCTCTGGAAAGCTATGGACTATGCTCGCAAGCTTTTGTTGGCTGCTGTGAAGTGATTCCATACTTTTTGTGCAGCTAGGCGTAGAATCCGTCGAAGTAAAACACGCGATGCCAAGGGCGAACTGGATGGACACGTAAGAGCTGTTGAGATGCCTTTTCGGGAAGGTTCGCTGTTATCCGAGCCTCGCTTTGTGCATGTTTGGCTTCGTCAATTTGGCGCCGTTACCCAGCGACCTTTCTCTCCTACCTACACCTCCTCACGACTACGTCCCCTCTACACTCTAAAATCGGCTCCAATAACATCTAACAATTGATGCGCATGCATTCACCGGATATCTGGCGGTACCACTTGTGACGAGTTCCTTCGCCACGCCACATTCTGCATAGCGCCACACCTCCAACACTCGACTTCGACGAGGCATCTTAACGAATTCAGACGGTCAGTTCTATTGAAGGTCTTAAGAACGCGTTTCTTAACTGCTCCGCGTGCTATACAGCTACTTCTAGTACTATACAATACGGTCGATGTGGCAAACTGAAATTTGCTGAAACTGGAGGCGACCTTCTACGGGAGAGCCGTGACGCAGTTTATTCAGGCGCGCCAGATGAGCCGGCTCGTGGGGGGTAAGAGCCCCGAGCTCCAACGGGGAAATCAACCGCGCGTAGAGCGACACTTTACGCCTTCGCTGAAGCTCTCCATAGTCGACTACATGCCATCGTTCTAGATAGTTCCAGGCCTGAATACATGTGCCGAACTGCATGGCCTCGGAGCCGTTGATGACTAAAAATCCCGCCGCGCATATCCGGGCCCCCGCCACGCGGCGCTATCCGCAGTCGGCTTGAATTCTTGTGGACAATTTAGCACACGGTGGGCAGTATACAGAAGGCCTCTTGCGGAGATGGTGGCGTATATTGCGATAACATCGTATAGATTGCATGAGCAAGGGATGCTCCCATGTGCTCCATAGGAGCTGGACGTGATTTCCAAGATATGAAGCATGAGAACCGAAAGGATTGACCAGGTCTATGTCAGGACTAGCGCGAGTATCACGGCGGTTGACAAGAAGCTGACCCCTTCCGTGACAGAGTGCGAGCACAGTGGACGCTTCTATCGTCCTTGATTATCAGGGAGCATCGCTGTCAGAATACTAGAAACATGCGACCCTGTTGTATTCCATCACAGCATGCATCTGTGGCGTGAATGATAGCACACGCTTGAATCCGAAGCAGAGACCCTGGGACCGTAGTTCTGGTATTGCTTCCGCTTTTCATACGACAACCAGCCTCGTGAGCGGCCGCGAGTGCAACGGAGTTCTCTCAGCAAGGATTTGATGAGATCTCGTGGTAGCTCCCTCGGGAGAAGCTAACCGTCCGCCGCTGAAAACGAGTTGTTCTTTGGTGAGGAGTGTGGCGGAGGGTTATATCTTCGCCCAAGGCCATGTAGGGCTTCCGTTCTCGGCGGATCAGCCAGAAGGCACAGGCGGTCTATCCTGCGTATGATACCACACGAGAGGCTTGCCGTGGCCCGGCCCGTTGCGTCAAACGGCCTCCATTGAGATACACTGTCGTCCGGATAGGTCTATATTGTCGCATATGGAATAGACACGCCACGCAGAGAAGCGCGTTAACGGCTGTCGAATCTAACCTTCCCGTAAACTGCGGGAGGCATGCGTCGTCTGGGGGCGTACCAGCTAAGAATGGACAAAACTTGCCACACGGCGGATATAGCACGGTTTCATAGATGAGATAGTAGATCACAGCGCAGAGACGGGTATAGCTTGCGCAGCATCACAGCTCCGTTGATACAACAGCATCATTAAGAGCCGACCGTGCTACGAGGCAAGGGGCTACGCCTCCCGCTAATGGGACCGGATCGTCGCAAACCTGGAGGAACAGCGACGGAGGTCAGCCGGCTTCTTGTTTTGCGAAGTTTGGGAACGTCCCATGCCTTAGTAGACGAGGCAGGAAATAATCCTCCATCCGAATGACCCAAAGCCGTCACTGTTGCGGACGTCAACTTGCGAATGTGAGAGTTGTAAAACGGGCGCACGCAAATCGCTCGGAGAATTTGTACATCCACGTGGTGCACGACGTCCATACTTGTAGAGCCGCAAATAAACGACGCGCGCGGAAAATAGATGGGCGCTGCGATGGGTCTGCGGCCCTTAGTTTGAGTGCCAAAAGAGACCAGAAATGAGGGACGTGGCTACGAGTTCCCTCTGTGTGGTCCTCACGATACCACTAGCACTGTTAGTAAACGACACGATGTAGAAAGCAAAGCATCGACTTACCCACATAGCACGTTCGAATGTGTAGCCTAGCGCATAAACATCGTAGGCGTATGGGTCCATGACATCTGTGGCTTCCGTCGGTATAAATTTACCACCCTCTTCGTCGTAGTCATGAATCTTGACACCCGACCCAGGACCCGCGGGGAGGGTGCGGGCTGAACCGTAGTCGATGAAATAGAGTTGATCTTTGGGTATATCGAAACCGCCATATGACACAGGTTTCCTCGACCAGACCGTGTTTTCTAGAGAAACATCCTATTGCAAAAAAAATTAATGGTACTCTTTCGTGGTAAATCACAGTCTTACGATGAACGCAACATTATGTTCTTGCATGAACTGGACACACTAGTACGACCCCAAATGAGTTGAATGAACAACACGAGCACAGGTTGAAACGTACGTCTATAATAGTATAAAGCTGGTCCAATATGGCTCTCCAAGACATTTCCGATGCCCAAGGTCCCATCCCCACTCGCTCGAGACGAGGCATGAGATAGACGTACGAGTCCTGACACTCGAAGAGGTGCCCTGGCACGACTCTGTTCCGAGGAGAGGGAAGGGATAGCATCTTCTGAAGGGCAATAATCTCCCGCGAGCCTTTCTTGATGGACTTCGCTACGTAGTAGTTTTCGTCCGTGTCATGCGCGAGTAAGACGTAACCTCGATAATCCTATGAGCAATGAGCGCCGATATTGACGTGGATGATTAGGAGTCGATGCTTACCACGGCACCCATACTCCACCAAGTGAGCCCGAAGCCAGTCACCACTCCTTTTTCTTCCTCAGTCCATTGGTACACTTCGAGAGGCATGAGGATAGGGCACACCGTCACAGTTGAGCTCAACCCGAGAAGCGTCAAGCGCCGACAGCCCCAAATGGCAGGCGTCTACACCGACATTACATAAATACCATGACGGTTTCCCGCAGCTCTACCCATCCCAGCAGTTCGCTATGAGCGATCCGAGCATCCCTCCCACTGTCGCCAACGCCATCGCCGACATCATCGCCCGCGACAATGCCACCATCCCCGACCACTTTTTGACTGGCGCATTCGATCTTAATCAGGGCGCTCAGTTCCCACTCGGCGTCACGCACTCGGGCGTAGCTCTCTACCTCAAGTACTGCATGTTCACCAATCGCAATAAAATACCCCTCATAACATATCAAGTCGGAGCTGGGCAGCGCGTTTTTGCGCTAGGATTTGGCATCGAATTTGGTGCCGCGGCAGGTGCAGCAGCGGCGCGCCGCGCCGCCGCGTCCGCCATCCGTCGTGCAGCTTCCCTCGGGGTGGCTACAGTCACAGAAGACGCTCGAAACCATACAGGGTGAGTCACTCCTCAACAGCTTCAACCCCAGGTCTCACTAATTCTTGACCAGATGATCTCAGAAGGCTTCGTCGAACCTACTAGGTGTGGTGCCCCCAGCATTCATCGTCATGACTTATTAATCTATCTTTCCAGAGGCTCGGAACGTTTCTCGTCCCGGCTTATGCTACAGTTGTACTATGTACTTTCACGTTGAAGCTTCCCCCTGTGACCACTTCCACAACTACAGCACTCTTACTCGAGACTTACCACATGTCCCGCACCGCCTATGTCGCTCGATGTTTTATCTTTGCTCAATAGTTCGTCAGAATATTGATGTTAAATAGTCGATATGCGAGGCCAAATAGAAATTCACACGAATGAACGCGGATTATCAAGCCTGCTACGCATGGCACTACAATATAGTCACTCATGCTTCAGCGTACAAATATTGAGATGATCTTCCACCCGAACGACACAAGAAAATCACTTTCATGAGCGTCAATTAGTACTGGTAAGGCTTAGAAAGTGATGACAACATACGCAAATCCAGGGCGGAAGACCCGATAGATCCATGCTGTTCGCGACAACCAAGCCCTCATGTACGAGAACTGGCGGTGAACCCGGATAATGGATGGTCTTTTCTCAGGAACTGGTTCCTGCATAGTAAGGCACCAATCTTTCCAGATATGCGGGGTGTGTTCGTTCGGATTAGCCATGTTGAAGCACTGTTGTAGTATTTGATTAGCAGTAATGCGGAGCAGACGTTTATTCACTCGCCACAGTCAGCATCACAAGTGTTTTGCTCAGCGCGAAGATATCGTATGCGTACGGTTCGACTGCGTCCAATCCCTCAGGTGGCATGAACTTTCCTCCGTGGAATTTGAAGTCGTGGATCCTCAGGCCAGATCCCGGGCCCGATGATAGCACTCGCGTCGATCCAAAGTCTATATAAAACATCTGGCCAGCAGAAATGTCGAAACCGCCGCGCTTGAAGTCAGTGGCCGCGCAGACCATGTTTTGTTCGGACACATCCTGGAGTAGCCCAACATGAGCTATCGTAATCTAAGACCGGAAAGGTGTGCTTACGACATATGCAATGTTATACTCATGTAATACTTCGATAAACTGGGTGCATGAGCGAAAGCGAGGTAGCATAAAGAAGGGAGCGCGACGCACATCGATAATTGTCTCGAAATAGCCTAGGAGATGCACCCAGGATATCTTGGAGTCCTCCACCATATGATCGATGCGCGTCAAGCATGGCATGAGGAATATGTACGTGTCTTCGCATTCGTAGAGACGTCCGGGTATGGTGCTGTTCCTCGGGGAGGGTAAAGATCGGACCTTTTGGAGCGCCTGCATCTCGTAAGACACCTTCAGTATGGATTTGGCAACATATTCGTCTCCGCTGTCGTCTTGAGTGATCCATACGCATCCCCATGGATCCTGTGAATTGAACACATGAACAAACACCCGAAACAAATCATGAAATTAGAAGCCTGCAGTGACCGCTTACCGTATGACAGATAGGATCGAGGCCCAGCCCTCTTATGACGGACAGCTCTTCCTCGGTCAAGGTGCGGGGCTCCCTCCGGGTGTCCATGGACTGAGAAGTATTCCTGTAGGGCTCGCGTATGAGAGCCCTGTTCTGATGGCGGAGTTTGATTGCCTACGGATATCTCCGACAAGCGAACGTCCTCCGAGACACCGTGGCTTGCGCTATACACTTCGACCACCGTTGGACCTTTGAATTTGACTTGTACCAGGGGTAATGCATCCCGAGGCGCTAGCCGTTGGTTGTTTAGGTACGGTTCATCCACCAGCAACATTTACGTAATCAACAACCGCCGTCAGGAAAGCTGAATGGCGTGTGCTGGCAGGTCATATTCTGACGTACGCAACCCCGCAGAGACCGTCGGCTAAGCCATGGACAATCCCAGGGAGCCCCGCACGCTGACCGAAGAAGAGGTTTCTGTGATACGGGGACTTGATTTCAAGCCCATTTCCCAAGTCGTAAGCACCCGCCTGAAGGGTCTTGATTTCTGGATTCCAGCGGAATTATGTATATCATTCACAGGATCCGTGGGGTTGCGTATGGGTTGTGGAAGACGACAATGGCGCTACGTATATGGTTAAATCCATATTGAAAGTATCCTACGAAATGCAAGCGCTCCGCAAGGTACAATCCCTGCCCTCCCCGAGGAACATCACTGTACCTGGACGTCTCTACGAATGCGCGGACACGTACATATTTTTCATGCCAGATTTGATGCGCCTTGAAAATTTTATCGAAACACCCGACGTTTCCTGGATGCGCCTCCTTGACTATTTCGACAAAATAATTGACGTGAGTATTGCCTCCTGCCATGCCTCACACACGCTCACGCTCACGCCCATAGCACGTTGAACTCTTACACGAAAACAACATCGCATACGTTGTTAGTGCAGTGTTCTTATTTTAATCTGCGAAGATTCACGTAGGTTTATTTTAGGACGTCTCGAATAAAAACTTAGTATGGGCGAGCGACGACTTCAAGCGTGGGGGCTTTGATGTCCCTGCAGGTGCGCTATTCTTCATCGACGTCGGATCAACACGAGTACTCTCGTCTGGCCCCGGGGCTGGTGTCCGGATACACGACTTCAAGTTTTACGGTGGGGTGTATATGCCACCCGAGGGGCTGGATGTCGTCGAGCCCTACGCGTACGATATTTTCGCAATTGCTGAGACGTTTGCTTACTTCACTAGGGTGAGTCAACGAGTCTATCTCCTGTAGTCTCCGCTTATGAAATGTTGCGTCAGTTTCTTGAGAGAAAGAAGCCTAATATTCACGTTCCGCGTTGCTGGAATGACTGGTGCGGTGCTATGAAGGATCCAGTCCCGGAGAATCGCCCGTCCATTTCCCAGTTTCACCGCCAGTTCTCATCTATCAAGACTTGGATGTCGCGCACGGCGTGGATGTATGGAATATTTGGTGTCGGGTTTGCGTAAGTTTTCGTCGCTTTTGATAGGGCACTAGTGCTGACCGCGTTCACGCAAGCGACGCTGTCGGTTCTTTGGGATGGCGACTGATTTCGATTTTTGTCCGCTGAGATTGCTAGCTTTACGTGAGCGGTTGCTTCATTGTAAACCCAAATATTCCCGACTAGCTTATGATGACGATTGCCGTAAAGACTCCGCTAGCCGCTATGGCGTTGTCAAGAATATGTCTGATCATGATGACTTCTTGACCCATCGAAATGTGTACGGCAATAAACGCAGAACGAAACGGATACCGGTAGCTTACATGAGCCAAAAACGAGGTACAATAAGCGATGTGCTTAACGGACAACAAATGAGAACATCTTCCATCCAAAGGAGCCGATAACATCGCTTGCGTGAAAGCCAGTCAGTACTCGTACCTCTCAGAGCGACAAGAACGTACGCAAATCCTGGGCGGAAGACTCGATACATCCACGCTGTGCATGAAAGCCAGGTCTTCATGAAAGAGAACTGGCGGTGAAACTGAGAGATGGTGGGGCGTTTTTCGGGGACCGGATCGTTCATTGTATGGTACCAGTCATTCCAGCAGCGCGGAGTGTGTTCGTTTGGGTTTGTTCTCTCAAAATACTAGCCCAGCAGTCAGCGAGTAACGACGGTGGGACGGAAGTTCGTGAACTTACCGCAGTGAGGTATGCAAACGTTTGAGTCATCGCGAAGACATCATATGCGTACGGCTCGACGGCGTCCAGCCCCTCGGGTGGCATATACTTCCCTCCGTAGTATCGAAAGTCGCGTATCCTAATTCCGGTTCCAGGGCCAGATGGGAGCACTCGCGTCGATCCTACGTCAATGTAGAATATTGTGCCGGCGGAGATGTCGAAGCCCCCACGCTTGAAGTCGACGCCTGCCCAGACCATGTTTTGATCTGACACATCCTAGAAGAAGCTACATGAATCATTGTGGGCTGAAAAGCACATACGATGTCTCTTACGAAATATGCGATGTTATTCTCGTGTAAGAATTCGACATACTATGGGGCTGAGCGTGAGCGTGCGTGAGATGACAAAATCAAGGAAGCAATCCGCACGTCTATCATTTTATCGAAATATTCGAGGAGGCGCATCCAGGTGACATTGGGCGCTTCGATCAAATCTTCAAGCCGCGATAAGTATGGCATGAGGAATATGTACGTATCTGCACATTCGAAGAGGTGTCCAGGTATGGTGATGTTCCTCGGGGAGGGCAAGGATCGCAGCTTCTGCAGCGCCAGCATCTCGTAAGAGACCTTCAGTATGGACTTGGCCATATACATCTCTCCGGCTTCGTCCTTGGCGACCCATACACAGCCCCATGGATCCTGTCAACGAGGGGACACGTCAATATAGCTGCGTCAGAACCATGAGGCTAGGCTGGTGCTTACAACCTGGGAGATGGGCTCGAGATTCTGCGCTCTTATGACAGATTTCTCCTCTTCCGTCAGTGTGCGGGGCTCCCTCCGGACGTCCATAGGTTGTGAGACAGCTCTCGGAAGGTCATGTACGTGAGATAGCAAACCTGCTCGCGCTGTGTTCGACCCTCCTCATGGCGGAGTTCGATTACGTAAAAGGATACCGGAGGCTGTTATATTTTCGTCCGAGTCTGATCTCCGCCCGGTGGCTGTAACGCGGAGGTAAGTCGAAGCAGGAGACAAGGAGTGTCGAAACGCTTGGGCGACCTCCTTCCACTTCCGGCACCTGTTCCCACGGTCGACTTCCCCTCTCCATGACCGCCATGTTTCTGTTTGGCGGAAATCGAGAGGTGGCTGGCCAAGTATAGTCTCCTGAATTACTCAATTCTCCCTAAACATTTCCTCTCTGTGGTGGAACGGCGCTACAAAGCAATCTAGGGGGCATTCCTTATGAGGCACCTGCCTTATTGTGGCGCTAGGCGCATCTGATGCGCTCTTTCCCTTTTCTGTTGCACAGGGTGCATCCGGAACATGCTGAGCAACCTCCGGGACGATGATCAGAATCGGGATGGGATGGATGCCCTCCGCTGGGCGGCCTCATTCTTTCTTTGGTGGCAGAAGCTCATGCTTCCAACGCCTCTCACATGTGCCAACGCCAACTTTGGCCGCGTGGTCTTGCGGCTTGCCTAACGAGTTACGTGACCAACTTCATTGCAATAACATAGACTCATTACGCGTGATATCATAACACATTATTCTCAATTTCCGTCATCCCATGAAAAATCCCATCTGACCACAGGATAAGTTCAGGCATAAGCATGCGCTTCGCCTCACGTTGCGTGGCCAAAATTACAGACGTTCCAAGGCGACATGGCTGAAATGTGCTTTTAAATATTAAAAACAGCAGAAGCAATGAGAGACATCACCCACTATCGCATTGAGCACCTCAAGCTCGGTGGCATTGGACTGACTTCACGATGTCGTTCCAACCGTCGGTGAATATGCTGAGGTCGGAATAGCCAGGGCTTTCGATGATGATACTTACGCCCCCGCAGCTCAAATCCCTGCAATACATTAGTGAGTGTGAAATCAACGCGACGTAGTAAACGCACCTGTGAATGAGACAGACCCAGCCTTCGTCCGGTCCGATGCTGGAAACATCGTTCTGGAACGCGGAGGGGAAGTTTACGCATCGGTTGTCGGAGAAAGCGAGGTTTGTGCAGCTGCCGTGCCATTGGGCATCCGTGCACATGAAAACGTGCCCGTCAACCTGAGATGCTTGAGCAACGAAGCTGTCGGAGAGCTAGAAAGAGCACCGTCAACAACGAGGAGAAAAAGGTGACTGTGGTCACTTGCCTCAGCAGCAGGAGTGACCGCTGCACCAGAGACGGAGACGGCAACGGCGGCGAGAACGGCGGCGATCTTGGCGTTGAACTGCATAGTGCTGCGTGCCGGTGCTGGTGGACGATATTAAGAAAGAGCGCGGGGCAGGAGATGCGTTTGTCGTCTTCGAGAGCCAGGTTTTATGGTCGTAGTGGGCGCCCTATGGGCACGCGTTTGAAGGATCGACATGGTAGAGCTGCTATGGGCGCAACACACAAGCCACAGGGGGCTCAGCGCCGCCAACACAGCCTCTCATCGGCGTCGAAACTCATGCAGAGAAACGTAACCGCCGACGGGGGTGTCGTATGCTCTGCACAGTTCGTCAATAGGAAGAATACAATGTTATGGCGTCTTTTGAGCGGTTTCGTTGATCACGCACCGTCGGAGGATAGTCGATGGATCAAGAATTGTTCATGGCGCTCCGCTATATCCGTGAAACCTGCTTCAAGCCGGCGTCTGGTCGGCCGTCGTGGCGTTACAACTGCAGTAGCCTAAGGGTGTTTGTTCTTTTGTGACGGCGCAGAACTTCAACCTATTAAAGATAAGGGCGTTGAGCTTTAATCGATTTTAAACGAGGTTAACGAACCTTGCATAGTCTAGCCGAATGCGTGTTCCTCTGCTGAATGTGTCGGCCACCGCAGCTGGGGTTCCGCAACGAAGCAACGTGTCCGGTCCGAAAGCATGCGGGTATGAACGGTTGTTATCCGCGCTGGCGTTTCTCCTGGAGTACAGTAGGGTGTTTACGGAAAGGAGGGGCGTGGTTGGACACAGCCTCCGAGCATTCCGTTGCCGCCGATCTACTGAGTATTGTGAGCAGCAGGAGAAACATATGGATTCAGACGTAATGATCGTCGGATTTCTTCACAACGCTAGAAAAGGGAGAAATTCCGCCCTTACGAAGAGTTTGGTGAAGTTTTTATAACAAACACTTGGTTGATCATCGATATCGAGGGGACTTTCGTGCCACAGAGAAACGGAATATACGCTGAAAGCAGAGCAGTGCATTTCCGACAACAAACAAAGCAGGGGGGAATTTACTAAACTAACCAATACAATAAATCCAGACACAGCAACAGTCGCAGGTGTTACGACTTCGCGCCATTCAACACGCCCTGTGCAAGCGCACGCAGCATCGCAATCGTGACTGGAGCCCTGGCGGGAGTATCGCTGGGCGCGGTGCTCGGCGGAGCTGCGTGGTGCCCGTTGGTGCGTATCTCCACGACGTCGTCCATGTCGGCGTCCACGTCAACAATCTCGACCTCGCTTGATGCTGGTGATAGCGAGAGCCTGGCCCGCTTGTTCGTCGATGACGGACTGCCACTTTCGCTCTCATCCGAAGCCCGCCGTTTTTGGCGCGCCCGGCTCGAGAGGGACGCGGCGGCGAGTTGACGGAGGTGCGACGAAGTGTTCCGGAGTAGCGTCTCGAAGCGGCGCGCTGACACTTCAAGTTCGTCGTGTGGGATAGCATAGGAGGGGCGGAGGGAGCTGCCAAGGGCTTCTTCTGCGCGAGATATGGGGAGGTGGACGCAAGCGTCGAGGAAGGGCCCTGTTGCGTATGCTGCTTTGCGTCAAGTCAGTGACTTTAGCGGGTATGGAAAAGAGAAATCGCTGACCTGCTCCCATGTGTGCTGGGGCATCGAACTCAATTGGTGCGTCTATGGCTATGCCACTCGGGCCGCCCACTAACGCGAGCAGTTCTTCTAAAAGCATGTTTTGGGCTTCTTCGAGTGACCGGATGACTTCACCATATCGCGACCAATCCACTGTAACCGCGTCAATATTTAATCAAAATTCAGAGAACAGTAACGTACGCGTCTCTCCCACCCAACAGCTGTCTAACCAGTCCGAAGCAAACGACTTGAATGGCGATAGGTATGCCTCTGTCAAGCCTGTCCAAGGTAATCAGTACCAGTTGGGAAAGGACACAACGACCAAAAACCTACGTTTCCATGACATGGTGGAAATAAATTTGTCCTGTACGTCGATGGACATCTTATCGAGCGCGGCCTTGAACTTGGAGTCGAGGTCGGTTGACTTGGCAGACACAACAAAATTTGTAACGTCCGCAACGGTCCCTTCGGCGACCAACTCTTTGATCTATACAAGAGGGCGTAAGCACAAGTTCCCGCGTGATATCAAGGACGTACCATTTCGCCAAAATCAGCAGCAGCGTCCGGGCCGTCTGTCTCGGACCAGTTGATGACGACGAGAGAGGGCTTGAAGCGCAGCTTGGTTTCGCGAATATCATCCAACGCATCGCGAAGCCGCGTGCAATCGTCAAGGACGCGGTATTTCCTGCACCAAATGGTCAACATAGACTTCCTGTAACTTAACAGTCACAGCATACCTCTCAATCATATCGGGATAGTCGCCTAATGGTGTCCGTTCGAATACGATCAGACCAGGCGCTCCTTCCGAAGCTGGACCCTTGCCCTTCGAGGCGACGGGGATAGAGAACACGTTCTCCGCGTGCCATTGGCCCGATGTTGGTATGTCGAACTTATGTTCGAGCCAAATTGCCGTACCGTCATTCTCGGTGTTCGCGGAGACCCATATTCGCCACTCGGGAGGGATCTTTCCGTCTGGTGTAGCGGCTGAGACACGCTCTCGAACGGCCTGCAGGAACGACCCGCGGACCCAGCGGCGCTGATGTTCTTCTTGGTTCTATGAGGAAGAAGTTAAGCAATCACTTTGGCACGAACCACGGATGATTTGCACGCACCTCTTTCAATCGTCGCGCCAGCTCTTCGTCTGACAGAGGCGGCTTGTACTCCGTGGACATACGATGTTTCGACCTCTTGACGCGGGCACTTGCAGAGCTTGAAGACACGCCCGCAGATAGTCTTCGTTTCCTGACCTCTGACACCGTCTGCATTTCGGAGATGGAACTATCGACGCTGCTCGAGTGCCGATGACGTTGAACCTTTTCACTGTACACCTCGCTCTTCCGGCAGGCTTCGTCCCACGCGGCGCGATCGATCGTCCGCTTCAGCCAGAGCTTAAAATGCTTCTTGACAATACTGCTCGTGCGCAGGAAGCTGTGAGCCACCGAGTTCAAGTCGAGAATAGTCGCCTTGTCCTTCTCTTTGCCTTTGTTTAGGGACGATAGCGATGGCAGGGCCGACAGCTTGTCTAGCGAGAGCTTCGACGTGGATGCTATGTTTTCGAGCGAGCGTGTCGGTGTTGAGCTGAGACTGTCTTGAGGAGCTGTTTTCGGGAGCGTAAGAGGGCTAAGAATCTCTACTGGCGCTGGAGCATCCGGTAGCTGAAGGATGAGACCCATAGATTGTTTACGAAGGAGCAAGGAAGGGTTGAGCTTCAGTTGCGCAGGGGATGATGGTTCGAACCACCGGGCTGTTGGAGTAGGGGGCAATGCGACGGGCTCGAATCTACCAAGTGACGGCATCTTGTTCGGTGATACGGGTATAGGAGTGGTAGGCGTCGGCGGGGCACCGTTATACGACGACTCAGCAGACGGTGTCTTGAGATGCGATGGTGTTCCTGGGAATTCCCATAGCGTCTGTCTGCGCTCGACAATTCGTGGTCGGGGGCTATCTGAACGGCTTTCAGCGAGTTTGCCGTTTACTGGAGGGGGTTCAATTTCGGGAGGTGTAGGCACGCGGGGAGGTTGTTCTGCCACAGGGGATGTGGTAATAGGTACTGCCGATAGGAAGGATATAGGCTCCGTCTTTTCCACATTGGCGGGCGTTGCCGGACCAGGAAAGGGCTGTGTTTCGACTGGTATGAGAAAAGAGGTTGATGGCACGAAAGCGGAAGCTCCGGGGTTCAACGGCGATGAAGTGGTAGGTTTGAACGCGGATTGAGTGGTAGTGCTGGACGGACCAAACACCGATTTTGGCGGAGCGGCCGTTTGTTGGAAGGGAGAAGATGAAGCCAACGCCAGTGCTGGTTGGGGATTCGGTTGTGTCGAGGGTGGCGTGGGGAATGACGTATGACCGAAAGGGGACTGACTGGCACCTGTGGAAGGGGGGAATGCCGAACGAGAACTGGACGGAATTCCGAATGTGAGTCCGCCGAAGACGGACGGGGTGGTAGGCCCACCAAAGACGGAACTTAGCGAGGAGCTGCTGGCAAGGTTGCTGAACGCAGATTGACTTGACGACGGAGGTGGCGCGACAGGGGCAAATACGGAAGTTACAGCGTTTGCTTGAGGGGGCGGCGACACGTGTGTCTCGATTGTTGTGTGATGCTTCGGCGGGGTCGCTGCGTCGACAACAGGCCGGGAAACTCCATCGATGACTTCTGATATACTGAGCTCTCCGCGAATAGCCTCGATATCGTCAATAGCGTCTTTGCCGAAGAGTCGCTCGAGAATGCACGCCACCAGGTATATCATGACGACATTGTTCTGTCCACGAAGGACTCCTGCTAGCTCGGCAAAGATGCTCATGCCAGCAGCATCAACCACAAGGCGAGACACCTTGGTAATTGGAGCGCTCTTCTCTTGAACGACGAGTCGAAACTTCGTAGTGAGTTGAAACACAGGATTGTTCAAGATCTCTTGCGGAATGTCATCGTGTCGTTCACGTTGATCCCGAATATGAATGAGGCGATGGTATACTCGCATCTCGAGCTCCGTAGGCGACGAATAACGTCCTCTTTGGTCCTCATAGAACTCCTTCAGACTCTGAAGGGCTGTGACAAGATTTGAGATGAAGGCACGGGCTCAACCCACTGTATACGTACTGTTCATGAGTTGCTGCTCCTCCAGAGCATGCGAGAAGCCCGCATTATCTCGCTCGAGATGTAACGCGATGATGTGGAAGCGTGCGCATCGGTCGTGGCATTCCATGGCCAGCGGTCCCGTTTCATGTTGCATGGTGAAGTCGTTGCGGACCGCTCGTGATCGGTCGCGTATGAAACTATAAGTTTGCGAGAACCCTCCACGAGGGATGAGATCATGGAAGAGGTAGTCGAGAGTTTTCTGTAGATTGTGTGGCTCTCTCTGAAAGACGGACAAAGTGTCAATGACATACCTTCAAAACGGGTGGCGGTCGAAGGTCCGAAGGCAAAGTTTTATCCCCAGCGGCGCGCTCGTAAATCTTGACAGCACGTCTATGGTCTACACGTTTGGTGCCAGGAATCTTGGTGAAATAAGCGCAGATATCGAGCCAAGGTCAGCGGGAGTACGACGTACAACTTCCCAGCGGTCCAGGTTATTTTCCCTTTCTCTTCGGTATCTTTCGAATCGTGGGCACATATCCATGCACGTTCCGACCATGGTAATCGCTTCGTCGAGTCGCTTCGGTACCAATGGGTCGTCCATCTTCCCGTCTGCTATGGCCTTCTTCCGTTCAACTTCACGAGCCTTGACAAGCTAAAGCACGGTTAAACCGCTCATCATTCAACAATTATGGGTTCAGTCACCTCTTGGTAGAAACGCTCCCGCTCCTCTGGTGTTTCAGGGTCCTTGTTCTCGACCTCGACCTCAACCTCGACTTCAGCCTCGAGGTCGTCCTCGTCGCCGCCTGAGTGACCCCCCTCCTCTTCTGCGGCGTTCATATCCTCTTCATGCACGTGTGGTACAGTGAGGTGTGGTGTGCCGCGAGCAGAACCGCCTCCTCGACCCCTGCCTCGCGCCCGTCGAGCTGCACCTCCGCGCTCCCACCTCTCCCCGTCGCTGCCGTGTCCAGTGTTGTCTTGGCCAGCAACCCATTTGCGGTTGCGTGAATGCGGTCGCGATGCACCATTAATCTTGAGACCGCGGCCGCGTGAGTGTTCCATGAAGGTGAGGGAGTGAGAATACAACGGTCCACGCTGGTCGCCCGTTCTGTAAGTATACGGTCACGTGGTCTCCAGCGCCAAAGATGCGGCGTTTGCCGTGAATTGTACGCGGTACAATTTCCGCTCACTCTTCCCCCTTTTCACCATTCGCGTCGCTAAACTCCTCATTTTCTTCCTTCATTGTTGATACCGGCATAATGGACGAATCCAAGAAGAAGCCGATCGTGATTATCACCATCGGCATGGCAGGCGCAGGCAAATCGACCTTCGTGCAACGAATAAATTCGTACCTCCATGCCAAAGAAACACCACCGTACATCCTCAACCTCGACCCCGCCGTCACTCACGTTCCATTCGAGCCGAACATCGATATTCGGGACACCATCAACTACCACGAAGTCATGAAGGAGTGTGTGGACCGTTGAGCCAATGAGTGACCTCGGTTACTTATGACTCTCAAGGTACAACCTTGGACCAAATGGCGGCATCTTGACGGCGCTCAACCTCTTCACAACGAAGTTCGATCAGGTGCTGGAGCTTGTAGAGAAACGAGCGGAGACAGTCGAGTTCGTACGCCTTTCATACCCTACCCTCTCGCGCGACTGACCTCTGGCAGTTATGTGGTCCTGGACACACCAGGGCAGATAGAGATCTTCACTTGGTCTGCTTCCGGCTCGATAATCACAGACGCAGTCGCCTCTTCGCTTCCCACTGTCGTTGCGTATATCATCGACACCCCTCGAACTACGGCGCCCGCTACGTTCATGTCCAACATGCTATACGCGTGCAGGTGAGCAATGACGCGCTGATTTGCGTATATGTCATTCCTGACTGAGTTTCAGTATTCTATACAAGACCAAGCTCCCTTTCATCTTGGTATTCAACAAAACTGATGTTCAACCCCACGACTTCGCTCTGCAGTGGATGCAAGACTTCGAAGCGTTCCAGGAAGCATTGGCCTCGCATAGTGGTACAACAGACGACGAGGGAGAGCCGACGTACATGAATAGCCTCATGAACAGCATGAGCCTGGTCCTCGACGAGTTCTACAAGCATCTTAAGGCTGTCGGGGTCTCGAGCATGACAGGGGCCGGGATCGAAGAATTCTTCGACGCGGTTGAGGAGTCTCGCGAAGAATACGAAAAGTGCGTTGCTTTTTCATTTCCGAAGTCTTGTTCTGACCCGATGGTAGGGAGTATCTCCCCGAACTAGAACGCGCCCGCAAAGTACGCGAGACAACACTGCAAGCGGCCAAGCAAGACTCTGTGAATCGCATGATGAAGGATCTTGAACTCGACCGCGCGCAGAATCCGGGTGCCGCCGCCCAAGATAAATGGAATCCTGAAGAAGAAGAGGACGAAGATCCTGACGAAGACCTTGACGTCAATATCATAGATCGCAGTACGTTTTCGTTAGGGAAACATCATGCATGACGGCTGATATTGGCTTACAGGCGAGGAGAGATGGCCTGGCCAATACATCGACATTACACGCTCCCGAAAACGAGAAGACGAAGGCATGGCGTGGCCTCGTCCAGGCTAGAGTGTATGTGTAATCCGACTCGAAAACTGTATCTGTATAACGGGTTTGACTATATTCGACATGCCGCAACTGCGGATTTACCACCCTCTCTCATTTTTGCTGCAAACGTTCGTCGTATCTTTTCCTTCATCCCTCTCTCCGATGGGCGCAGGGCTTGGAGCCTGCAACTGCTCTGTTTGGCTATGAATAGAGCGATCCTACCGGTCGTGAGGCTTTCGGTCAGAGATGACTATTGCGTCAAACTGCTGTTCGCGTTCGAAGCCTTATTCTCACAATACCCAGTAGACCGGTGGCAGTGGAATGCCCAGAGGCCAGGTCAAACCGCGCTTCACCTTTCCAAAAACACCGTGCTTTGCGCTTTAAACCTGCAGGAGAAACCCCAGCGCGCACAGCAGTCATTCATACCCGCACGCTTCCGGACCAAACACGTTGGCTCGTTACGGACTCGGATCCCCAGCTGCGGCAGTCGGCAAATTGAGCGGGGGGACAAGCATTGCAAGGTCCGTTGACTTCACTGCAATAATTCAAATAGAGGCTAACACTCCCCCCCTTCATATGTTGATGTCCTGCGTCGTTACAGAACAACAAAAGTTCTTACTGCAGCTGTAGCGCCACCACGGCAGACCATGAATGCTAGCTCGAAGCAAGTTTCACGGATATAGCGGACCGCCGTTGGTGATTCTTGATTCATCGAATGTCCTCCGGCGGTGCGTCATCAATAAAACTGGTCAAAAGACGCCACGGCATGGTATTTCTCCTATTGACGAGCTATACAGAACGTTTGACCTGCCCGCCGGCGGTTACTTTTAATCCATGAATTTCGACGCCGGTGTGTTGGCAGCGATGAACCCCTTGTGATCCATCGTTGCGCCCACGCCACGTCTATTATATCAGTCTCTCAAAATTGGGCCTATTGGACACTCGCGATGGCTATAAAATCTCGTGTGCTGAAGACAAAAAAGTATCCCCCCCTGCCTCCTCGCTATCGTTCACCAGCAAACAGCACCCAACATCATGCAGTTCAACGCCAGAATCGCCGCCGTTCTCGCCGCCATTGCTATCTCCGTTTCTGGTGCAGCTGTCACTCCTGCCACCGAGGCAAGTGATCATATCCGCCTTTTTCTTCTCGTTGTTGACTGTGACCTTTCTAGCTTGCCGACTCGGTTAGCTTCGTTGCTCAAGCATCTCATGTTGACGGGCACGTCTTCATGTGCACTGATGCCGAATGGCACGGCAGCTGCACGAACGTCGCCTTCGCGGATAACCAATGTGTAAACGTCCCCTCCGGGTTCCAGAACGATATCTCCAGCATCGGGCCCGACGAAGGCTGGGCCTGCTTCATTCACAGGTGTGTCTCTAATACGTCAGGTTGACTGCTCACTCGCTGATGTATCGTAGGGATTTCAACTGCGGAGGCGACGGTATCATCATCATAAAGCCTGGCTATTCCGACCTCAACATGTTATTCCCCAACAATTGGAACGACGTCGTGAAGTCGTTCCAATGCCACCATGAATAAGGCGTTCTAAGTCCATTCTCTCCATCATACAGCGTACCCTGCATTATCTTAGAAAAGCGAAATAGACGTGCTATAGTATGAGCAAATGCAGTTGTTTATAGTGCGGGAATAGGCCAGCTTGACAATGAGTGCCATGAGTGAGACGACGAGGCAAAGGTACACGGAGTCCCTGAGGTATCAGGGGTCCATGTTCCATCTCCGACCGAGTACGCGGTCGATGGCAACGTTCATTTTCCAGCACTTAACGCCAACTTTGTCGAAATCGCACTACTCTGCCTTCAGCGTATCTTCAGTTCCTCTGTCATGAAAGCGCTCCTGCAACCAGCGTCTCTCGCTGCCGCATATCACGTCGCATAGCGTACCATCTGAATGCGCGGTAATTCCTACCACTCCATGCACCCGAATCTCGCGTTTAGCGGCCACGTGAAGGAAGGAGACGAGTGTGGGGTAACGAGCGGTGCGCTTGTGAAAATCCGTGTGGGGAGGTGTCTGGCACCAACGCCCTGTTTTGTTTCCTCCACGGTCACCCGCCGTGAGCTATATGGAAAGCCGTATTCGGTTCGTCCGACTCTGCCAGTGTCTAGCGTTTACACAAACTTTTACTCCTCTAGCATGTAATGAATTGGGACAACAATGCTTGTAAACGGGCTCTTGGTGTGCCATTCCACCGTCTTGTTCGCCCCCAACAGCCGCAAGCCGATCATGCCATGCGCGCATTTTTTTTAAAGCCGTTGCAGCCGTAAAACCCTACAAGTAATCCCTTGATAGGCTTCTTCGGCTTTGCGCTGAGCTCTACATTCGTTTTCAGGTTTTTCGGAGGTCCGCTTGGCTTCGGGTTACGGTTCGTTCGATGACGCCCTGATTCGTCTGCGAATATATCTGGCTAATGGTGCGTACTTGGGATAGATCTCGTTTTTCTGAGCACAAAGCTTTACCTACAGTCTTTTTATTTCCTCCGGGTGGACATTTACCGACAGCGTTAAGTCATAGCGGCCATCCATGGGTTCGACCCCCCTCGGCGCATGATGCTGCATGATCGTGCCCGGGAACCAGCTCCGAATGCAGGCGACTCAAATACGACTCGACATGTCGCCCCATCCCAGTATCCTGTCTGGAAAAATTGCGGCGCTCAATATGTCTGAGTCCCCAGGCCAGTGATTGCACGTTTCCATCTATATAACGTCATTATGTCATCGGAATTGGCCTCTGTCCTGGGAAATACGTGAGCCACCCGATATTTTCCTACCTTTCTCTATCAATCTCTCATGAGACAACGGTCAGTGACCTGGACCGCTGATGACCACTCGAGCTCAAGAAAGGATCTGTTGCGCTGGTCTGGTGTATTTTTATACGGTTTCGCCGCTGGCTTCGTAGCTCGCGCCCGCCTCCAAAGGTCTGCGCGCGACGCCCATGCTGTAGCTCCAGGACCCTAACAAACGCGTTCATACCATGCACTCTCAAGGCCTATAAAGTCTGTCTCGTGCAACAGTGGGTCGACAGAAGCTCATCGCTGCTCTCCCTCGTTCACGCTCTACAACACCCATCGTCCATTACCGTGCAGCCAAACTTGAAACTTGCAACTTTCCTCTCGGCTATTGTTGCCACAGTTTTCGGTGCAGCAGTCGCTCCTGTTGTTGAGGCGAGTGGTCAAGATCACCTCTGTCTTCAATCTGTTCACACTACTTTTTTCAGCGCGCCGAACGCCTCGCTGCTCGTGCTGACGGGAATATGTACATCTGTACGGACGCAGGATGGCAAGGGTCTTGCACCAACCTCAGTTTCTCCGCCGGTGGCTGCGTGAACTTTCCCTCAGGGTTCCATAACGATGTTTCCAGCATTGGTCCCGACAATGGTTGGTTGGAACTGTTACGCTTACAAGTTCGTTGCACATACTCATCCCCGATGTTTGTCACTCACACCCTTTCAAAAGGAATTATGGCTGCGACGACGGTCAGGGGAACTTGTACATCGACTATCCTGGCTCTTCCGACCTATCCCCGTACACCGGGGGCTGGAACGATGTCTTGAACTCGTTCGTGTGTTACCCTTTCTGAACTACTTTTCAAAGGTGAATATACACGTCCACCCTATCTGCTATACTGATTGGTCTCCAGGATCGAACCGAGAACATCACAAGGCTAAATACACATGTATTAATGTTTGTCTTTGCACTCTTTAGCATTTGGAATTCGAGTCTGAACCTTTCGTTTTGACTGGATACTTACGCTGTTATCAATAGACCGATATCGTGTGCGTCGATAGCATGATCAGCATATTGATGTCCTTTTGCTATATGTTGTGAAGGCACTAGAATGCATTCGATGACTCCACACTGCATATCGGATACCATGCGTTAAGTTATCACAGAGATGACATCCTTCTCGACGCGATACTCCGACTGTCCCAAGTACTGTCCCCACCGATCATCCATGTTGCTTTCCGTATGTGATTTGTGGAAGTTACTTGCGCTGCTCAGCGGCTCCCCGAAAAAGGATATCGATCGATGTTTGTACCCCGACCCTAACACGAGGTTTCGAATGGACTTATGGAAGCTTACTCTTCAGATTCGCTCTTCCAGCGTGCACGGATCAATACAGTTTGTAGGACCAGCGCGATCACCCATGAATGTCATTCTGATCTCAAACGATGTGTTTCGTAAGGCGAATTGTCGACTTTATAGCCTTTCTTGCAAGGTTTTAATACGACCATATGGTGTTTGGTGTCGATAGTGCAGGGCTCTCTTGCGACCAGCACATATACGGAGCAAAATGCATGACCAAAGACTGACTCCGATACGGGGAATCGAACCCCGAGCTACCGCGTGAAAGGCGGTAATGTTAGCCGTTACACCATATCGGATAGGCTCGAGAGCTCTTAAACGCATATCACACCGTCTTACACCCTTGTAGTTCACCAATTGATTGTGCATCCATTTAGGCTGTCATCAATTCATCCCGGGCCCCTGAATCCTTGGTACTTCATCGCCAAAATGTCCGGGTTCACAACGTCCAAAAATTTCTAAACCATTCGTCGTTACTCAGGGGTAAGCTACTCTCGTAAAATGGTAGTCATACCAGCTCACGAGGTTCGTAGATGCTACAAGTCAGTCCGCGTACTGTCCGCTTGGGCACGACAACTGATTTCAACTCTTCGGGTGGCTCCGTTCTGTCTAGTAACCGTCTGGACACGAATGTCCGTCACAGCCACGACCAGCTCCGATCCTCCTAGAACATTTCGGACAGAAATGCCCGCGCATCATACTATGTTAGCAATGCCCCACCCAGAACGAATGATGCGCCGGCATTCGGAGCACGGGGACTCATGAGAATCCACTCAAAACTCCTCAATCCCGTCCGGTTATAGGCATCCGTCGCGAATGCCAGGATGAAGGTCCGTTGAGCCCTCGAGGGCCATCAGTGTTGGTGAGCGGTACGCGACGAACGTTTTTGTATCCTATGATCTCAACTCGAAGTAGGTTTGTGGCCGCATACCTGCCGACGTGTGGCGCCCATGTGCATCGAATCCAATGATCACAGCGTCAGCTCTCTCCGGACGTCGCGTAGGTTGCCAGAAGTCGGCTCCGATAGTTTTAGGTCATACGTTTCGAAACGAACGCTCTGGTGCCTTACAGAAAGCTTATTCGCGCTTCTGATGACTGTTCCTGGCCTCCAACTGAACAGCAACAACAAATATCTCCGCCCTGCAAGCGGGAATTGGCGAATTTGCGACGAATACGGCCCTGCTCCCCGCTTCCGGCTCCAAGGTCTCGAGCAAAGGGGCGAAAAATATCGGTGATTCTTGGCCGAGCTGTTCGCTTTTGCGCTCACATGTGCCCGTCCGCGCTTTCATTGCGGACACGGGCAGTGATGGGTGGTGGAGTAAGTAACCGTTAGTAGCTATTCCGCTCGTGGAGTATTTTGGGCTACATTCCAGACTGCATGGCCTGTGCAATTCACCAACGCATGACCTCTGCGTAGAGGGTTTTGGTCCGTGTCTTTGGTCGGCGAGCTCAACATGCCGTGCAGGCGTCTTCTGCCGCCTATGCCGACCTGGAGTATAAAAGCCTGCGCGAAACGACGAGGAAGAACAGAGGCATCCACTGTTCTCTTGCATCTTTGTTCTTCGCTCTTCAAGCTTCAACACTCAGCACTATGCAGTTCACCGTTGCCTTCGCCGGTCTCCTCGCCGCCGCCGCCACCGTTGTGTCCGGTGCCTCCCTCGAGGTATGTCGCCGTTGACTGTCCAGTATATTTCGTGCTCATCGCACTCGCTGTCATGTAGGCTCGCCGCCCCCTGGTGCCCGACGCCAACCTCTTCATCTGCACGGACGTCAACTTCACCGGCACTTGCGAGAACTACGCGTTCTACGCCCAGACGTGCTCTGACTTCCCGCCGAAGTTCACGAGCACCATCTCCAGTCTCGGCCCCGATGCTGGCTGGACGTGCCAGGTCTTCAGGTGCGATCGACATACTATCTTCCTCTACACCGCATGCTGATTATCCGTTCTACAGGAACACCAACTGCAACAACGCTGCCGGCGTGTTGACCGTCGTTAACCCTGGCTTCGCTGACCTCAGCGCCATCGGCTGGGACAACGCCATCCAGTCCTTCCAGTGCTTCAGGTCTTGAAGAGGAGTGAGTATGTTGTCGACTACTACTCCCAGTTTTCGAAAGGCTCATATTTTTTTTCTTAAATAGCGGCTGGAACTCTCGGTCTAGTGTAATTGTAGCATCATGTGCATGGACCTTAGGAAATCTGTAGCTCGCCCAGAGTACCGTACGAGGCATGTCGGGTCTGATTCACTTAGCGCCACAATGGACGATACTTATTGAACAACGGAACGACTGAGTCTTCTATGAGTTTATATTCGTGCATCATCCCGTGTTGGATACCCCATGTTCAGCTCAAAATGCACTATTGAAGCCCTGATATGCCAACGGAGGACTGAACTAAGTAGTAGCTTCCTTCGTCGCCGCGACGTTTGTTTGTCCTTATTTGTCCACGATAGGCGCCTTTTTGTTTCAAGCGTTGCAGTGTCCATTTGCTCACGCACCATCATGGTGGGTATGGAACTTTACGAACCCGGTATGATAAGTACCATCTACCGGTGCTCGTTGATGACAGCTATATACTCAGCACCTCCTCCAGCAGCTGTGGGCGATTTAGCTTTTGCCAGAGCCCGCCCATCTCGGGTCACAACGGCGAACACGAAGCGATGAAATCACCGTTGTGACTTCGCAAACGGAGCTCTCAGGGTATGCGAGGTCTTATCCTTGATTTTTTGAGGCCACCATGCTGATCTGCTGCATACAGCGCTCGGTATAATCAAGTACTAGCTGCGCTCTCAGGAACGTCAGGGCTGCGCAACGCAGCAGAACATCGTGTTTGCTGAAAAGCGCGCGTCATAGTAGAACTTAACGTGAGCTGATTACCTACGTTTCCGGACGAAAAGCTCGGCGAAGCGACAAAAGAAGACAATTGCAGCCACCTCGTACGACCGTTCTCTGCTTTTCATGTGCTCCTAACCGTTGCATTATCATACAGAATGAGAACAGGTCGATTCTGAGGAACTTGCAGTAAAACCCGTCGAACGTGGTCTTCCCGCCCTCGGATACCTGTAGTCTATCTCAATATGTCGAGGCTCAAGCTGCGCGCTGATGCTGGTGTGCGCAGGCGTTGAGGACAATTCTTCCCATCGCTGGACTGAATCAGGGATTGTCAAGTCTCAAGCTAGGAACCCGTCCTTCAATTACGAATGTTTTGTGGTGAGCTCCGTATCTTGTAGTCCGACGTTATAACAGGGCCCAGCCTCGTCCCCTTGACCATGTGCTCGTGCAGCTCTAATCGGCAATCGTCTGACCCCGGGCTAAACGACGATCCTAGCTTGCCGTCTCGGGTTTCTGCGGCATATGTGCGTCGGAAGCATTTTGCTAGCCCATAGTTCGTGATCCCTGTCATATTCTCAGAAATATGACGAAGAAGTAACGATGAGATCTGACGTCGCTTTGTTCTGTAGGCGAGCAATGGTGTGTTCAGTTCCAGGAGGTACTGACTACAACGCCGCTCGGAAAGTTCTCGACAATGATCGGACTTTGGCGGAGTCGAGCCGCTCTCTGTTCTTGATTCGGCCGAAGACTTTGAAAGAATCTGCCTGCTTCCTTCTCATATATGTTGGTTCAGGTGCGAGGTTCTTTATAGGTATTTGGTACTAAGATAATAGGGCCGTGGCAATAGAAGTGAGATTTCCGTAGGATACCAGTCCGAGGTGCTCCTCGTACCGATCACGGGGGGTATACAGGCAAGCGACAGCAGGCACAATACGCTCAGTGGCGCTCAGGGGATCCTCGGGAAACATGGAATATTCCTTAATGGCCCTTGTGCGTCGACACGCTGGCATAAGCTATGGACCACGAGCGTCGGGTTTTCTATTCAGCGCCACATGTTCACTGCGCATTGCATAGGCGACGAGGCATCGTAAACGCTGTCCTGTGCGCCAGTGGCCACTCTCCAGCTATAAAAGCCCGACAGAGCCAGGGGAGACCAGCAGAAGCACATCTCTGTTGCGTCTTCTACCTGCCTCACTCAGCTCTTCGCTCCCATCGCCATGCAGTTCAAGCTCGCTTTCGCCGCTATCCTCGCCACCGTTGTCGCCGCTGTGAACGGCGCAGCCGTGGGCTCTCCCGCTCCCGAGGTATGGGACAATGTGCCCGCCGCTGTGAATGGCTCGCTCAGCTTTCTGTCCACAGGCCCGCGCTGACCAGGTCGATGCTCACGTCTTCATCTGCACCGACGGAGGCTTCTCTGGCGACTGCATCAACTGGGGCATCACCGCCGGGGTGTGCTCGACGTTCACGAGCGAGTTCCAGGACGACATCTCTAGCATTGGTCCCGACCAGGGCTGGACATGCAATGCCTATTCGTACGTGATTAATATTCTGGTGTTGGCGAACCGGAGACCAATGCACCCGTCGCATCCTAGAGGGACTTCTTCTGCAATGACGACGAAGGCCATCTCGTCGTCGAGTTCCCCGGATTCGCCCACCTCGGGGACCTGGGCTGGAACGACAAGATTAGCTCCATCCTTTGCAACAGGATCTGAACTGGTCTGTAGGGTTCCGCTTCTACCCTATCCTTTCACTGCTGACTTACAGTCTGCCTCAAGTCTAGTGATTGCACTAATAGGAATGAAGCCCTAAGATGAGGCATGAGCAACGGTTCTCCGAATACTATAGTTATCGTGCTTGTATAACACCTCCCTGCCTGTGTTGACAATTGATGGATGCAATGCCTTCGCATTGAATCTATTCCTTGTTTTCCCAATGAAGATGCACCGGCTTGGTCCGAATAGCGCCACAAGGCACCGCCCTTCCCAATGCGAATTTGAGGTCTGATTATTTAGAATATTTGCCTTTCTGGCAGTAGCTTACTGTTGTTTGATCGCTCGGTAAATCCCGATAACAAGATGTAACGGCATAAGCCTTATTTACCCCTATACAGACCGAGGTAAATTACACGATAAGTCCAGACACTGAGGATTTCGCCCGCGATTATTCTTGCGACACCCCACCATCCTCTTCCTCGTAGCACGGCCCTTGTCTTCAATTTCTAGTATCTCACCGCCTCTACAGCGCTGCAAAGCTACCCGCACAGGCCGAAAATACTGCGCGAAAGTACAAGGAGCACAGGTTCAGCGTTAGGTTCACAGCCCAGACTGCGCCCCCCGCCTCCCAGCGACGTACCGGATCCAAAACGACATGGCTGATAAAAAGGTGAGGACTTCTCTGTTCAACCCAACAACTCCTCTAACGATCCGAGTACAGAGCGCCATGCTGTCTCCGAACAAGCTTGCGATGTCCAAGGCGCTCGGAGCAGCTTTCCTCAACCACCAAGTCGAACAACTCGAGAAGACCGTCTCATCCAAGGACAGTGGGCGTCGGGGCGACCGTCGCTACAGTCCGGCACAGAACAACGCACAGGCCGACAACAGGAAGCCATCTCCCCGGGTGGTATCAGGACCGAAGGTCGTGAAGCCGAGAGATGGAAACAAACCGGAGACGGGCGGAATGGGCGAGGGCAGAAAGAAGGAGAGAATGGGTGGGGACCGCGACGCCGATATCATCGTTGTCGACGCAAGCGTGCTCGTTCATGGTATCTCGCACATGAAGAAGTGGTCCCGCGAGGGGCGCCAAGAGATAGTCATCGTCCCGCTCGAAGGTTCGTACGTGCGCCGACGCACCGCTGCCGTTGATATACCTGCTAGATAGCCCTCAACACCCTCGATCTTCTCAAGAAGGGCACCAGCACTCTCGCGCAGCGCGCCCGCACGGCGTCCCGCATACTCGAGGCCCAGGTAGGCGCGAACCCGCGCATCCGGGTCCAGCGCGACGACGCCTTCGTTCCGTGGGACAGCATCACCCAGCGCGACAGCATCCCGCAGGCCCCTTCCCCTGAATGGGTTCGCCGCACGATTTGCTGCGCCCGCTGGGAGACTGACCACGCCAAATCCGAGCCCGGCGCCGGAAACAGAAAGCTCAAGGTCGTTCTTGCTATCGTGTCCGGTACCTCGGATTCCACATCGGACGGCGTAGGGGCAGCCGACGCTATCTCTGCGTCCCCTGTTCCCCTTCCCGCCCCTCAACCCAACAAGCATGAACCGCGCGTTACAGGCACCCTCGTCGCCCAGTGGGCTAGCAGAGTCGGACTCGACGTCATGGAGATCGCCCCTACTCCTCTCCAAGCCCCACCCAACAAGGACGCATTTGGTGGTCGGCGATCTGCTGAACAGGGGCGCCGTTCACCCGAAGAGGCCTTCCGCGGAGGCAGAGGACGTCGCAACTCCCATCAGCGCGGCGACGGACGCGGTCCTGCACAGGGTGGCGGCCTCGTCGAACGTCCTCCTGCTGTCATGGCCATGATGGAAATGGTCTCTCAACCCAGTCGCGTCGTTCGCGTCCTCGCCCGGGGCGAGAAGCTTGATTAGCCTGCGACCGCGTCCGATCAATGAAGCGATTCACGTAAGACCTCCGGCCCGTCATTCGATCGTAACTGACGTATGCGCTTCGTAGATTATTGGTTCAATATACCAACATCTGCAAGTGCTCTGGCAACCATCCCGCCGGATCATTGTCTCTACAGGCGTGCACGGTCTCGGGCACACGAACACTGTTGTCCTCTGCACGCACCCTAGACTCTTCACGACTGTTCAACGCGGTTCTGGCGCTCACGAATAACGGTCCTGACCTATTCGCACAAGGACCGCGGCATGGAACGAGAAACCCCTGGATTGGCATACCGAACGATTCATCAAGAAGCTACGCTTGTTCTGGCTCTCTTATATCCCTTCCGGTATGCCTATTGGACACTTGTCTGTCTTGCCTCGGATTGACGATATCGCCATGGACCATCCTTTCTAGTTCTCGCTATGTCCTCTCTTCTACCCGCGTCCTCCATCGCCTACTCCTTCCGAATGTATGATCGATTGGCTATGTCTTCCCCCTTTCACACCTTGTATCCGGTGTGCCACCATGTCTTTCCTCACACGTCTTGTGTATGAACTCGTCTCTATGGGTACAATCCATTCTTACTTCTTTAATGGCGGCCAACTGAGCTCCTTAGGGACCAGAACTCTCCCGGTCCAATTTCAGTATGAACGAGATGGACGCGTGTGGATATCCGACTCACCGTCAGGCAGCACACTTACGCGATGCAGCACCCCGTCGTCGATGTACGCTCACCTCAACAGATGGAAACACACCAACCATCTTGTTGCGCTACGACGGTGGTTCTTTGTCTGCTCTGATTCACCAAACGATGGTGGGGTCCCACGCTACCGACGTTGTAATCGAATTCTACTGACTTCGGCGATCGTTTAGATTGACCCTATCACTTGGCCGTGAGTTCTACAAGACTGTATCCAGCACATCGCCACGCAGGATGACAGCCGAACAACTCCGCGCAAGTACTAAATGGCGGTCATGAATGTATGGCAACTCTCCTCTAGTGAGCTGCGCTCGCCATATCCCTTCCCCCTCCTATCGCCATTATAGTCTCAATGTTTGACATCGTGGACGATATCAGTTCGAGCATTCGGTACGCCGGGTCTTGGTCCCAGCAGGGAGTCTCTCGGGATTTCGATGGGTGCGCAAATATTCTTACGTGCACCTTACGGTGTAGAATTAACGATCTGAATATAATTATGATACCAGTACAGTCCACTCAACATGTACTCCGGGGAGTAGCATCACGTATAAATTCAATAGTAAGGTGTAGTCCGATCTGTGGGTCTCCAAATTTACGGATGAATTTGCTAGGTACCGATATCAGCGTATTCGGCACCATCACCAACACAACCCAGTCGACGTCCGCGTATCTCATAGATGGCAGTGACCAGGCGATTTTCGAAACACCATTGGTGTCTCAAGACCTCCATCGAGCCCTCCTGTTCACTCGACGCGACATGGATCCCGGAGAACACACTCTCACTGCTTCATTCATCAACGCCACGACCCCTCCTTCGGGCGTGACTGCGTGCTTCTCCATCGATTTCCTCGTTCATTCACATTTTTCCACACCCCACAAAACGAACAACGGAAAACACAACACCTCAGGAATCAACGATGCCGATTACTCTATATCGAATACACGTTCAAGGCGAAGAACCTCGTGCGATCGGCAGCCGTTGCTGACTGCGATAATCACATTGGCAGTGCTTCTCGCCCTTGTGCTTGCTGCTGGGCTGGCACTCCTTCACCGGTACAGGCGGCGACGGAGGTCACGGACGCTCAAGAACGCGGAGTCCCATCCATCGTGGTTTTCTTCGCCTATGGGTACCCCTGGGGGGATGGCCAAAATCGTCCCATTCTTACAGGGGCTCCGCTCGCGCCCGCCATCGGTATCGGACGCACCTGCCACGGTGAACGTCCCGTCTGTCCATAATCAGAGCTTGCCACAAGAGCGGCGCCCCGAATCGACTGCGTTGCCTCCGTACTCCCAGTTGTCGGAGGCGGGTATTCCTCGTCCAATTCCCGACTCACAGAAGGCGACTTTCGGAGTGGTGGCGGAGGCGGATTTGCCGGGATCGTAGCGGACGGATCGGGTCTGGGTGGCGATAGCAGCTGGTGCGGCGCAGAGTTTTCCGGCAGAGCGAGGACATTGGACAATAATCACTGACATTTTAAGTCTGATTACCCGCATCAAACCGTATTCGCCAGAGTATCTTTCCGATTATGTTTTACGAGTTAAGTCGGATTATGCGCCATGAAGAGCGTATCGTTGAAGGACGACAAGAAATCGAATGTTAGCTTCGTTCGGATTTATCGGTGGATGTCGTGCTGAGTTCGCATTTGGACGGGCAGCGCCTTGTGGCGCAAATCGGATCAAGCCGAGACTGCCTCAACCGGAAGGCAAGAAATGCACCAAGCTTTAAGTCATGCCTCCAGACATCGTATCAATCAATTGTTAATAGAGGCGGGGCAGAGTGCTACAAATATGGGAACCACAGTATTCGAAGAACCGCTGCTCATGCCTCATCTTCGGGCCTCGTTTCTATTGGTACAATTACTGGGTTGACTCTGAGTCAGCAATGACAATGAAGGAATAGGCAGAACCCTACGAACCGGTTCAGGACCTGTTGCAAAGGATGGAGCTGATCTTGTCGTTCCAGCCCAGGTCCCCGAGGTGGGCGAACCCGGGGAACTCGACGACAATATGACCTTCGTCGTCGTTGCAGAAGAAGTCCCTAGAGCGTGCATCAGTCTCTGCCACACGGACTCGGATGACACTAGCAGCAGAAAATATCGTACGAGTATGCGTTGCACGTCCAGCCCTGGTCGGGACCAATGCTGGAAATGTCGTCCTGGAACTCGCTCGTGAACGTCGAGCACACCCCGGCGGTGATGCCCCAGTTGGTGCAGTCGCCAGAGAAGCCTCCGTCAGTGCAGATGAAGACGTGGGCATCGGCCTGTTGGGCGCGGGCCTGCAAATCAAATGCGTGAGCGAGCCGTTCAATGTGGCTAAGACGAGGGCCCGTACCTGGACAGCAGGGGAGCCTGTGGCTGCGCCGTTCACAGCAGCGACAGCGGTGGCGAGGACAGCGGCGAAAGCGGGCTTGAACTGCATGGCGATGAGAGCGATGAGCTGAGTGAGGCAGGTAGAAGACGCAACAGAGATGTGCTTCTGCTGGGCTCCCCTGTTTCTGTCGAGCTTTTATAGCTGGAGAGTGGCGCACATAATGACATTTACGGGTTCCTCGTCGCCTGTGGGTTGCGCCGTGGAAAGGTGGCGTTGAATGGAAGACCTGGCGCGCGTGACCAATAGCCTATGCCGGCGGTTCGACGCACGAGGGACACAAGGAATACAGTATCTCAGGTATTCCGAAGATGCCCTGAGCGCCGTCGGGTGCATTGCGCTGGTTGTCGCTCGCGTCTGTAGGCGGACGACGAGGGTAGCACCTCACATTGGTGCCCCACGCAAATATTCTTCCTTTCGCTACCGCTTTATCAGTTCAAAAAATCGTTCAGTAGAAGGACAGCATACCTGTACCAACGTGTATGAGAAGGGGACGGGAACAGCATCCGAGGTGTCAGGACTCATCAAGAACAGAGAGCTGCTCGGCAGAGTCGCCACCGCTGAAGTCCGATCATCCTCCAGAATTTTCCAGGTGTCGTTCTAGTCGGTACTTGCTGGAAATAAGGATGTATTTGCCCGTCTACCAAATAAATCGAGCTCAAAGCACCATCCCGCTCTCGTGTCAGTTGTCTGAAGATATTATGAAATCATGAGCTACGGCTTCTCGGGCCAGTAGAACGCATCCGACGCACATATGCCGTTGAAACCCGAGACGTTCGTATGGTGCTGTCAAACCAGGATCGTCGTTTGGACCGGGGTCAGATAACTTCCGCCCAAGTCGCGGGCCACAGGCTCGAGCGTGGCCAAGTCATGGGGCGGGCTACAGGCAGCTTTTGACCCAACCAAATTCCTGATGTTCTCGGAGAGGTCGATGCTGAGCCTTGATATTCTTGAGCTCGGGCGAAAAACGCACGAGCGAGAGCCAGAGCTTCGAACGCGCCAATTCTGAGGCGTCAAGCCTACCTGTCACCCGCCATCACGCGGGTGACAGCTATCAGAATGTCTGGAGAGAGTGACCACTTCGATGCTGTCGCAGATCCTGTCCACTCGTGAGTTAGAATGTCGCGGCCAATTCAACGGATGGTAGGCCAGCTGTAAGGGAATTCTTTCTTCGGCCTTGCACAACGATTATTCTGTCATACAAAGCAATTAGTTCTCCGGCGCAAAACGCCTGCAGCGAAAGAACGGGTTCCTAGAGATGACATACAGTCTCTGATTCAGCCCAGCAGATGGTCAAAAATAGCCTCAACGCCGGAGCAGTACATGGCCTGAGTTCGGACGTGTTGGGATAGACTGTAAATCTCCTGGGCGCGGAGGAGCGGGGTACGGCGGGTACGGCTTCCTCGAGATTAACCTGACGCGCCTGGAGATTCGACTATACTCGTTCTGGAGAACGTACTGTGCGGCTCGGAGGGCGCGAAAGGCCACAAACGTTCGTACATGGCTGCAGTTGTCTTCTTTCGTCGCTCCGCCAAACCTTGCATTAAGACAACTTAGACGACGGGCTATCTTTTGACGCGCGCATTCATGGGATGACGATGTTTTGTTGTGTTGCACGGCCCTGACTTCGCTCCGTGCCTGACGGCGAAGCTAGTAGTTGTTAATATGGAGCGCTGGATGCCGTATATCAGCACGGTGATCCCGAGGAATCAAGGATATGGCCTCGCATACCCTGAGAGCTCCGGTGTCAAGATTGCGCCCGGACGCCGTGCAAAGCCGTACGGCATTCAGTGAGTGTAAAACTGAAATTATACGAGTCAGTAGATCGTCCTGTAGGCTTTGGGCATGTTCTGGATCCTTCAAGGCACAAGCTCCATCGCCTCATGCTGCCCATCGCGACCCGGGATAGTGATGCCTGCTCATTGCTTCGAACATGTGACACACCCTGCTGCGTATTGCGCTAGACTCCAACGAAACAAACAAAATGGGTCAAACAGCACGGACCTGCTGATAATTAGCATTCATCAACGTGGTCCCCTGGGAAGCACGTACCGAGCATATGAACGGCCGGGACGTCATTCGCGAGCGTTGTTGGAAGTAGAGGAAACAAGGACAAGGTACAACAATATTGCTCGAGAGCCTTGCCTTGCCTCGGAGTACGCTAGACACCGTGCGTCTGCAAGTTCTGTCCGGCATTCCCTGAACGTGGCATGACTTCGTGGACTGAGTTCTCGTCAATATTAATCGTTGTCAGTTCCAGAATCCGTGGTATGATTACAAAACGCAATGGGTATATCACAATGAGATACAATACCGTCCAAATCCATCCACCCGCACTAGCTTAGTCCAAACAGAAACGCCATGACGTCCTTCCAGTTGCGCTTCACGACCACCTTCGCCCCGTTGCCATACACCTCGACGAGCCACTCAATGAAGCGCCCGTCGAGGCCGCTGAGGGGCCCGAGATCGAAGGATACGAGGTCCTTCGGCGTGAGCACGAGCGGCGCGCCAGCGCCGGCCGCAGCGAGGTTATGCGAATGTGCTGCGCGCTGTGGGAGGAGGTCGGACAGACGTGCGAGGAGGGCGTCGGTGTTGGCTTGGAAGACCTGTAGCAATGCGAGTGTCGTCATGACCTGACGTTCCCTCCGAGCCAGAGCCTCGTCTGGAGATTCTTCCACGCCGCTTGCTTCTTGCGCCCGTGATGACGAACCGCCCCGTCCTCCGGCCCACGTCCATACCGATGAGCCACTTGCCCGACGCAGAGAACGCTGCGAGCGGTAGAAGAGGGTCCCGTCTTCTTGGATGGATGGGCTGCCTGGCGGTGTTGGACGACCCTCGATGCCCATCCCAACGTTGCGAACGTAAGCTTGAGAGCGGGTTGGACTATTTGCGAGGTCGTCCTCGCCGGTGAGGCGGATACTACCCCAGTTCTCGGCACGCGACGAGGACGTAGACTGACGCCAGGTGCCCATCCACAGGCCTGCACAGATAACGCACACGTCCTCGTAGACGCGCCAAACGTCTGTCCAGCCAGCTGTAATGGCGGATAGTTTGTTTTGTGATTTCGAGGAGGGGTAGAATGACGATGTCGAAGGAGTGCAACATTCGGTGAGAGAGTCTTTGTCCGAGTTGAGTTGAATTAGTCTATCAAGCTCTGTCCACTGCGATAGAAATGCATGAGTACAGGACCGCACTATACGAATATCATTACTCACAAGTTTAACGTCGCTCCAAGTGAAACGAACTGAAGATAGTTTGTAATTAATTCCTCTGCTACTTGACGGATCTGCCGGCTTGGGAGATGACATTGCGGGGCGGCTTCCGCGGGTGGGTGTAGTCGTCAGGTCGACAAGGAGGTCGTAATGCTGCGGCTTCTCCAGGAATATGGCGTCTGTCGTACAAGCGACCCAGCCACGCCCATCACGACTCGCCTGTTCAAGGCGGTCGATGTCGTGAAGCGTGACCACACCAAAAACACGGACTCCGGCAGGCGATTTGCCCTTTA
Organism: Bjerkandera adusta; assembly: GCA_027924225.1. Classification (NCBI taxonomy): domain Eukaryota; kingdom Fungi; phylum Basidiomycota; class Agaricomycetes; order Polyporales; family Phanerochaetaceae; genus Bjerkandera; species Bjerkandera adusta. The sequence continues at coordinate 59,680 of BSCZ01000030.1, forward strand.
GATTCCCTGCCGAAGTATCGCCTTTGCCAGTTTGCGCCTCAAAGCACATATCGGCAGCAACCTGGCAGAGAACGCACGCGGGTTCGACCGGAGGCTGTGTGTATATGAGAACGCGCCTGCGTCCAAGGATATGCTTGTAGAGCGTGAGCGAGGAGGGCCCCAGGGCGCGTAGCAGGTGAGGAAGGTGTAACGTTGGATTCATGAGGAGGTCTTGTCGAAGAGTGTCGTATGAGAGATTTGGGGTGCTCGGGGTGTCTGTCGAGGGTGAATTAGGAGAAAGCATCTCTGCGTCCCAGCCGGTCCAATCGCCTGCCCCTCCCAAATCCGCCCGCCGCACCTGCCTCGCCTCGAAGAACGCCCGAGCAGGTGCCCAATCGGCCTCTACGGGTTCTAACGCGTCCGCAGGAGTGAACCGTCCGGATTCGACTTCTCCATGCTTGCTGAGACTACGGTCGTCTAGGCCTTGATATATAGTCCGCAGTACCCGTTTCAACTCGGAGACGTGTTTCCACGGTCTTGCACGCGTGGATTTTGCGAGAAGTATTCCAAGCGATGAGAGACGGAATCCCCTGTGCCCGTGTTCGGTGGTGGGACGGCGACGGAAGATGCAGACACCCTGGTGCGAGTCCTTCGTGAAATACCTGACCAGGTGGTCTCAGGTGAGCCAACGCACGATAGGAGCGGGTTACCCACACGACATCCTCCTGCACCAGATGCAGTCCACTCGGCAGACAACTGAACTCTACGTGACTCAAGTCTAAGTCTGTCCGCCGCCTCGCGTTAGAACAGCAACCGAGAACCGTGCGTGCCTGACGTACCGTCGCTTGCCTTCAGGGACCAATCTAGGACATTCCCCTGTGTCGGATGAAATGACGCATGGAAAATAGCAACTACACAGGGCAAAAATAAACGACTGCAGTGCAGGTTGCGGCGGGGAGACGCGGAGAATACTCACCGACGTCCTGGGGTGGTCTCTGCCTCGCGTCAAACGAACTCATGAAAGAAATATGATACAGAGAAACCACCGCAAGCGATGAAAACGGTGAAGGCGAAAGGAGGACGGCAGGACTAGATGGTGGACCGGAGCAAGAGAGTTTGCATATGAAACGAGTAACGACTGCGTTGGTGACCGGGTAACGAAATGGTGTAAGCATCAGTATTCCCACGATAAGACCTCTATAACAAAGTACAAGCTCCCACGCTCATTAGCTTTCAGCGACACTCACTCTCGACGCTTTCTTGACATAACCATCATGTCAAACGCGTCCCCACAACCACAACAAATAAATGTCACCGATCTCGACCTCCCACAACTCGCGGAAGTCAAAAAGCAGCTAGAAGAGGTACGTGGAACCCGTGTTTCTCAGCGAATAGCTGCTAATTGCCCCAACCTTTTTTCTCTGCTTATTCCGCGTACAGGAACTCAGCCACCTTACGAACTCGTTCACACAGCTCAAGCAGGCGCAGGCCAAGTTCAAAGCGTGCATCGAGAATGTCGCCGAGGTCAAACCCGCCAACAAAGGTCTGTGGTCGCGTCGCTTTGCATCAATCAACCTCGGCGCTGAACAGCCTGATTGTGCAGACAAGACCATCCTCGTTCCATTAACGAACTCGCTTTACGTTCCTGGGAAGCTATCAGACTTGGAGAATGTGATCGTGGATGTGGGAACCGGATACTACGTGAAGAAGGTGTGTCCGTACATTACTCGGACCATGCGCGTTGTTTGACCCTGGCCGTGCCCTTATAGTCGCGCGCCCAAGCCACCAAGCACTACACCGATAAGGTCGACTACATTCGCTCGAACCTGGATACGCTGCAGGAGACACTCCAGAAGAAACAGGAGAACCTTAACTACCTAGTAAATGTGATGCAGATGAAACTCCAAGCAGAAGCAACACGGAAAGATTCCAAGTAAACCCGTCTTGTGGATACAAACGACATGTTTTCTGTCCGTTCGCACTGGATAGCGGAAGTGCAAAACTTAAGGAGCGATGCTTTGTTCTCGGGATGATATCTACGCAGGCAAGCCTTCTCCCGATAGCAAACACCACATCGTGTTCAGAACCCAGTATCACGCGGTGTTCTCGCATTGCGATCGCGGCAGATTACCTCGCAGCGTTTTGGGAGCAACTCCGCTTACTAGCTTTCCGACACTGATCGCATGAGAAGCCTCGTACTCGACGTACTAACGCGTAAAGCACATCACTTTCCCTGCGCCTCACCTCTCCGTCCTATGTCCTTTGACAGTATGCAGAGGGCTATTTCTAATCAGCGGAATTATCACCTTCGAAGTACGCCTCCATCCTCTTCTTGTAGTATCCCACTCCCCTCACCAGGCTAAGATAATCCATCTAGACGTATTTTGGAGGACCGCTCGTGAGACCAAAACTTGGAGCAAGACGCGTTGTCAGCGGTCAGGTCCGTTGTAGGTCCGTTTGGCAGAACTCACGGAATACAGGTGTGTGAAACACATATAACCTGCCTAGAGTGGTCGTTGATTCATCGATCCCAACATGTGCGGCGCCGATACAGTGCATTGCAGTCAAAACCGACCTCTTGGCGCTCGGAAAATTATGATCGCTTCTCCTCATGTTGCTTCGCTCAACTGTGTCTATAAACACTATAATACAGTATATATAATGCTATACTGCTGCGCTATCTCATTTATTTCCTTCTCTCACCAAGGGAAATTTTCGAGACGACGCAAATCTAGACTAAGCGCGCGCCTAATCCACGTGGGCTCCCAAAATGGTAATTAAGACTTCTGGGACCGCCGGGACCCCGCAGACCTAGGACCGTAACCTTACGCCGGATTGTCCAACATCGCGAATTCCATCATAATCGCTGCACCAATGCGTCTGTGTGACCGGTACTTCTTGACAGCAAACTCAACCTGCCGTGCCATGAGCCCTTTCCTGGTCCCACAGCTCAGTAATAGTGTGGAAAATCCGGTCGAAAATCTGGACTTTGGTCACGTGACCACAAAAAACGAGATTTACGCTCAATCGTCCCTATTTCTGGCCTAAAACAAGAGGAATAGTGCGAAAGCGGTCTAGTTAAGGCCCCAGCGAGGGGTCGAGTCTTGACGCGGTGCACTGTAGGTGGGGCTGTGTGGGTAATCTGTGTCTCATCTCCGTCGATCGTTGGTCTATCAACATACGCTCAAGTATTGACGGAATTTTCTGCTCGTCAGTAGGAGTCAAGTCAAAGTCAAGTTTATTATTAGTTCATCACGATACGTGCCTTCCAAACATCATTATCACATCATTAACGTTGGCAAGGATTAGTAATGCACACAATCTGCTCTGTTATTCCATGGTCCCAAGGAAGACAGCTGCGATGCGCAGCGCAGATCGACCGAAGATCGGCTTCTTAGTTCTGCAGTGCATGCCGTCCATCTCTAACTCGCAGAGTGGGTGGGAAACTACTTGAGGTCCGAGGATGTGCGCACGGCGCGGCACGGCACGTCTAGATTGAGGTGTCAACCTAGGACATCCGTATCCGGGGGACTTCAGCGTCGTGATTTCTTTTCGTTCCGCGAGGATTGACATGTACAGCCCCCAGCCCTCATGCGTTGCATATAACGTACCCTTCCCACCATCTAATTCTCCGTCGCTCTACCTCCCCTCGCCATGAACCGCGCCCCGTATGAGTCCTTTTCGCCAGACACAGCCGTTCTGAACAGGACTCTCGGCGCTATTCTAATAGGTGGAATCGCTACCTCCGTGTATGTTTCTACGATGCATTATTGGAATTCGCTTGACTCACTTCTTGTCTGCGCTAGCTTGTACGGAGTATCATGTTTACAATGTTTTATATTCTTCCAGCGGCCTGGAAAGAGCTTTCCGTTGCTCAACTATGCGGTATGCCAAATGATCTGGTATTCCCTCCATCCGACTCTGACACTCATCGTAACTTCCAGGTAGTATTCCTTTGGTAAAGCGCTCCTTTCACTGCACCCACAATCAACTTGAAACTGATTTCATTAGGATACTCGATACTGCGCACCTCGTCATATTGGTGTGGTATACGCTGGATTGGTGAGCCATTATTGAGGCACCCTCGATGGAACATCGTAACAAGTCCAATTTATCAGGTACATGGTGAAGAATTTTGGCAACGCAATTGCCTTAACAGAGTTGCCGTGGTACGCTAGCTTATACTGAATTCTCGTCGTTTTTTATTGAAGTCGCGACTTTAGGAGCAGCGCTGGTGTACGCTAATACCACTGATATGGCGCGCGTTCTACGCTAAACTGGGTGTACAGGGCGGTATCATTATTACGGCAAGCCGATCTACGAAGATTTCCTTCTACATAAGCTCACTTTCGTAGACCGTTAGTGATGGTGTAGTGCGCTTGTATGTGATTTTCGTTCGCTGGTATCGATGCGCTAACGAATCCAATAGTTGCTTCACGTACCGTTTATGGGTCTGTGAGTAACATAGGCCGCTACTCCTGATCATTTACGTTTAACGTCGGTGAAGTAAGCAGCCACAACAAGTGGCTCACGTTCCCATTGGTCGGTCTACCGCCCTTGTATGCTTTTCCGACGGTACTCACGATACTTGAAGCTAGCTCTACAATCCAACCTTTGGGGTAAGTGGGTTCTAGTATACAACCACCACTCAAAAACCGACCATGCATTCTCAGGTGTTGGACTTGGTGCGTAGCGCAAACATCCTGCTCGTCACTAATTGTAGAATTGTCTTCCAGGCTCGGGTATAAAGGGGTACGCAACTAATACTTCCGGCGAGATGAGCCAGCTCACTTTGTCTAGACTGTTCACGCCAACCTTGTCAAAATTGGAGGAAGAATTCGTGCGCTCCGTTTCTTTCGCTCAGAATACCAACACTCATAATTACTCCTTTCCAGTGGCTGATCTACTGGGTACTTGCCTTGATCATCGTGATTGACTCATATATCGCGATCTCTCTTTGCTTTTTCCTCTTTCGTTCCAGGAGGTGCCTGGCTACTCGCAAGTGAGTCACCCGTAGCTCTCAATTTAGCCAAATGATTCATCGTAATTCCCATGTTTAGAACCGAATCCTTAGTTAATCTTCTGATTATCTATACAATCAACACGGGACTTCTGACGAGGTATCTAGTCGTAACATTGATGTGGGCATGTTTTTCTAAGCGAGTTGTAGCGTGTTTGCGCTCCTCGCAACGATTGTGGTACGTTCACTGGTCTCTATCATCTGAAATGCGCACTGATAAATGGTTTCATCAGCACATCTTGCGACCCCACGACTATGCATTCATATCGAGTAAGCGAACTCTGCATTCCTGTGTACGACGTTTAATAACGGATGTTATTCAGTGTTCTTCATTCTCGAAAAATGTAAGTTGCTGCGGTGCTTCACCCAATCAACGTACTCAAAGATCTGCGGCACTGCAGTATACTTCAACTCGCTCATGGCCTCGTAAGTACCTTAGGGTTATCTCATTCAGTCTCTCACTATTCCATCAGGCTCAACGCTCGCGATTGGATTAAAGAGGGGCCAGGGATTCTGACCATCGAACTCTCTCGTATGAACAAGGAACACGGCCAGTCAGCCTTCGTGAGCAGTCAGATTGTACGCCCAGTAGTCAGTAACATTCGAGTTTCTATCGCGATACGAACGACAACTGATCATCATCTTATCAACTAGGGACAAGTTTCGAGTAACTTCGGGCAAGAGGAGATGGAAAAATCGGACACCGTTGTTTAAAGGATGCATGCATCTCAAAGCATTACGAATGACGTTCTCCTCCATTACCATCTGCTACAAATATGCCCACTCCGACTTGCCGCCTTGCACATTACATGATCCACAAAAGCCGGTTTAGAGACCCAGTAGTCATCGGCGGACAAAGAGCAACCTAGATTTCCAGCCGAGATTTCCGATAGCATCCCTATAGAGTCACTTGAGCAATCTGTGTAGCGAGTCTGAGTGTGACTTACGCGGATTTGCGGCTGAAGACCTTATACGTCCACTTCGAAGACAGAATCCAAGCCTTGATAGCAGCGAACTGACGGCGAGCCTCAAAGATGTCAGGGCGCTGCTGTGGATCTTCCGCAGAAAGAGCTGTACAAAAGTCGTCCAGGCAGCGTGGCAGAGATGCCTCACGATGACCACACCAAGACTGATTTCAGTTGTGAGCGCGACAATCATGGTAACGATGAACAGAAATTCTCACAGCCAAGATTTCACGCAGTGTATATCCGAGCATGTAGATGTCGTACGCATACGGGTCGACAGCCTCTGTTCCTTCCGACGGCTTTCGTTTCCCTGGCGCGTCCCTGAAGTCGTGTATCTTCACACCCGTGTTGGGCCCAGAGGGTAGCATTCGGACCGCGCCATAGTCTAGGAGGTAAAGGGTGCCAGCAAGAATACTGTAGTCCCCCTGAGAGAGGTCGTCCCTAGACCAGACGAGGTTCGACGGGTTAATATCCTGCATATGGATAGAACATGGTCAGATCGCTCATCGATGAAAGCCAATGTCACGTACAATAAATGCCATATTATTCTCATGCAGAAAGTGGATGCTCTGAATAACCGGTGGTAAATAATGAGGTCAGGAATTCCTGAAGTGCAGCGCATGAGCCTACGCACGTCAATGATCTCATAAAGCTGCTCGAGTAGCGTCCCGAGATCGACCGCGTGTGCCCATGTAGCGTCGCACAAAGGTTCCAAGGTCGGCATCACAAGCACGCAGAGTGTCTTGCCGTCGTATAGCATCCCTGGGACGATCCTGTTCCTTAGGGATGGTTCGGTGTGCAGTCTGCGAAGTGCCGCGACCTCGAGAGAGTCTTTAGCCATCAGTTTCGCTACATACGGCAATCCATGCTTGTCAACAACTCCGCGTACAAACCCGACCCGATCCTACAAATCGTACAAAGGCGTGAGTTGCAATGGTAAGGCCATTCGCAGAAAGGACTCACGAACACGCTCTCAGAGAGAGTGAGATTGAGGGATTTGAGCACGGCGAGCTCCTCCTCCTGCCAAATATAGTGGCCCATAGAGCCTTCCGAGCCAAGTGAAGTAGTAGTAAGGGTCCTTCCAGACGTCGCAGTATAAAGACAAGACTTGAACGTGAGTGTTGCTGTGAGACGCGTATGTTGAACATGCTGATCGCGTGGGGTGTATCGGCTTCAGCCGGATTGGCCGAGGGCCAGAACTCCCACGCAGAAAACTCAATATCCCAGACACGCTAGCATCATGCAGAAACGAATCATGTCAATAGGCGGGGTGTGCAAGTGAAATATCCAAGACTCTTGCGGACGAAGGAGCGCCACAAGGGAGACGTACAGTCCCTAGAGAGTCAATCGGGGTACCTGAGCTTGTTGACCTTTCTATGTCACCGACAATATTGCATAGAGTCCACGTACGCCTCAGTCAAAGCGCATGCGGATTACGGTAAGTAGTCGGTCGGAAAATGTCAACTCCTAATTATGGAGGAAAATCAAAAGGAGAAATATATATATTCACAGCGACCTTCAACGAATGAAAGTCCTGATGAACCGCCATCCATGAATATCAATAGTATCACTAAAATGCTCATTAGCGTCGTATTACAGCCATGTTTGCAAGAGCGAGCTTACGCAAATGTAGCAGGTAAGACCTTGTACGTCCAAGCCGTACAGTACAACCACACACGAAGGGCAGAGAATTGTCGGCGCACGGTAAACACGGAAGGGCGTTTCGTCGGATCCAGGAACTTGATTTCTCTTGCAAAACGCATTATAGAGCGTGGTATGTGGGATGGGTTGGCAAAATGGGCTCGTTCCCAACCCTAGACCAGATTGTCAGCTATCGGAGGCGACACAACGACTGATACCACATACTCGTGCGTGGGTAGCCAAAAGGTCCGATAGCATATAGACATCGTAACCATACGGATCGACAACGTCCTTTCCCTCTGGCGGAGGGAGCTTGCCGCGACGCGACTCCCAGTCAGTTATCTTGATACCCGATCCTGAGCCAGAGGGCAACATCCGTACGGATCCCAGGTCAATAAGATACAGAGACCTAGGCGGAATGTCGAACCCGAGCTCTCTGTGCACGAAGCCTTCTGCGGAGTAGAGGGCGTTGTCCTGCCATATGTCCTGTGATGACGTGGCGTAAGCTGGGTGACGATGCATGAGGAGAAACCACTTACAATGAACGCCATATTGTTCTCGTGCAAAAACTGGATCATCTATGACAGAAATCAGCGTAGTTTTCGACGGAAGTGCGTGGGTGGCATACATCAATAATTTTGTAGAGATCGTCGAGCAGCTGCTTGAGTGTAACAGATGCAGCCCAAGCGTACCGCAGATCAGGGAGCTGAGGCATGACATAGATACAAGATTTAGAGCATTCGAGAAGTCGTCCCGGAACGAAGATGTTACGCGGAGACGACAGAGAGCGAAGCTTGCGTAGCGCAGCGAGCTCGGGTGAGTAGCTTTTCATTAGTTTGACGACGAAGGGTACTCCTTGATCATCTAATGCTCCCCAGAGAAATTCGTATCGGTCCTGTGTGACTTCAGTTTGTGTATCACGACGAAAGGATGGAGAACTGGTGCTGCGTACCATGGGCTGTCCAGTGCGAGCTAAGCCTATGTTCTTCAAAGCGTTCAATTCTTCGTCGTCCCACGTGTACGTGTGCCATTCGCTGGGATCCATGGTAGGTACTAGCAGCCTTCCGGCGTATGTGCTTAACGAGGTGGTCAAGCTGTGGTGATGGTAGAAGGTAAGTGATATCGAAGCGCCCGTTCACCGAGATTTCACAGGCCTCGGTATCTTGAATATCTCCACTCCGTAGAGACACGAAACCACGTTTCAGACGGAGGGAAGGGAAGGAGGGCGGGCTACAAGGACCACATAAAGATTGGCGACATGGACGACGATGCTGGACAAAAATACATGTATGTGCGTACGATGCAGTGTATGTGCGAATGATTACAGATGCTCACAGAGTGTATGGCGAAGGATGATTGCGAAGGACGAACATAACTGGATGGCGGAACGAAAGGTGAGGGGGTGGGGCATCATGGGAGAGGCATCATGGGCGGGGGGCGAACGCGCGGCGATCATTGTGGGCGGGGCTCAGGCACGTAGCCCGCGAAGTAGGGGTGGATGAGAGCCCGTTTGGCTGCGAAGATGATGATTAGCACGCGTGCTGAGGTACATCTGACTAAAGCGTACCTGAAATACGTGTCGCGGTGTTGTAAATGAGGAAGCCCTACGGAACAAGGTGAGGAGAGGGCAATGAAGGCAAGAAAAGGGACAGCAGACCTTCAAAATATCGATACCATGCTTGTCGAGGTTAGGAACGGTCTCTGAGAGGTCGGTGGGAGACCAGTGGGGGAAGGAGGGCTTGTAGTCGGGCATGTTCACGACACCAGGCCAGATGTCCTCGGTCGGCGTGCCAAGAATTCTACGAACGGAACAATTCAACACATGTCACTCGCGGCTTTAAGGAGCACGCACCGGAAGATCTTGAAGATTTGGTCGATCTCAGAGTCGCCCGGGAAGAGAGGGTGTCCGCGCATGACCATCTCCGCGAAGATACAGCCAACAGACCACATGTCGATCGCCGTGGAGTAGTGACGAGACCCGAGAAGGACTTCTGGTGCACGGTACCAGAGCGTCACAACCTAGAGGGTGTCAGAAAGGACGGCGCAGCGTACAACAACCTACTCACCTCGTGTGTGTACGTTCGCATCGGGATACCGAACGCCCTCGCGAGACCAAAGTCCGCAAGCTTGAGGTTGTCGTGCTTATCAATTAGAAGATTTTGCGGCTTCAGATCCCGGTGGAGGATTCGGTGTGAATGACAATAGAGAAGGCCGGCGCAGAGCTGATAGGTGAATTTCTGGGCAATGAAGGGTCAGTATGCGGTAGACGCCCCGGTATCTGCGGCTTCATGGCATGATCAAAACTGCGCAATGTATCGAGAATGATGCATTTTGCACCAAACACGCTGAAAGAGCACCTCGATGGCTGTAAAAGCTGCAGGGACGGCGACATTCCGGGCATGCCATTGGCTGCGCGTCACGTGATCTAATTTGCCCGCGCGCAGATCAAGCCTCCCGTACGGCTCTCGACGTGTCTCTACGCGCCATTTTGCGTCTCCACGCGTCCAGCATGAGGACATGTCGTGCCGTGGGTGGACGCAAGCCTCGCCGAAAGAGGGGGCGATAAAATGAAGCAGGCGGCTCACCTTGACCAGGTCCTTGGAAATGGGATTCCCCGCGCGATTGCCAAGGTCCATGTAGCGTTTCAGGTCGACGTCCAGGAACTCAAAGACGAGATAGAGCTTTGCGTCGGCGTGTACGATGTCGAGCAGTCTGTGCGGGCGCCGTCAGTGTCTGCATGGGAAACCGCGAGCGGGCGCAGACCCGGAAAGACTAGGGAAGATCATCTGCGGGAAGGAACACGCACCTGACCACGTTTTCATCCTTGAGCTCTTTCAATAAGCTGATTTCTCTGATAGCGGTACTGGGGACGCCCTCGTCCTCGGCTTCTAGGCGAATCTTCTTTAGGGCGACGACCTGGCCGTTTGAGACGTCCTTGGCCTTGTACACGACTCCGTAGGTACCTGGACGTACGGAAATGGGGTACAAGGTTCACGGGGATACGTCCAACGCAGGCAGGGAGAAAGGGGGCTGTCAGTCAGATCCTGGTCGTCGGCGCATGAAACACTGCCTCACCTTCACCTGTAACACGAGCCGCCACGAGTTGCAGACTTCAGCAGATCCAGGCGCATCAACAGTCACCCACCAATTTTCTCCAACTTAGAGTAGCTGCAGCGAGAGGGACGAGAGGGGCCACGGTCAGTCGTTGCCACACCGAGCGGGCGAGCGTGCTCACCGGTCCATGATCTGATAGCGGGCGGGTCGATTACGGCGGCGATGACTGTCGTAGATGTGGCGGGCTGTGCGTCGTCGTGCCGGCGGCGGGGAAGGTAGGAAAACAAAGGGAGAAAGTAAAGTACGGCGGGCGAAGCAAGGTTTCGCGGAGGAGGTTGGTGCCCTTATATAGCGCCATCACGTGCGGCCCTCCCGAAAAGGAAAGGTCTATCGCTCGTTCGCAGCCTCTTTCCCGGGTTGCCAGCGATCCTCCACGACACATACGGCCCGCTGCTATTGTTGAGTCACCAACACCATGCAATTCACTGCATCGCCGCCCGCCAACACTGATCTCCAACCGTTCTCCGGCTCTCGGTAGCTTTTTACCTCCGATGTTTTCTCTCACCGCCCTCACACAGCAATGCCCCGCCGACATATGTCTTGAACTAGTCCGAGAACTGCCTCGGCTAAATTATCAGACCATGCACACTCAAGCCAGCGTGAGCTCAAATTGCGCATACGTTGTTTACGGTTTACAAATATACGACTGAATTGCAGATGCAAGTAGTGATAGCAACGCGCGATAGTGGCGTGAGCAGCGGATGGCACGCTTCGGGCGCGGATGGTCAGATCCCAGAAGCATGGAACGACCTTGGTAGCGGCTGCCAGGCGATGTACGCCCTGCCCGAAAAGGCGCACTTTTCCTTGGTCTATAGTCAGGTCGAGTTCTGTGGCGCATCGACGACCCTAGAACCACTGCCAGCCGTTGCACGATGCGGCAAAGAACAGGACGTAATGTGATCCCGATATGAACCGCAATTGCATAATGTGCAGTGAAGAACCTTGGAAATAAGAGGCAATAGTTGATCGCTCTCGAATCAGCTTTTGATTCTTGGCTGGTTGGTAAATACGGAGGTGTGGACGCCTGCAGGCCGAGTCTATTCGTACTCTCATCCTTCGTCCCCCGCCTCCGAATCGATGCTAACTCACTGATAGATGCTCCCGAAAATTAAATTTGACATACGCGGGCAACTACCGAGTAGGATCCCGAGCATCATGAGGATCGTATTTCCTCTTTCCTTCCAAGAACAAAAACGGCAATCGGCCACGGCAGGAACCCAGGTCGGTAACTTCAGTACGTGCGCCTGCGACAAATTTCACTGATACACGCGGTTCAAGGAACCGACAGGCATTGCCAAATTTTTTATTTCCGTGCAGACGGAGGTTGCGTCTCTTGCGGCTACCAAAAAGACCCCCAGCCGTTGGCCCAAATATCCAACCGTTGAAGAAGCTTATGCGGCCTCACGTACAACAACCTGGCGATCTCGGGTTGCAGCTCCTTACAACGAAGGGTTGCCGTCAGCTTGGCGGCTACTCACTGTATAGCGATCGATTCGAGCCTCCTTGTCAGGAACACTCTCACTCCACTTTGATCACCGCCGCCACAACGGATACAACCCTTGGCCCATCCATTCAACCCATTTATGTTGTACCTGTTCCTGCGCCGCGCGGTCGGTGTCGTAGCCTGCTCTGATCGCATATCACCCTCTCAAGATCTTGCTCAGTCTTCTTCCGTTCGTTGTCGTATTGAGTGGTCTCATAAGCGGCATTCTTCAGCGGAATCTGCAGGCACGTACCGTCATCTCTTCGCCCTTACTCGCTCTGCGCTTCGTGTCGTTCGTGATAAAAACAGTAAAAGTGGGTAAAAGCCAAGGAAGCCGGGGTTTTTAGGTCTCTCAGACTCTCAGAAACGAAGATGCTTCTCCAACTTCAAGAACACGGTTCGTTATGCGCGGAATAACGTGCCGGACCCCATTTAACTTCGATCGAACGGTTCCCCCGTCGGAAACGCTCCGTTGTCCTGTCGCTGCTTCTGAGGAAGTCTCAAGTTCACGCTCCGCGAGAGCAGTTATTGAAAACCGCGGCACAAATATTATGTTTGATTGTGTCCGCCAACTGTGTGGCGGTATGCTGCCATTTCGAGGTGATGTGCCTAATGCCGAGGAGGTTTGATGCGCCTGATATGTGGCGGGGCGCTCTATCTCATCGTAAGAATTTGCTCCGCAGTGAAATAGGCCTGCGTCGGGAGGTGTATAATCCAAATCACAGCGCGTATGTGTTCAGGAGGTGGGCGGCTCGAAAAAGTCCGGGATACATTCGAGCGCTGCATTTTGCGTTGACCGATGAGGGAAGAACGATTACTGAAGCCTACAATGATATACAAACTGCATCGAAAACGAACACTCTACGCCATGTCATTTGGTGGTTCGTCCATGCCCACGGCAGCCTCAAACGCCGCTTTGATGCCTTTCGTTGCACCAGGGAGTATCGCGCTTGCAGAGGAGTCGGACGCCGCCGCGCCCCTGGGGTCGACGAGGAACTGTACGGCATCACTGGCGAACCCTTCGTCAATTAAATACGGGACACACAGAATGCAAGATACGACGTACCCAGTTTGATGTGCTGCTACAGACGACAAGCTCGCCGGCGGGACATGCGCATGCACAGCGGCTGCGATCGCGGATGCCAGGTCTTTGGAGGGCATTCCTAATGCCTCTGCAAGCTCGCCTATTCTATCCTCCACCGCCTTGTTTCCCCCAAAACCCGGAGTCATTTGCGGGATCGGTATCTGACCCTCTCCTCCTAAGCCCTCCGTTCCTCCTGCAGGCGGAGGCCTCCTCCCTAGGGCGAGGTTCCACCACCCGCCTGCCTCGGCTTTCCACAAGGTGAGCCGCCATGCGTAGAACGCAAAGACGAGCGCGGCGCCGCATGTGAGGTAGTAGTTGAAGCGCTTCATCGTCATGTGCGCTAGCGGCGGCGAGACGGAGCGCATGCCCTGGCGGTCGCGCGGCGGCGGGAGGTCGTCTGCGGACCGGACGTTCGATTCGTTCTGGATGTTCGAGGACATGGTGGGCGTTGTTGAAGGTGTTCTAAGAGGGCGGTGGGGTTTATAAGAGGGCGGGCGCGTGACTGTGACGCGTCCATCGTTGTGGAGTCCGACGACGGATGAGGAGCAGGTATACTTTGTGACGTCAACCCCGACGCCTGCGTGACATTCGTGTGACGAGCCACGATCGGGCGCATCATATGTCCATATACGGTAATATTGGGCGCATCACTCCTGAAACGGTGACTTCCCGCCAGTGCCGCCACACAATCGGCGCGGAATGAATGGTAGGACGTCGCTCTGGATTTGACTGTATAAACTAGCATTCTAGTCTACACTGCTCCTCATGTTGACAGAATCGACTCTCAGCGGCATAGCAGGCCTGCTGGACTTGTTTTCGGCCGTCGGAAAGGCGACGCCACCCCGGTTCCAGATGATCTCTTTCTCGGACAACCTGAATTTGAACGTCTCGAGAAGGACAGACAAAATCATTTCTGAGATGCGAATGAGTAAGTTAATTTTGGAGACAATATAGACAGACTAGGACGTACTGATCTCTGATAGTGCGAACATCAGCACACAGGAGCAGCGGATGAAGATGGCTGGTGATGGCGGAGAGTGGCGGATCGGGGTTCCCGAACGTCAACCCAAACGGTTGCCAAGGATTGCCAAAGGAAACAGACTACACCTCACATTATTCCTCGAGTCCGCTGTCTGATTCAGACAGTTAATCAATTTACACTGCTATCCACTGTGTTAAAAAGTTCGATTCTGAGTGGCAAGGCAGGCTTCCTAGACCTCCCTCCAACAGTCGGATAGACGATACTACTCCGATTCCATACAATCTGTTCCACCGGTAAGGTGAACTTGAATGTCTTGAGTAAAACTGATAGCAAGACTTCTGCAGAGCATGTGGCGTTACAAAGTTACAAAGAGCACGGAATGTGAGTGTGGGACGTACTCATTTCGAACTGTGCAAACCCGAAACCACTATCGTGTCTGTCAGCATGCCTATGGGGTTTTTGGAAGATATATGCTTACATGCATGAGCGGCTGCCGCCCATGAAGGTCATCCTGACGTGCACATTAGCTCGCTCGATAAAAAGGCGCAGATAACCTAGTTCCCACGTACAAATTTGAGAACACCCCTGGTACCCTCGCGTTGGCAACGCTGTCTGGCAGCGGATTGAGCCACCGTTCAGGTTTCCATTCGTGTGCGTCTTCGCCCCATATGGCTTTGCTCCTGTTGCACATATGTATATCAATGGCGATCATCGTTCCTTTCGGTACGATGATCTCGTTCATCAACGACCCGTCAACCCCGCGCAGAGGCTCGGACAGTGGAACTACCGTATCGCGCGCTGTGCTATGTAAATAGGTGGGCGTTCAGAAATTATATCATCGTATGGCAAGTGGTACATACCCGCGACGGAGTAACGGAACTGGGGGATGTCTGGCGGCTAAGTCAGTGCTGCTGGACAGTTTCCAGGCATGGGGGAGATACGCTCACAGGCGAAGAGTCTCCTTGCACACAGCATCGAGCAGTGGTAGTTCCATAAGGGCGTCGTAAGAGATATCCTGGCCATTGCGTGCGTTGATGATTTCCCTACGTACTTCGTCCTGCACGTCCCGGCGTTCGGCTAGAGTTTGTAAAGTCCGCGAAAGCGCGGCGGATGTCGACTCCGTGCCAGCAAATGCAAGAGTCCTGTAAACAAATGATAGCGAACCATGAGTGGCAGTCAGCCGTCGAGCTCAAAGCATACGCGTACGCGATCTGTGCGACGACCTCCTCTTTGGATAGTCTATCCTCGGGTGAAGCCTCTTTGTTCGCCCGCACTACAACACCGAGTTAGTCCGACGCATGTTTCAGTCTCAGCTAAGTGTGCTCACATAGAACACTCATGACATCCTTCCCTTCTGCAATCCGCTGCTTCAACGCCTCGTCCTCCGTACAAAGCGCTCTCCGCTTCTCATCATAGATCTCATGCGCCACCCTATGCATCGTATCAACGGCATCCCTAACCTCCTTGACGCCTTCATTAGGGACGATTCCAACGAGGAACCGTTTCACCAGGGCTGGGAGAGGGGCGTTGTGGCCAAGCATAAATACGGTGCGCCAGATCCCCGCCCTCTCGGACGCTGGACTGCAAGTGCGAGTGAGAATTCATGACTCTTTGAAGGTGCGGGATGTAAACCGTACCCTAACTGCTTTGTGGCGTCGCCAAATGCGTTGGGAACGTCTTCCGCGAGTAGGTCCAGGGAGTGTCCAAACCCTCCCTGCCCGACGAGCTCCAGTGCGGCCCTACTCGTCCATCTCAGCACGTCTACCTCTTCACCATTCGATTTTAGTTGTCTAGAGATACCGCCGCAAAGCTAGGATAACAATCCGTTGAATAGCGAGAGCATGGCTATAGTGGAGGGGGATGAGGCATACCCGATGAGCAGCATCGTAGAAGGTGGACGTCAGCTGGCGTATTTGCGCAGTGGAAAAGGCGGGATTCAGCAGCTTGCGCTGACGCCGATGGGTTTCACCTGACAGCAATCAGCTTATGAATGCAGCAGTGAGACTTGACATAGTTTACCAAGACTGCCAAGAATCCCTGGCCCAAAAAGACACTTGCGTATGCTGTGATGAAAGATTAGTAGCTGAGTATTGTCTCGAAGAAGAAAGATGCTCACGAGACAGACAGACTGGATGGCTCGAGAACATCTTGATCCTCGAGTATGAGATACCGCAATGCCTTGGGGTCGTAGATGGACAGCATACGACTCTGGAGGAGGCGACCCACCACATGAACAGAACACAAACAAGACTATAGAGCATGCCGTACCCCAAGAAGACCGTGAACTTTTACGACGGACCCGTACTTTTCTGCGATATCGTCCAAAAAGGTCCAATCGCTATCGAACAGGAGTGGAAAGAAATCGCCTTCGTATCGTCAATATTCGTTTTCAGAAAAGAGTTTCTCAGAGTCAGATCACCTACCTTTCAGGAAGGAGCTCGATGGTGGGCCGGGGACATTATCTAGGGGCGAGCGCAAGATGTATCGTTTGAAAACCTGCAATACGAGCAAGAGGGCTGTCCCTGCAACGAGGGCAGCGGCGGCCGTCGAGGGCACCATCTAGTGATTGGAGGGGGTTTGTGCAACGCAACGTGTCCCACAGCGAGCTTATCTACCCTATACTGTGTGGTAGCGCAGCGTTTCCTCTCTTAGCGTTGTGTGCTGTAGACAACAGAGCACGGAGGGAGAACGGTCGACCATTATCCTGTGTGAGGGACTGTAACGGGGTAAGACGATGAGACGCTCGTAAGAGAGGCAGATATATTCCCATTAGAATATACGCTTACCTTGGCTTTTCGGACGCGTTGACTGTCCTGCATGTCTGGTGACGAATGCCAGTCAGCGTAGTAAGCGAGTAACTAAGCTCAGCAGCGACGCGTTCGCGGCGGATGATGGGCGGCCCGGTAGCCGTCCGATGTGGAATATTACACTACTGGCCCTAGTGGCATGGATAAACGGTTCCTCAAATTGGGCTCTGGGGCCAGGCTCGCGCTCATTTGCCCTGATATATAGCCTGAGAGGATTTCCAACTACACTATGCAACGCCCACACGGTACGAAAATCTTCATATTTGTGCGCAATACAGTCCGACAAACGGGACACCGAAAGAAATGACAGAAATTGTACGAAAGAATGACACCCAAGAAAGAACGAAAGAATTAGCACAGACAACATATCGCAAAAAAGAGCGCGCGACGTCGTAACAATGGTCCAGATACACAAGTCCAAGTCCGAGGCCAAGTCCTGTTTTTCCATAAAAATGACACCTGAAGAGCTGAGCTGGATCAAATCATTCTAGGCAACCTTTTAGACACCGGGGACAGTGAAGTCCGGGAGCTGCGGCCAGTTCCCTAGCTGTGCGGGGTCGCCTCCGATGCGGACCCAGTGCGAGAACGACGGTGTCGGTCCGTCGAGGACGAACAGCTGATGCCAGCCCGGCGGGGAGACGAACGAGTTCGGCGGGGCGGTGATTGTGCACGTGTTCCCGGCGCAGGTGAACTCGGGGAAGATCGTCCTGGCTCCCATGGCGTTACCGTGCGTGGACGATGTGGCTGGCGATGCATTCCGTCAGATGAGATGTGACAGAGGAAGGCAAAGCTAGTTGGAGTGCTTACCGGCGATGAGCGACACCCGCATCGTGTCCGTCGTGCCGTGGTGCAGGTTCACCGTGATTTGGTGCTGGCTGCCGTAGGCCCAGTCGGTCTCTGTGACAGTGAAGTTCGGCTGGGTGCGGCCCTCGGTCAGGTACGGTGGGATGTAGACCTCGATGCGCAGTTCCTCAGGGAATCCAGGGGTTTGTGGGTCGCTTCCGGAGATAAGCACCCGTCCGTCAAACAGAAGCTGGAAAGCTGATAAGCCACTGGCAGGCAAAGAGGTTCGGTGGTAGATGAGCATACCGTGGCTTCAGAGTGATACAGACGCGCAACGATGGTGTTGTTGAGGATGGAGATGCGCTGACCGATCGGCTGCGTGGGGTCGTAGAGAAGGGCGTTGAAGTTGGGGTCGCCCGCGAGACCGAAACCAGCCACACCCTGCTTAGCGCCATTGACGATCAGGTACGTCCCGTCAGGAAGAGCTGGATCTCAATCAGAATACGTCGGAGGTGTGTGAATAGAAAAAACGAACCAGCCTGTGAAAATTATCAGAAAGGGGTTCATGACAGAACTGCTCGAACACTTACTATGCACGTCATGACACGCTTCGAAGGCTGCAAATAGCGATGTGAGAAAGCGCAACCTGACTGGTGGCGGAGGATTTACCATGCGCTCGATGACCCATTCGGGGTTCTCCGCTTCGGGTTGGATGCTCACACAGTTGTCGAGGGCTGTTCCGAAGTTGGAGCCGCCGCAGACGAGGAGCGTCACTGGATCAGTGTACGGTGCGTGCTGGGGCATCAATACCGCTGTGCCTTCCATCGGGTAGGTCCGTCCTGCCAAGAAGCTAGTGACAGATCCCGGCATGTTTGGCAGCACTACGTCGGTCTGCAGGGTTGTCGGGTTGAGGATGCGTGCCTCGTTGTAGTAGCCTGTGGACGATGAATTAGCCTTTCATTCCGCCCAAGTACAAAAGAGCGCGCATACCGATGAAGATACGCCCGCTGGGAAGGACATGGAGGAAGGGGTAGAGGTTGTTCGGATCTGTGCGGTTGAGGTAATCCAGGAACATCCATGTAGGGCCGCCGGCTGGGGTAGGGAGAATCTCGAGACTGGGTTCAGGGGCGCCATTGCTGCCGACCTCACCACCGACGACGAGGATGGATCCGTTGCCGATGATCATGGCTGACGGGTACCAACGTTGGCGCTGGAAAGTACAGGGGTGAGTATAATGTCGACCCAACGAGGCGTAGGAAGTAGGCTTTACCTGAAGGTGGAGTTCCTCGAAGTTCTCCTCCCAGTCGTTCGTTCCGTTCACTCCAGGACTGCCATCGGGGGTGTACAACCGGACACCTTTGGTGCTGTCGAGACTCCATCCGCCGACGTTGAGCTGACGGGCACCCTTGTCTGGTAGAACGATGCTGGCAGAACAGAACACGTCCGACTTGACGTGCATCTCACGCCACGCAAGGTCGAATTGGTCCACCAAGGAAAGGTCGAGCTCGTATGCACCGGTGGAGTTAGCGAACTCGCTCGTACCGAACTTCTCGACCATGGCAATCTTGTTGTTGATACCGAGGGTCACGACGAGAGGGACAACGACGCCACCAATCTGCCAAAGACGTCAGGGGAAGCTTGGGCGTGAATGCGGTGATGATGACATACCAGGAACTAGACAGACACGTCCTGTGAGCACGAAATTCCACGAAATTCGAGAGCTGAACGTACCTCATAGCGACCCGTGTTCGCTGGAGTGTGCCACACGTTCATATCACCGTTCCATGCGTAGTACTACATCACTGGACGTCAATATTCACTCCAAAATGATCAGAAGCGCCTACTGACCTGCAACCGCTGAGCTCCGCCACACAGATGGATGGGGTCACCTGAACATGGAATAACACAATCGGTCTCAGGGGCGAAGCCAGGACTGTTGGCGGTCACATCCGTGAGATCACCACAGTCTAGGAGCGAGAGCAGACGTCAATAGCAGGAAACGTTCCAGCGTGGAACTGTCACTTACAACACTCGTCGCCAAACTCCATTCCGCCAGCAGGGTAGCCGAACTTCGCGCACTGGTTCAGGCAGCCCTCGACGGTGTTGTTATCGGTGTTGATGATCTCGTTGGGGAACACCCGAGCAGGGCCGGGCTCCCTTCCATGCATCAGTCTGTCAGCGTAGTTCACAGCATAGGAAGCGTGGAGCGCTCACATGAGACATCCCTTATACTGCCAGTTGCCAGGCAAACTTGTGTTCTTCGCCGTGGGCACCGGCAACGCCGTGACAGTGCCAGTTGACGTGTAGACCTGTTAGGGTCAGTCAAAAAAACACGCCGCAGATCGATGTTCGTGATTGCTTACGGAGAGTCTGTTTGGTCCACCACATGCTTCGCTGCAAGTTCGCGATCAGTCAGTGCTTGCAGAGCAAAAGTGACTGTTTGTGGGACTGACGTGGTGTTCCCGCCGCACCCCATGTTGCAGTCTGCTTCCTGCCCCGTCACAGCCCCATTAATGAGCTCGTTTCCGCAGAAGCATTGAACTACGGTTGGGGGTCAGAAGAGTTCGAAGGTCAGCACATGGTGAAGTCATACCGGCAAACTCCATGCCGGCCAGAGTGAAGTTCTGAGAGCTGCAGCTTTGGACGCAGCCCTCGACTGTCAGGCCCTGGTTGTCCGGAAGTTCAGTGCCGAAGATGCGACCGTGAGCGTTGTCACTGGCCCGGCAGTTAGTCAGATGCACTTCCCGAAGCTGACAAAATGACTCACACGTAACATGCAGCGTACGTCCATGGTGCGGGAAGGCCGGAGTTGACGTTGAAGACGGGAGCCCCTCCACCGCCGCCACCTCCCGCTGGGGGAGCAACCGGGCCATGCGGCAAAGTTCCAGTGAAGTTGTAAACCTAAAAATTAAGCGTTCCGCTGTGAGAATAGCGCCGAGAGATCAAAAACGATGATGGACGGACGTTCAGTCTGTTCGGACCACCACAGAACTCTGAGCTATTTCCAGCACAGACCATATTGCAGTCCTGAAGAGGGGTAGAGCCGCTTCCGGCGGTGAAGTCGAGGCCACAAAAGCACTGAGTCGCAAATTCGGCACCAGCCAAGGGGTAACCCGCGTTGAAGCATGCGTCCGTGCAGGTTTCGATGGAGGTAGGCCCGTCGGTATCGATCTGCACCGGAAGGGTGCGTCCGTTGGCAGATTCGCTGCAAGTAAAATTGAGAGCCGGCGCGGTGTATGGAATCGAGAAACGCACTTGAAACAGCCGAGAGAATCCCATTGGCCGACGCTGGCGACAGTGACGGGCGGCGGAGGCGGAGTAGCACCGCTCCAAAACACGCTCAGCCGACCTTCGAAGGTTCGTCAGGATACCATCTTGATTAGATGAAGAAAAAAACGAACTTCCAGCGCCACAAATCTCATTCTGGTCACCTGTGCAAGGCGCGTTACAATCGGATGCCGTAACGTTGGTCCCTCCGTTCGCGAAGTTATCGCCGCAGTCTAGGTTTATCTCATCTAAGTCGACTTCGAGAGGAAACTGGAAGAGGAAAACTCACAGCATTCTTGAGCGAACTCAGCACCAGCGAAGATGAAGTCCTGGGCGTTGCAGAAGTTGATGCACGCTTCGACCGTCATATTCACAGGGTCAGTGAATGAAGCGCCGCCTAGTGTGCGTGCTCCTGGGTTGTCGCTGAACCAGTATTGGTTATTATGGGCGCGCAAAAAAGTCAAGTAACGCACGAGAAGCATCCGAAGGCGGTCCAGTTGGCTGGGAGGGTTTCTCTGGTTTGGAGGCGGCGTAGGTGACTGCGATGGATGTGGTCCGAGGCATGAACGACCTAAGACAAAGGAGTGGGCGACTAGGCACTTTGAAATCCAAGGATGAGATGCTTACAGCTGGGGCGAGCGCGCCCAGCGCCGCGAGGGAGACGGTGAAGGGCACCATGTATCGCACAGAGGCAACTCCTGTGAGGGCCGTGGCTCACTTCATTTTCGAGGAGGCTCTTAAATACGCGTTCAAACGGATCATCATGATCCAGATGAGGTGCGGACATACCGAAACTGCCACAAGCATCGTCCTGCTCGGGGAAACGGGTGACGGTTTGTTAGAAGGCATGGAAGGCCAGGGGGCGGCGCCCAGGTGCCGTACTTCTACTGAGGCCCATGTGCCGAACCGGACCTGTTGAGCGGGGGAAACCCTCGACGCCGCCCCGGCAAACAGGGGGGAGGGCTGATCGCTCCGTTCTGTCTGCCAGATGCTTAGACGACATGAAGTCTTGTTCCCTACAGATTATTCGATGGCGCCGTCAGATCACCCTGACCACCCGCGTTCATCCAGACATCCTTGACTCGCATCACGGATGGTTGCTTTCTGTGCCGGCCCAGTCTGCTCGGGCGGTGTTTGGCGACGTCCTAGTATTGAGGGAAGCCGCCTATGTGAAAGACGCTGCACGGTCTAGCTATGGAGGCCACGGAGGCCGAGCCTGTGAACCCAATTCAGTCTCCTCGTAGCGCCCGTGCCTGTCAATCAAATTCCTACCTCCACATAGAGTTCCAAGCCGCAGACCTGCCACTCTACTGCTCAGTACACACGTGTAGACCCTTCTGCCGCCGCGAATTGCTCCCGCCGGGTGCTCGAGAGGAGAGTCGAGGGCCCAATACGATACAAATCCGGACACGGCTGGAACGAGCATCGGCAAAGTCTCGACAAGCATCAGTCCGTGCTTGTCGCCGCGCTTGATGGAATTCGTGTTGGAAAATCTAGACGACTTCCGGAGTGTGGGACGCGCAACGCCGAAAGTGTTCCCGGGCGGAACTGCACAATTAAAAGCGGACAGTCCCAACACCAAGGTCCAGAGCGGTACGGCAGTATTCCTGTAATGCATGAGACATCGATCACCACCACACATTGAAAAAAAAAAGTCGCCACGTACCCTAAGCCCAGTTGCGGAACTTTTAAATCCAGGGCGAAGCGCTGTAGCTGTCAAACTAGGATCGCCGCGCTTGACACAACACCATTGAGAACTTCTGTTCCAGCTAGGCAGCCATGATATATGCATCTCGAGCTCGATGCAGGGGTAATGAGATGGGCGAGGCGCGACGCGATTTGTCTGAAACGTATTCAGTACAAAGCGCGGCGAGAGGTGGCTCTCACAAACGAGTCTGGACTGAGCTGTAGACGGCCCGCTTACTGGTGGGATCGAATAGGGATCAAGGTGGAGATAGCATGATGTGACTCGCGCCGACACTCATGAAAGCGGGTACGCCGCTCCCATACGTAGAGCGCCGAAGATGGGGGTTTCGCGCACACGCCCGGCGCCGACATAGCCACGAGGACAGCCAGTCGACGTCCGATGGTCGTATCGCGCTTCTGCAGTTTGGAGGTGAGGGCTCAGGGGAGAAGCGCACGATCCGCGACTGCAGTGACTGTCAGGTACAAGGGACAGATGCGTCAGGGTACGGCAGGATCAGCGGGTACCCGACTCACCTCAGCCATGTGGGGGGCGACGTTCTGCCAAATCGCATCGCATCCAGAAGCGATCAAGGCTGTCACTTGGCCAATTCAGAACCTAAGAGCAGCCGAGCAGATATGGTAGGTATAGAGGTTGAGGAGCAGACGCTGATTCGCCCGTTCGCGGCACTGTTGTATCGTACAAATGGGGCCGTTCTAGATGTTCATTTCCGATGTTCTCGACAAAGCGACCTCAAAATTCAAATCGGAGCCGGCCTGGGCCGATAGAATTCAAGATGCCATTGACTTATGTTGCGCCAGTTAGAGCAAAGTTCATTGAATGAAGTCATGCCTAACTCACCGACAAGACAATCCATCCGGCGTCGCCAGTTACCAGGAGACTTGGCGATGACATTACAGGGGAAAATCCAGCTACCGATGGCAACAAAACACACCAAAGGCAGAGGCAGCAATGTCATTGGTGGATGTCTTCGCCGTGTTTCGCACCGCTGTCAAAACACCTCCCAAGGTGCCGTTTCTCCCGCATGCAAGAACAAACCGCACTATAATGAGCATAGCCGACGGATATCTGACAAACCAGACGTGGTGGCGTTTTCGCATCTGAGCACCGACCGGCCTAAGGGAGCTTTCATGAGAGAGCTCTGACAGGGCCAATTCAGTACTTACGACCGGCAAGGGTGCTGACTAGTCCTTCCGAGATGTGCGAGAGCTGGCCAGGGCTTTCGAGCTGGCGGCGAACGCGAAGCGGCATCGTAGCCTCATGCCCGTGAGAGGGAGTTGCGCAACATAGAAAATCCCGATCGTCGGCCTCGACAGAGCAGACTGTGCGACAAAAGGCGGCCTCTGTGCCGATGTTCTGCGGAGGTTGTTCTTGACATGGAAGAAAGATGAGGGTCAGAACTGACACCAAGAGGGACAGAGAACGGTGGTCACCGCCGCTCTGGATACAATAATGGAAGTCAGGCGGGCCCCTGTATCATGAAGCGAAGGTACGAACCTGCGTCCAGTACATAGCATACCGAAGTGCCGACGAGCTGAGGCAAAATATAGCTCGCAAGCCGCTCGTACCCATATGAGCGGTGACCGGGTGAACGCAATCTCGATGCTGGAATGACAGCTAAACCGACTGCTGACCATGGAGACGCTCCAAGCCTGATATGTTTGCCAGTAGTCCGGAAAGTTCTGCATGCAGGCACATAGTTCTGTTATGGCCTAGTGGAGTGTCCTCCGGTGGTGGGCTAGTGGCACCCGGTAGCTTGCGTCGCACTGTGACAGACCGGGTTCATGCCGCCGTCCATAGTCATTCTTGGAAGGGCTGCCGCGATTCGGGCTCCTCATCAGAAGAAATATTTATAAATGTTGTGAGGGTTCTATGACAAGCTAGGTACGCCCCGTAAACTTCCAATGGGGGAGGTGAGTCGACAAAACCACTCACAGTTCGAGCGTCTAGTCATTCGATCCCATCCCCCCTCCTCAATCTTCCGCGTTATGCTTAACAGCAGACAGGTCCGTGTCCAGCTCGGTTAACGGGTCAACAATACCAAATCAACTCACCTGAGCCTCCAGACACAAGGCCGACGACAAATTCTTCATCTGTATCCAACACTCGCCCACGGCTGCCCACAGTGACCGCGCGAGTCGACACTTGCGAGAACAATCGTAACGGTCGAGGCCTTGGCCCCAGATGGCAGTACTAGAGGACGTTGTTGTGTGGTCAGAGAAGATTTCCTTGCATCTGAAGAGCTCATACCGCGTTGTCCTCCCCTCCCACGACTCTTATATGCGCATATAGTCGGTGAACCGGGGCTGGCAGTACGGACCTCGATCCATGAGAGTCGGTTCCGCTTCCGAAGGCCTTATACGATGCTCACGCGAGCCCTTGGCATTGCCAATGAACTCTAACGAGCAGATAGGCGTGGAATATCCATGTCGCCCCGACCACCTCGGCGGATTTCATCGACATTGTTCGTAATTCTTTCGTACGATCTTCGCTAGCACTTCGAAATGTTGCTTTGGCGCATTCAGACGACAGCTCCGGGGTATCTCGTAGGATATGGGAGACGATAAAAGGTCGGGCGCGGGTGCTGTGACAGGTAGCGCGGCCTCGTGGTTGTCTTCTTCACGAAGAAGCCTGCACGCAATTCACGTCAATCACTGAACCAGGACGAAACATATGGAATACGACATACCTTATTTAGACCGTCGCAGCCCTCGTATGCATGACTCCCCATGCTGACACGGACACCTCCTAGGGATGAGTGACGCTTTCAATCGCAACGTTTGCATCGCGGACTTCACGAAGCGTTCGCTGCATTGATTCCCGACGAAATTTGCGAACACGCGGCGGGGGTGCGGTTTAGGGAGTGGGGGAGAGATCGAGCGAGGTGATGGGCGGAGGCAAAGTCGCGGTGGGAAGAAACGCATCAGCGACGCCCGTCGTGCATGCCGGAGCCTAAATTGTGCCCGCCTCCGACACGCTAGCGTGGCGTTATGACTTGTTGGAAAGCTAATTTGGGCAGCTCAGAGAACACGATCCTATTTCCTCCAACCACTTTGCCAATTATTTTTCATGCCGAGAAATTTGCCCAACGCGCCTGAGTACGGTGATACAGCGCAGAACTTCTACGTTTTATTCGCTGCATTCGCAATCGTAGTATCACGACAAGCTGGAGACATCCACGATCGATCCATTCAAGAGGATACAGCGTACAAAAATACAACGGGACCGACAGCACGTCAAGAAAGTCGGCATAGCGGGACACGTCCGACACGGGACACTCTGCAAGACGAGCTACGGCCCACAACTACAGCAGAAACGAGGACCGAAAGACTACGCGTAATTGTACAAGTATTTACCCCCTCCCAAGTAGGAGAGGGTGAGGCTATTCGACTAAAACCGCAAGGCGGGGATTCATGTACGTACGTGTGCGAAAAACGGGGGGAGACAGGAGACAGACAACAGAGAAGACAACAGCGTATCAGCATAGGCTGGAGAGCAATAAAACACAGAGGATCGGCGGAGAGACTTGAGATAGCTTAGGCGGGTATCGTGGGGCCCGAAGCGAAGGTGGAGAGGAGAGGAATATGCATAGAGCAGATACGACGCAGAAACCCGATCTGACGAGATAGGAGAGGGTGCAGGAGGGATGGGAGGACAGAGGGGAGACTGGTTGGTATGACGGCGGTTTCGACCAAGCAAAACCGGCTGTCTAGGCGGAGCTGTCGCCTGGGTCATCCTTGCGGTCGTCATCGGGGGAGCTCTGGACATGGGAACCCGACATGGAGTGATGGGATTGTGTAGGGTAAGAGGAATATCCAGCCCACGACGAAGAGGGATACGGGTAGGTCGTCTGCGGTGGGTAATACGAGTACTGGGTGGAGGGCGGCTGGGGCGGGCTGGGTTCATACCCTGGGTAGCCAATCTGATGAGACCCAGAAGTATGCGTTGTTGATGGTGGAGATGGCGTCTGTTGCGGGGGAATGGGCGAGACTGGCGGTGGCGGGTACGAGGACCCTGGAGGGGCAGAGTAGCCTGCACCGTACGAGTACCCAGGATAGTAGCTATAGGGGGCGTATTGGTGCGTTGTCGTGGCGGAGAGGCTCGTCTCAGTGTAGGAAGGTGAGTGGTGGATGGGAGAGCTGTACGTGGGCGAGGACGGTTCGTCGTCCATGGATTCTTGGCTGCGAGATGCTTTGGGCTTGCGTTGTCTCTTTGGAGGGGCAGATGCACCGTAGGGGTCGTACCGCTTCACCGAACGCTTGGATGACGGACCGTCATCGTCGGCGGGCGGTAGCAGAAGAGGCGGCGCGAGCACTGGGGAGGTATCTGAGTCGTCTGCCTCCCCACGGTAGCGTGGGACGCCGTCAACACCGATCTCAACCTTTGGAGGATTTCTGAAATGTGTTTTGTCGAGATATTCCGGCGAAATATCGAGAGACGCCAGCTCGGGAAGGGTTGAGGGCGAACGTAGGCGCCCCTGTTCGACATCCTCGACTTTGTAGTAAGAAATGAGGTGCTGGGCGACGCCTCCGATTGTGAGCGAGAAAGTCTGCGAATGCTTTAGTACCCTCGCCGTTCAGCACCGGTAGACGGGATGAAATGACAAAATCGACCGCAAAGGCTGCAAAGTGGTGGTAGAGGCGACCTTAATGGTCACCCCATCCAGAGCATAACATGGTGGTTCTCGCGCGAATCGAACGGTGGGGTGGGCAGTTTGAAGGGCCATACGTTGTCCATGGCGCGGTGTTTGGTGGCCACGGGCACGCCACACCCAGTCTTCGGACAGGACCGCCCTGGCCACCCCCCAACGGACGCAGAAACTGATATCCTCACTCGAACTCATCTTGACGATCTTCCCAGGACAAGAATTCGGCGAATAACTGGCACAGGAGCTCACCTTCTTCATCATTCCGCCCTGCTTGAACTTGTAGCTGTTTGTCAGGCTGCCAACGAGGGTCCTCTCCCTCTGACGATCAATGCCGAGACGGTTGGTCTCGCTTTTCGGTCGACTAAGCGACTGACCTGCCTCTGCCTTGGTCCCCTCGCCGTACTCCTCACGATCCTGGCGGGCACTGCGGTGGCCCGCGCCCCTCTTCTCCGTCTCGCGGTAGAGCAGAAAATTGCCGAGGATGCGACTGGGGCTCCAGAAGAAACCGTCGGTCCAGCGTTTGATGCCGCTCTCGTCCTCGTCGAAGACGAAGACGGAGCCCGACGTGATCATCTTGCGCTCCGAGTCGACGAGGCGGCGGGTGACGCGCGGGATGAGCCCCCGCCGTGCGGCCTCGAGGATCAGCAGGGCGTCGCCCGTCGTCTCGATCCAACCCGACCACGGCGGCTCCGTCCAGGTGCTGGGGGCGTTGCTGCTGCTCGACGCTTGGTTGTCTTGCGACATCGTGCGAGGCTGTCGTCAACGGCGAACATGGTCGTCCAGGGTAGTAGGGGGTGGTCGCAGAGAGGAGGTCGGGCAGAACATCAGCAACGACGAAAAATCTAAAATAAAGTTCGCGGGGGCACTCACCACAGGCTACAAAGTTTCGGTCGTCTGGGGGGCGGAGCGGCGGGGACCTAATTTTAATGGTTGGCGGTAAATTACAGCACCGTGGGAATCGTCTCACGTGGCGCTGGTCTTGCTCGACGACGACGATCACAAAGTGAGATTTGTCGATTTTGCTGCTCTGGAACGGCGACGGCGAAAGACAAGAAAGCGAAGGCGGTATGAGTGCAGAAAGCGGTGAGATGCCTCCCGGTTCCTAGGCAGGCCTGCTATCTGAACTGGCCTCCCAGCATTGAGCGTCTTCCAGCCGGAATTGGCTGGCTCATATCAGCACTATCAGCACCCGGAAGCCCTCAAACGTTCCTAGGACACGACGATGTAGGCGCAGGATGCCCCCGCCGCCGCGAGCGCGCAGAAACGGGGGTCTTTCGCACGTCTGTCCCCCGCCGCCCTCCTCGTGGCCAGCCGCCGCACGAACTCCACACAATCTTGCATTACCCGAGCCTCCGCTCCTCAGCACAACTCAGCGAGCCGCGGGGCGTGAATTCGACCTCGTGCGTGGGCCCAGGTCACAGGCCTATGTTCACGTTATGTGGCTTGATCTCTGTCGCTCTCGTCCCTGGGTGCGGGGCCTGATGACCCCCCGGATCTCGCATCTTATCTCACACCACCGAGCGTTTCCAGGCGTTTCCTGCCTCCTGCTCGCAGCGTGGCGCAATCCTGTGCAATCCTGCTCTTCGAGAAGCATGTCAGAGGACCCTGACCGTGCATTGAGTGGCCCATGGGGACCCTAGGCACTGCAGGCGGCAACGCGGCGTCGTTCTATTTTTTCCAGGGTTCACAGCCTTGGCTGATGCTCTGCGAGAACATCCAGTCGCAATCGAGAGTTGAATGGATCGTGCGGCGACCTTCGAGCTGCCGGGGCTGCATTCAGCAGACGTCGTCGCGGAATCAAAGCGAGGTGTAACCGCCAGCGGCAGGTAGTCGCGTTTAGGCCGGTTGAATTCGTGTATGTTATCCTAGATGTGCGCCGGTCGCCCTGCTTCCATGTATCCTTCACGAGGCCAGTGAGTTTATTGTTTCTTTGTGGACAATCTTATAAATCTTCCCCAAAAACAGGTGCCTGATAATTTGTCTTCTATCCGACGGCGTAATTCGGAGACTATGGTCTGTATCCAATGGCACCATCTGGGGGCTGCAGTCTGTATCCAAGGGCGCCATGCGGAGACTCTAGCCTGTATCCGATGTCAGAATGAACGTCAAGCGTCAAACATACCGGGTTTTTCAACACGCTGTCGTCTTAAAGAGTGGCGCCGAGCGCGAAGGGCATTTGCGATACGGCTACCGACACGATTTAAAAAAAAAGCAATCTAGGATCAGTCAAACTTGCGGCTAATCAGGTCAACGTACCTGCGAATGACAGCTTCTAGCGTAACCATCGCCGTACTCGCAGCACTAACAGACGTTGGTCCAGTTCCAGGCGAAAGAGTCCAACCCGGATGCTGAAGCGAACTGTAGTGGGGGCGCCGCGTTGCGCGCCAACTTGCGACAACGCCAATGGCGGGACGGGGGAAAGGGCGGGGCGGGGCGTCGTTCAAGCTGCGCACCGCGCCCTTTTATGCGATCCGGACAACCAGCTTGGCTTCGTTGCGGGACCAATGAGAGAGCAGATATTCGTCACCTATACGACGGCGGGGGGCGGCGACGTGCTTCCCAGCCGTCGGCGCTGTCACTTTAACCCGAATCTGGCGTACGCCGCGCGGCGTCGGCGATCGAAGACAGTGTCGGTGATGCGTCTGTGGCCAAATGCAGACATTTTGCGATATATCGAGGAGGTGGGGGCGGCGATTTCCCTGCCACACGTCAAACGCGTTGCTAGATCAGGCTGAAGTTCGTTTCTAGATGACGTGGGCGGGGCGCGACAGGTATACTGCCCCCCCGTTATATGTCTCAGAAAAGAAGTTCGGCCAAGTCGCGGGACCAATGAGCGTGCATACATTCGTCACTTATACGACGGCGGGGGGGCGGCGTCGTGCTCCCCAACCTGTCAATTTAACCCGAATCTGGCGAGCGCCGCGCGGCGTTGGCGATCGAAGACGACGTCGGTGATGCGTCCGCGGCCAAACGAAGACATTTTGCGACATCTCGAGCAGCGGCTCCCCACCACACATCGAGCGCCGCTATATTCAGGCTAAATTCGTGAATTCCAGTTGACATGGGCGGGTATGTCGGCGTTGTCGGGGTGTCCTGATTGGGCTTCGGCGCGCTGTGGGCGGCGTCTTTAGGTGGTAATCCCGAGTTTTACGGAAGGGCGTACAGGGTTTGGGCGAATCTCCTCGGGAAAAGGCAATGTTTAATCATATATTTGATGCCTATGGCTACAGGTGAAACCCTATACGCCTCATACGGATACGCTCTTTCTCCCTCTCCTGCAAGTTGGGGAATACTTACGCTGTTGGATTTAGATTCTGCCGATCGACGCTTCGGGTCTGCTCTTGGGATTATCGAGACTGACAGTGGGTGGTTTCTCGTAAACCGGTACGGAGTGCCGAGTGTTTACGCGGCATCCACGGCGTCGTAGATATAGGTTTACGTGCCAGAACTCATCTTGGTCGTCTAACTCCCCTAGTTGGGGTTTTCGCGCCGTTTCAGCCGGTACAAGAATACGCGAAACTCTTGACATTTCATTCAAGATAACAGAGCCCTTCGTGGGCAAGACATCCGTCTTCCAGATGTAGGTGTGGCGTCATACTATCCATAGAACTACTTCCCAGTGAGCGGATCAATTTGTTGCTTAACTGACGTTTAGTACTCCACTGATTATTACTCTCCGCTCACCGTAGGAATCAAGAAGGTACTCACCAGTGGCGTAGGTTCTAGGTGTGCCCGTATTTTCAATCCCTTCCTGAGTCCAGTACCAATCGAACTAACCGAGCGCATTTGTTTCGTCACAGGAAGAGCCTAAGATCTCGTAAAATCCCGCTAAAGAACGGCCTGTGCAAGATAAACTCCCGCTAGGCGGACGGGTAGTGCTACGGAGCTGCCAAACGAGCACGAATTTGTCTCTCGAAGAACATCTGTTCGTGGCGCGTCCTCAGGGCCGCACCGACAAGCGGCCAGGAACATGACGACCACGATCACCCCACGGGCGCGATGCGGGCAACATCTCCGCTTCCAAGCGCGGAGAGGACCTTCCCACCGAAGCGGCAATATTGCTTAAATGGCGAATTGGGCGGAGGAGGCCGTGACACAATCCATGACTCTCTGCATTAGCTCACCCGCTCCTCCATTCTAAGCTTACGAAAATTCGAAGAGATGTTCGGCGCGTCAACGTTGTTCCTGGTGGCCCATGTGTCAAAGGGGCCTGGGGTGTGTAACTTAGCTGCAGATTACTGCCTAGACACCTCGAACCACCTTCGCGCGCCGGGACCAATCAGGCGCCAAGGTTCAGGGAGCAGCGCGAGGGTACACGTAAGATGGCACGGGTAGTTGTCAAGAGATAGAGACCCCGAGGACCTGCGAACTCTCGAGCAACCAGCTTCTCGGCTTCGCGACTCCCACAAAGAGCCTGTATGTGGCAAACGCGCTGCTGCCTGCAGGGCTGCGGCGGGACTCGCACGAGATCTATGAAGGAGTGTTACGGCATGTGGGGAAAGAGACGAGGGAGTTACAGGATGATTTGCGGAACCCAAAATCTTATGCCGGTGGGGAACTTTTGGTTGAGGGGTGTGTGAGATTGGATTGGACCTTTGAGTTAGTTTGTCCTGAATTTGATTGGACAGGGTTGCACTCTTAGAGTCTCATGTACCTGTGAATTATTGAACTTTTGGAGTGTATACAGACAGAGCTCAGACGCATGCGAGTTCGGTCGAGGACTCGAGGTGCTTTCCGAGACTAAGGTTATCGTAACGTGGGAAAGCTACTGGATCGGGATGGATGATCGCATTACGTCATCATCTCGCGCATCGTCTCCTCCTTGTTCAGGATTTGTTCTCGACCAGCTCGCGTACGTCTCACGTTCAACCCCAGCATTCTCAACGATATCTCCCTGCTGCGGGTACATCTAGGGTATCATTTGATGTCCATTTTTGCTTGCTCATTTCCTCATTCATTGGCTCATAGATCACCGCGCGCAAGTTGCACCCGACAAGCATCACCTCACATATCCAGCATACATACAACACGCTTGTGTATATTACCCCTCAAGGACTAACGACTGGGCAGAATTGAAGCTACCTGAAGTGTCGGAATGCACGTGGCCTAGCTAACCGTTAACCATCGGACGTAAGTTGGTCGAAAAGCCGTCAATGCAATTGGTCTAGTACATTCTGTCCGAGTAAGCAGAGCCCCACAAATTCTACTAGAGATGTTAATGATTCTATAGAATGTTGCGCAGCTCCTGGTTCCCGAAGACATGCACGAGCCGCAGGCGATGAACAGTGCCTGCACGCTTCTGCGCTTCGGACCCTTGTCAGGAAAACTCGATTCATCCCCTAAAAGCCGGACGATCAGAACTTCTTCGCATTACTGCAGTGTAGGTGCTTCGTACAAGAGTATCCTTGAATCGAGGCTCATGAGTAACATGTCTTGAAATAGGGTACTCGTCCCTTGAGTCGAAATACGCCTAAAATCGCGATCAGCTCATGAATCGGAGTCCACTCACTCGACTTATTCACCCTCCGCCCTGCCGGATATTTGTTCCGAACCAGATGAAGAACAACAACGCTTTCCGCAGGCAAACGAGTACTGTCTACCTGGCACAGCATTAGCCATCACCCGTGCCCCCAAATGAACTTCGCGTAGCCCACTGCATTCAAGGAACTTCTGGTGGACGCCTCGTGCCTGCCACGCTTTCGATTTGGGGCAGCGCACATTCCGCGTGGGCTCGCGGAGTAGCGGCCGAACGAAAAGGAGAGCTAATGTTCGGCAACAAGAGCCTCGCATGTTGGGCGCAGCCTTCTTTGACAAAGCTGCGTTTGCGTCCCTCCCGCGAAGGCAAGAGCATCGCCAAGAGCGGCCAGGCGCCCGCAAGGCACGGCGGCCGTTGCGCCGCGCTGAGCCGACCATCTGTCCAGCGACGTTTGTCGAGCTTCTCCGCTGCGTTCCATGCCTCGCGCCTGTCGTCCCCGATTTGTTTCTGCCTGCTGCTGACATTGCCGCCCCTGCGCGGTCCGCCCATAAAGCTGGCCTCGTGTCGCGGAAATGCTGCATTGCCATCCCGCCGCCAACATGGCACTGTTCTCGTTGCTGCTCCTCGCAGCGGCGGCGCTTCTTCCAACCGTACGCTGGTCCGCAATCTAGCCGCGTTTAACTTACGCTGATCGATGCTATGCAGGGTGGGGTCGCCTCTGGACCCTTTCGAGCACACTCTTTGAACTTTCGTTCCCATCACAAGCGCGCACTCCCGTCTGGCTGGAGCTCCTTGGGATGCTATACGTGAGTGGCTTCTTCGTATCTACATCCGCTCTAACCGTGTTTGTACCATAGGGACCCAGCTGGTGGGAGGGCCTTGGCAGGAGCCGCCTTCACGAGTGCCGACATGTCCATCGAGTCATGTGTCGGTTACTGCAACACCAGGTCTTACGTCTACGCCGGCCTAGAATACGGCCAAGAATGCTGTGAGCCTTGGCTTCTCCCATGCTCATCTTACCCTCTGACCGACGCTTTATCCACGATAGATTGCGGGAACTCTATTGGCAATGGCGGGGCTGCGGCGCCTGCGTCCGAGTGCAACGTGCCCTGTGCGGGCGCTCCGTCCGAGACTTGTGGCGCAGGATGTGAGTTTTGGTATTGCATTGGATGGTATCTCAGCTGACAACGCATCGTGTCTAGATCGTCTCAGTCTATATCACAGCAACGCCACGCCGCCGGCGGGACCGACCACCGTCTCCAGCGTTGGTCTCTGGAAGTCCCTGGGATGTTATACGTGAGCGACCCTCCCCTCTGAGCTTTAGATTTGCAGAGCTCAATCTCGACGCAACCTAGCGAGGGCCCCGGAGGACGGACCCTGGGCGTCCCCGTCAACCCTACTGGCGGCGTCAGCATAGAAAGCTGCACAGCTGCGTGCCAGACTGCCGGATACCGCCTCGCGGGCGCGGAGTACGCAGCGGAGTGCTACTGCGGCAACAGCTTCGCGAACGGCGGAGCGCCCGCGCCTCTGGGTGATTGCAACATGCCCTGTGCTGCGAACCCCGCCGAGTTCTGCGGGGGCCCCAACCGCCTGAACGTACGTTGCATTTCGATTACCTGAAATGGCGTTCTGACGTGGGGTGCCTTAGGTCTACAACTATACTGGTATGATCGCTACTCCCCCTGGCGGCGGTGGCGGCGGCGGCGGGACTGGCACGGGCACGGGTAGCGTTCACCCTGTCACCTCCGGTCTCCCGGCCCCTTGGAAGTACGCAGCCTGTTATGTGTACGTTCTCCGTTTCCTGTTACTGTTCGTCGACGCTGATTCTTCGCAGGGATAACGCCCATGGACGCATCTTCCCTGTCGAGATTCCAGACAACAACGCGCTTACCGTCGAGTCCTGCGTCAACACATGCAAGGCCCAGAACTACACCGTAGCAGGGATGGAATACGCAGGTACGTACAGCCTTCCGTACACCCCAACCGATCTAATTGGGTTCGCTAGCGCAATGCTTCTGCGGGAACACGCTCATCAACGGGGCTGTGACAGCCGCGGAGGGTGACTGCAACATGGCCTGTGCGGGGAGCTCGACGTACGTCCATGTTCGAACACGATCAATGGAATAGCTGACGTGATCTACCCCAGTGAGGCATGCGGGGGTCCAAACAGACTCTCTGTGCGTCCCGCCTCCAATCTCTGCATTTCACGATCGTCATCTAACAGCTTCTGGCGCAGGTGTACACGTCAAACGCTGCCATCACCGCCCTTCCTGTGCCTATCGTCCAGACCACCAATCTCCCTGCCAATTGGAAATACCAGGGTTGTCTCAAGTGCGTCATTGCAGGGTATCGTCTACAATCTCAGAACCGCGCACTGATGTGATTGGCGGCACGCAGGGAACAACCTGGCGCGCCGCGTGCGTTCCCGTACCAGATTATCTACGCCCAGAACAATAGCGCGACGACGTGTTTGACGCAATGTGCAAAGTTCGGCTATCCAGCGGGTGGCATGGAGTATGGCGATGAGTGCTGTTCGTCTAGTCGTCGATTGCTTGGGTAAAATTCGCTGATTAGTGTGCTGTGTTTTACAGGGTGTGGTGACGTTGAGGATGCCACGAAGAATGGATTCGGGCTCGCACCAGAGTCTGACTGCACTATGCCCTGTTCTGGTGACCCAATCCATTTGTGTGGCGCCGGCAATCGTGTTCAGGTATGCTGGTTCTTCGTGAAGTGGGAAAATTACTCATCTCTCGCTTTATGATAGTACTACACGTATGAAGGTGGTCTCAACACCTGGCATACACCCGCGAATACTGGTCGATATGAGGTATGTCAAAACAATTATTCATCGGTACCCTTGGTTTCTGACCCAACGCCTTCGTAGTTCCTTGTACGTCGAAAATACAACCCACTCTGCCCCCTACTCATTTTTTGTAGATCGGAGGCGTCGTCGTCCCACTCGTTGTCACCCTTGGTATCAACAACAAGATCGCGATGGTCGAGAAATTCGGCACCAGCGAGTTTGCCAACTCGACGGGCGCATACGAGCTCGACCTGAGCCTGACGCACGACTTCACCAAGGCCTGGCGCACGATGCACGTCTCTTCAGACGTCTTCTGCTCCGCAAGCATTGTCCTGCCCGATCGCCGCGCGCGCCAGCTCAACATCGGCGGCTGGAGTTTCGAGAGCACCCAAGGCATACGGTTCTACACGCCTGACGGCGCGCCTGGCGTCAACGGGACCAACGACTGGGAGGAGAACTACCAGGCCATCCATCTCCAGGTGAGTATCCCTGTATTTCGTTTTCGGCGTGGACGGAGGGCTGACGTCCGGTGTAGCGTCAGCGGTGGTACCCGACTGCGATGGTCATGTCCAACGGCTCGATCCTCGTCGTTGGCGGCGAGCTGGGCAGCAACGGCGCGCCTGAGCCGAGTCTCGAGATTCTGCCCAGGCCCCCCGGCGGCGACACATGGATGTTCCTCGACTATCTCAACCGCACTGACCCGAACAACCTCTACCCATACCTCATCACGCTTCCCAGCGGGCGTATCTTCATCGGTGCGTCTTCTTTTTTCTTTTTCTTCTGTGGCTCGTCCCGTCGTCGTGCCGCTTACTCACCGAACGTGTGCGCAGGGTACTACAACGAGGCGCGGCTCCTCGACCCGGTGACGCTTGCGACCGTGAAGGTGCTGCCGAATATGCCTGGCTCCGTGACGAGCTTCCTCGCTGGCCGGACGTACCCCATGGAAGGCTCCGTCGTCACGTTCCCGCAGAAGGCCCCGTATTCTGACCCGCTCACTATTCTCGTCTGCGGCGGCTCCAATTTCGGCGTCGCGCTCGATAACTGTGTCAGCACGCAGCCTGAGGTGCCCAATCCGCAGTGGACTATCGAGCGGATGGTGCGTACCTGTCTATTTATGTCAACGGTCGTTTCTGACGTGTGGTTTTTTGATTTTTTGGGCAGCCGTCTAAGCGCGTTATGCCGTGTATGGCGGCGCTCCCCGACGGAACGTTCCTTATCGTGAACGGCGCGCACCAAGGTGTCGCAGGCTTCGGGCTCGCGGAGGACCCCAACCTATCCGCCGTACTATACGACCCGACACAACCCGTCGGTCAACGTATGTCGATTCTGAACAACACCATCGTCGCCCGTCTATACCACTCCGAAGCCACAGTAAGCTCATATCCCGCAAATTCTACAGACGAAGTCCGACTGAACTCGCGTTGCAGCTCTTGAACGATGGCCGTGTCCTGGTCTCAGGATCCGACCCTCAGACCCTGAACCCCGACGGGTCAGTCAAGTACCCCGAGGAAATGCGCATCGAGGTGTACATCCCGCCGTACCTCAACCAGGGCCGCACGCAACCCTCGTTCACGATCCAAAACACCGACTGGGCGTACAACGGCGCGTATGTGATCCAGGTCACGCTGCACTACGGGAACACGGCGGGCATGCGTGTCTCTCTCGTTGCAGGTACGTCTCCACTTCCCCTAATCTACTCTCCCAATCGTGTACTGACTTGGGCGGTGATGTGCAGCCACTTCGAGCACCCACGGGAACACGATGGGCGGCCGGACGATCTTCCCCGCGTTCACCTGCGTCGGAAACACATGCACGGTGATCGCACCGCCCAACGCACACGTCTCGCCTCCGGGTTGGCACCAGCTCTTCATCCTCGACGGCCCCACACCGTCGTTCTCCCACTGGGTCCGCATCGGCGGCGACCCCGGGCGCATTGGCGCGTGGCCGAACGCGCCTGGTTTCACTTTGCCTGGAGTGTAGGAGCCATTCAAAAATATGGGCCCGGTTAGTATTGGGTCTGCCACTGTCTTTACTCTGACGTTTTTCACGCTGCGTCTGGGATTAGTTTGTTTGTTCACGCTCTCTTTTTTACGCTCATTCGGGATGGTTTGCTGTTCACGCTCGTTCGGGATAGTTTGTTGTCAACGCTCGCTTTCATGTCGTTCATTCGTTTAGGATATACCCCTTGTGGACTGTCTCCGTAGTATAACCTCGCATAGTCTCAGTATACCACGTGCATTTTTCGGTCGAGAATGGGATGCAAGCTGGATCCCGCCATACATCATGGACGGCGAAAGTTCCTGATTGGAGGAGATTGAAGGTACATATTTACTCGCCCATTGCAGGTGGGCAGTTCGCCTGCCCAATGAAGAGTGCGCACCGTCATGTTGTGAGTGTCTTCCCCAATTCATTTATTTAGCGACCGTAGCTTATTCAGCTTGTGCGTTTCCGTCAGGTATCGACAAATGACTTCGGCCTCTTATGCGCCACAAGGGATGAGTGCGTCTTCCTCCGTCGCTCCATTTACTCTTCTCACCCAACCTCGCTTCAGTGGTCCCCAATTCCGAGAAAGAAATTCCCTCATTCTTGAAGTGGTACTAGTAAGCTCGTAATATTAATGGCACTCTAAGTTGGCTCGTCATTGCACAGAACCTGGTAAACTTTTACCTTTCGTCCGCTGTAAAGATACATTGATGGCCTTCGTTGCTGTGGAGCCGAGGCTGGCGTGTAAATCGCGCGTCCAGAGTTACAACTTGCCGCACTCTTCCTTTTCTCAAAGGTTAGGTTAGCTTCGGGCTGGGGACTGCTGAGGGTGTCCTGTGCAGTGGTTAGTACTGCAGTTTTTGCAAAATAAATTGTGTCTCTAAGCTGCATCACTATGGGTCCCTCTGCATTGATTCTTATTTCTTCTACCAGCTACTAAGCAGCGTACGAGGCGTAGTGAAAGGAGTGTAAGGGAAAGCAGAGGGAAAGACGTCCCGAGCGCATCATTTTGATCGGTTCGGTTCGGACTTCCAATCAATACGAGTCGAACCAATCACGTCTCTGACCACGTCGCGCCGGCGGTCACGTAGCTTCACTTCCTCCTCGATCCTCTAATTCTTATTCGCGCAAATGGCCGTGCAAAATGGCAGTGCGGTGAGCTTGAAGGCAGTGATCTGTGCATCTGTTACTGACCTGTTGACTGCTACAGTCCGCGGGGGACCCAATACCCATCGAAACCGCGCATGAAGACATGATTGTCAGTGAACAACTCTCATACATGCGGCCTAAACGTTGACAGAAAGGATGCAGCACGACGCGCAGCTTGACTACTACGGAAAACGCCTCGCGACGTGCTCCTCAGACCGCACTGTGAAAGTGTTCGACGTCGTGGACGGAGAGACGCAACGGACGAATGGACAGACTTTGAAAGGGTACGTGTCCGGGTCGTGATCTTCGAAGTCGGTTGCTCACATATAGGACAGACATACTGGCCCCGTGTGGCAAGTTGCGTGGGCCCACCCGAAGTACGGACACATATTGGCGTCGTGCTCCTACGACGGCAAGGTCATCATCTGGAAGGAGCAAGGGGGGCAACCAGGAGGGGGGTGGACGAAGATCAAGGAACACACGCTTCACGTCGCCTCAGGTGCGTTGGCTATGACCTATCTCTGGTTCACGTGCTAAACTGCAAACATAGTCAACTCCGTGTCGTGGGCCCCCCATGAGCTGGGCGCAATTCTAGCCTGCGCGTCTTCTGACGGGAAGATCTCCGTTCTCACATTCAAGAGTGCGTTTTGTATCATTTCGCATTGAACCATTGAACTGACGATCAAGGGGAAACGCGCAGACGACGGACAATGGGGCGCCGACATGTTCATTGGACATGCTATTGGCTGCAACGCCGTCTCTTGGGCCCCCGCCGTCCAGCCCGGGTCTCTGATCGCACCTCAGCCTGTAGACTCCGCGCCTGGCCAGCCATCTATCCAGACCGTCAAGCGGTTCGCCAGTGCAGGGTGCGACAACCTCGTCAAGATCTGGGGCTACAGAGAAGACTCTCAATCGTGGGTCGAAGAAGAGATACTGGAGGGTCACACTGATTGGGTGCGCGACGTTGCCTGGGCACCCAATATCGGTCTTCCCAGGAGCTACATCGCTACTGCGTCTCAGGTGACGTTACTGTCCATCTATTCTCGTGCTTCTGCTCATTCCTTGCTTAGGACAAGACGGTGCTTATCTGGACGAAAGACACTCCTACATCTCCTTGGGTCAAGACGGCCCTCGACCCGTCAGCATCTGGTGCTGCTTCCCCGACATCCACCGGATCGGCCCCTGGCAAGTTCCCCGACGTTGTTTGGCGCGTCTCCTGGTCTCTTGCGGGCAATATTCTCGCCGTCAGCTGCGGCGACGGAAAAGTTACGTTGTGGAAGGAGAACCTCAAGGGGGTCTGGGAGTGCGTCAGCGACATGTCCAGCTAGATATTGAAGGGACTTCCATGAATGTATTTTCAGAATCCTCTCTTCCTACTTCATCATTCGGAGCTCCTGACATCTTGTGATCTTCGGCCCAAGTGCAGAGAGGTTCTATCATTACGAACAAAGCCAAGGTCGAGATTTCCCGCGCAAGCTACTGCCGCCCGACGCCCATGTTCACTATGCTGCCTGTTACTGAACGATTCATCATCAAAGACCTCAGTTCCGTACTGAACGGCACGCGTCGTTTGTCGGGGACACGTAACCTATATGCGAATGACACAGCATCTAGAATCTTAGGTGAGTAGCTAGAGATTATCAAGTCTTCGTCCTGGACCCGGAAAGTTGTTCCCGCATTGGCTGAGCACGGGATATTGTATTCGTTTTCAACAGTTACCAATGCCCAGACATCTCGTGTTACCCGCATTATGCCTGAGAGGGTGAAGCTCGAGGGTCCCTTCGAGACGTTGAGTTGCCATATGATCTCCTCAGTCGAAGCCACAGCCCAGTTGGACCATCACAAGTTCTCTCAAACCTTCGTACCCCCCTATGTTTGCAACGATGTTCCCAACATGTCGTTACGTCTCCCCGGTGTCTTTCGAAACGGCTGGTACCATATTTTGGGTAGGTCCATGCCGTTATCGTGGGTTCGAGCAGTGCTCTGAGCTACTAAAACACTCAAATAATCATTTCGCCGCATTTTGTTGGGCAATGTCAGCCCAGCGAGAATGATGGAAAGAGCCTGGAGGTCGATTCAGAGCCACACAGCGTTTCGGAATACAAAGCCCTTCAACATCTTCGATACAGTCGAGGTTACCATTCGATGTCCCATCTACCGCAGGCATGTCATGATCGTTCTGTAGCATCTGATCAACAGAAAGCCATCTTCTCACCAATGCTCGAAAGATACAAGTACAGCAGGCTGCAAGCTGTACAGAGGACCTGCACCACCCGACTACTAACTGCCCAGGTCCCAATTAATGCCGAGGCCTGATGCACTGGTACGTCGCCCCAACTCACACGAACACCTACGGAGCGGCCTTGATCGGATATACCCTTGCTACGTGGTGCGTGCAGTACACCTTCTTACTCGCACCAGGTACTGAATTCGTAGTGGTCTTGTAGTATTTATGGTCTGAACTGTGCGCAAGCGACTCGGTACTTTGTCGTTCATTATCGTGAAGACAGGAAAGTTTTGAAACATGCCGTGCGTTGTTTAACTCATCACAGACTGGCTCTGCTGATGGTGTACTACAGATATGTGGTTTATGGGTCATCGATACGATACACACAGCCTTGGTTACCCACATGATTTACTACTTCCTCATCCTGCTCCGAACAAGAACGGATCCAGCGTCCGCTACACTCTGGTATGTATCACAGTGGCTCACACTCGTTTCAGTCAACTTACGTGTCTGCAGGAGTGACGGGGTAAGCTGCGTTGGCTTAATCAGACATCTAGAAGTCGTATTGGCTGACCATCGCGCACTAGGTGTCGATTATAATAGCCGTAAGACCACAGTGATGTACCAAGAGTCATCGCGCCCGTCTAATCTCTTCTGCAGAACCTAAACGACTTCGGAGTGCGATGGTGCGCCCTTCTTCTCAGCGACGATATCATCGAATGATAAACGCTATCACAGTATCTTCCTCGGTCGCATTTACGTCTGTAAGCATTTGTTCAATACATTTACCAATGAGATCTCCTTACTCAGAGTAGAACGCCACAGTGACGAAGAAAAATAAACCTTTGTGCCTCTTTCTTGTGAGTTACAGCCCTGCGTTGTTTCTTTCTATTCTCATGGTGTTCTCCGGTAGGCGGTGGTAATGTGTGTAACGATTGGTAAGTGAGAACAGACTTTGACCTCACGTACTCGCATTCATTGATATATGATTGCAGTTATTGGTATTTGTAAGTTTCGTTGCTTCTTTTTCACAGCCAGAAGGGCTAAGCAGCGATGTTGTTTGCAGATTGCGGTGTTCTATAGTAAGTCCCTCCCCACTGCATCTTCCTCCATCTAAATTTGTGTCTGTCGCAGTACCCTCTCGTCTCCCGAGGTTTTGTCAGAGGAAATCGAGGTACGTACGCCTCCGATGATTGCTTCCAGGGGCGCTGATTGATTGTCAATAGTGGCCTG
The DNA here is from genome assembly GCA_027924225.1 of Bjerkandera adusta. Lineage (NCBI taxonomy): Eukaryota > Fungi > Basidiomycota > Agaricomycetes > Polyporales > Phanerochaetaceae > Bjerkandera > Bjerkandera adusta. The sequence goes on from BSCZ01000030.1 coordinate 102,029, forward strand.
TTCTATTCGCCTTCTCGATGTCCGCCTTGTCCGACGTCGCGATCTCCGTTGCGCTGTGCATGCAATTGCGTCGTTTGTCGCACGACGTAGAGAGGTACGCCATACTATTCCATCTGCACAAATATCCTGTGCTGTTGCTTAATGTTGTCTTGCAGTGCATTTCCGTTGCTCAGAACGCTCGGTCTCTACGTGGTCAAGTGCAGTTTGTTACCGAGGTACGAGTCTTCCCATTGCCCATTGCTGTGCTAACTTGATGTCAACAAAAGTGCTATCGCCTTAGTGTGTCTACTGACAGTAAGCCTCTGATATGCTTGAATTTTCCAGAATTGACGTTTTTTGTAGTACATCCTATACCCCGGAACCTTCATCTACAGTAGCATTTTTTTCATCCTCCCCAAAGGTGCGATGTCCCGTCCCACAATCACTCTACGCCGCACTTAACGTAACTTCCAGCATCATTCAATTCTCTGTTGTCTATGCTCAACGACCGCAGAAGGCTCCGCTTGGTCCTGCCTAAAGCGAGCATGGCTCAAGCTGAGGCATCGCTTGAGAATGCGTTGCAGAATATCCAGTCGCCTGTTCCTCGACCATTTCAAGAGAACAACAGAGTACGGAGACGTGCCCCAACAGTGGTTGAGCATCATCATCTATAGCGTTGGACCTGTTTGGGACTCGACGACAAGGGCAGAAGCAAGCCCGTACGCAATATCATTCACCGCAAAGTTAATGGTATCCGTGTGTATGCAAGCGGCGTTTTGCATCGTTCTCATAATCGTATGTTGCGCGATTGAGTCGACATTGAGTTTGTCGGATTGCGAAGGAAATAAAAACACTCCGATACGGGGAATCGAACCCCGAGCTACCGCGTGAAAGGCGGTAATGTTAGCCGTTACACCATATCGGACATGGGTCGTGAATGGGGCTATAGCAATATAACAACATACACCGTACGCGTACCCCTCACGCTGCTTAATTACCTTCCTTGCCTTCCACTCCTCCTCAACGTTCAACCCTCAACCTTACATTCTTACCACAATCATGTCTGGTCCACGCATCGGACGCATTGGCGACCTCACCGGCGCGACTTCCTCCTCTGGGTGAGTACGCGTCCCTGACGAATATTCGTCTGTCCGACCACGTCGTCCATACTGACGCGAGGCTGTTTGTAGGGGAGGAAACTCTTCAGGACGGCGCATTGCTACTCTCAGGGACATAGGGAGCTCATCGGGACCATCGCACGGACACCGGGCACCCGCTTCCCACGATGATGACGACGATGACGACGACGAGGATGAAGGCGACCCGCAAACGTTCTTTGCCGGCGGTGGCCAGAACAGGTGAGTCTGGACACTAGGGTCTGATGTATTTTTCCAGGCTGATGACGGGTCACAGTGGGATTTCAATCGAAGGTCCTGGACGTGGGCGTGGTGCAGGGCAGCCTGGCGGCGATGTCGTGAGGGATTTGTTGGAACGCGCGGCCAGGTGCGTATTCGGTTTACGTATTTATAGCAATATTGACGGCAGTGCAGAGGCGGCCCTGCCCCTGAGGCCGCACCACGATCAACTGTGTTCTCCGGAGGAGGACACCTCCTCGGCGGGGAAGATTTCGACAGCAGATACATCCCAGATGCTGAAAGTATGTTTTGTCACCCTGGTCTATCACACTACGTAGTTGACTGCGCGCACTTAGATCCGGACGAAGAGCCTGCCATACGTAGAATCACGTTCTGGCGGGATGGTTTCAGTGTCGAAGACGGGGACCTTTTGCGATATGACGACCCCCAACATGCGGGAGTCCTAGCGGAACTTCATGCGGGGTACGTTTTCTTTCTACCTCGGTATATTAGGCGTACACTGACAAATCTTTACAGCCGCGCTCCCCCCTCAATTTTGAACATCGAAGTTGGCCAACCCGTCGAATTGCGGATCGCCAAGCGTACGCATGAGAACTACGTGCCGCCACCCAATCGCCCGACAGCAGCATTCAGCGGCTCGGGCAACAGACTAGGCTCACCCGTTCCTGGGGCGACTCCATCGTCCGCGGGTGCAGGTATGCCGGGGTCTTTCCCGAGTACTTCAACTCCGGCTCCCGCAGCCGGTGGGGAAGACCGTCCTAGCATGCAAACGCGCTTCGAGGTCGACCCTAACCTCCCACAGACCCGCGTGCAGGTCCGACTTGCGGACGGGACAAGGCTGACCGCGAGGATGAATTTGTCTCACACAGTGGGTGATCTGAGAGGTTTCATCGACGCGTGAGTTCCTGTCGTCCTTCATATCATGGTTGAAACTTGAACTGTGGATCTATAGGTCGCGCCCTGAGAACGCGTCCCGGGCGTACACGGTCAACATGACGTTCCCCAATCGTGTTCTCGACGACGAGAAGCAATCCATCGAGAAAGCGGGACTTGCCAACAGTGTCGTCGTACAGAGGTGGATATGAGAGATGATTTGTATGAGTGTGTATCTTGTCCTCACTCGGGGAGATGTATAATGGCGCGGATCCGTCGGACGATGTATCGATTCTAGATTCCCCAAGTATCTACTGGTGAAACCAACCCTTGTTGTACTATCCATAAAGCGAACAAAGGTCGGAACTGGCCCATTTCGGTGGCGGTGGTCATTGAGTTCGTACTGAAAGAGTTCTGGACCAAGATTGAAAGTGGAGTGAGGTGACCGGAACAACAGTCGCATAAATCGAGGGACATTTCACGAATCCACACCGCCGTTACAGTTTGCGCTGAAGAGGCGCATCATTGCCTTTTTGGGTCTCTAGGCGGCCTATCCGGCAAACGCCGCGATATCAATGCACCACACGGCCTTGTTCCTGGACTCAATAAAGCCTGCGTGCGCAGCGGATTCTGCGGTTTGAACCTGCCGCCATGTTCAACCTCCTGCTGGTGGGTTGCTATATCCTCCAGACCTCTGGTTATGCCTTCGCCCAACAACAAGTGTTCGACGCGAACGTCGCGAAACGCGCGATTACACCGGAAGTAGAGAAGTTGGTAGGGAAACTGCTCGATGAAGCGGATATTCCTGGACTGTCTCTTGGTGTTGTGCACGGCGATGAAGTCGAACTCGGTGCTTGGGGTGTCAAAACCGAGGATGGCGCAAATATGACTGCGGATGTGAGTGGTATCTTGGTCTGTCCTATACTTTAGATAAGATATTGATAATTTGCGCCTTTCAGACGCTATTTGGAATTGCTTCGTGTTCGAAAGCATTCCTTGCTTCGTCTGTGGGGATTCTAATGGACGACTTTGCCCACGGTCGGAACGTTACGCCTCTCCCGGCAGGTTTGAATACATTCGACTGGTACACCCCTGTGAAGGATTTGCTCCCCGGGGACTGGCAGCTCATGGACGAATCGGCATCTGAACACGCTCAGATGCGCGACATATTGTCCCACCAGTCCGGTGTGCCAAGGTACGTGCTTGCTTGGTGACGTTGGGGAACTGGGCAGCTGACGAAATGACGAACGACAGGCATGAATTCTCGTACAAACCGACGGACAAAGCGATTGACATCGTCCGGCGGATGCGCTACCTTCGTCCAGCATTCCAGCTGCGTCAAAGGTACCACTACAACAACCAAGTACGCCGTCGCACTCTGACAATTCGTTGGTTTCAACTTACTAACGCGGGCTTTTAGATGTATGCACTCGGATCTCATCTTGTCGCGACCTACTCCGGGATGTCATACGCGGATTTTGTGAAAGAACGCATCTGGGACCCTTTGGACATGTCCGACAGTACCTTTCATCCGGACGTGGCAGTCGCCAGCGGGAAGCTCACGCAGGCGTGGTATCAAGGTGCACGCCGAATCCCCTTCTGGGACAGAGAGGAGCTTGTCGAGGTAAACGGTGGTCCGGGGGCAATCATCACCAGCGCTGCGGATCTCGTGAGTAGCGTTCATGAGACAGCCTATTTGAAGCAGTGGATTAATAACGTGCTTTAGACGAAATGGATCAAGACCTGGCTGAACGAAGGAGTGGACCCTCTGACGAATGAGACGATTATTCCGCCTGCGACGTTCGAGGAGATGACAACTGCAAAAACGCTCACCGATGGGCGTGCGACGGAGCCGTATTTTTCTATCCGAGGGTACGGAATGGGCTGGTCCAGAAGCTCGTACCAGGGACACGAAGTAAGATCTCGGATTTCTCTTGGCTCGCGATCGTTCTGACTTTGACTCGACTGTTCAGTACATTGAGCACGGTGGCGCCATCCCAGGGTTCTCTGCCGAGATTCTCATCTTCCCCGCGGACAAAATTGGCATCGTCGTTCTCGCGAACACAGATGCAAAGCACGCACAAGAGAACGCGATCGCTTACCGAGTTGTCGAGGATCTCCTTGGACTGCCACACAAAGCGTCGGAAAAACTTGCCTCGCAAACGGCGCTTTCCTCTTCCCCTAAACCCGCCAACGAGAACGTCGAGTCGAAGCCAGCTTCGCCACTTCCGTTTGCTCTATCGACATACGTAGGCACATACCATGATATAGGCTACGGAAACCTCACAGTCTGCGCGCCGACGGAGCACCCATCGGCGGCATGCGCCCCCGTCCTTTCCGCCTTCACGCCCTTCGACGACTTCAGTGACTCCTCCGTCCCACCCACTCTCTACCTCTCGATTTCCTCCATATGGATCTCGCACCTGCGCTTGCGCCATCTCCACGATAACACGTTCTACCTACTCGGATCCTGGTTGTTCCCCGACGGCTACGGGAAGAATACCACTGCATTTGACATGCTCGTTGACGGAGGAACGTCGTTGACAGCAGAGTTTGTCTTCGGTGAGAATGGGGACGTTTCTGGCTTGGCCATCAATGGTTTCGTCGGGGAAACTACCGTTCTGGAGAGAAAAGGAGGGAGCGTGAAGGATACGTCAGAGGTCTGGCTCGATAGAATTGTGTAGAAGGAGAGCCGCACGAGATAATGAAGTATGGGGAGAAACTGTACCGCTTGTGACGATGCGCGGGTTGATTACAAGGAATCCACTCAATTTCTGTTAACGTGCTCTGAATGGAACTTCCAATCGGTGAGTTGTCGAAGGCGGACGGGCGAAGCTAGATACAAAGGTTTCTGCGTAGAACAACGACCTACAAACTGCTTCCAACGATAGTTGCGGCCCTCCTGCGCACCTTGTTGGTCTCCACCATCTTCACGCCACTGCCTTGCAAAGTGGTGCCCAAAGACACGCCTGTCTGCACAAGGCTTGCCTTCTGAGCTACAGCTCGCAGATTCTGCCTTGCGTTGAGCATGTATAGCATTGAGTTGAGCGTTGCTGAAAGTAGATCAGAGGCCAATCGTTCTACAATCTAAAAGTGACGCACATTTTGACAGAGTAAAGTATATTCCCATGTAGATGAACGTTCCAGGGAATATTGCATACTATGAACAACAGAGTGAGAGATATCCGGTGAAAAGTGGAGATATGCTCACGGCGGTGAGAGCGGCGAGGGCGATCATACTTTGGAATTAAATCAGTAGTAAGCCCAAAGTACGGAGCAAATGTTTACCTCGGTAGTATGCCGGCGCCGATGACGTATCGCGATAGTCGCCGTAATAATGGATACGCCCTAGAGTAATATTCGTAAAAGACACGTAAGGTGTAATATGACCACGCACATCCTCGTTTGACGCGACATCCTTCGAAAAAGGAGGCACAATATTGCAGATATAGCAATGTCAGCCAAAGCTGACATGGAGAGGCATGTCAACACCGGCCACTGAGGGACCGTCAGCGTCTGAACGTGTTCAATAGGATAATTAGTACCGTAACCGTACTCGCGACCACCACCGGAGAAGATATGGAGCTGCATAAAGAGTAATGATATTAATATCTGTGAGCGAGGAGGTCCACCTACTAAATTGCTGAACAGTCTGTCGATTTTCGTTAGCCAGGATGAAAGTAAGAATAAGAACGTGACGTGCATATACCGATGCCTAAATCAACCGGAATCAGTTATTGCCTGATAGCACCAATTCTCAAGCTTGCCGTTTGAAACAACCATGACAGATGCCTACACCAGTATTAGTGACGTATCTTCAATAGCGCTGAGGAGGCATACCACGGGTATGCAGAGCCAGAGGTTCTTGTTGCTCACTATAATTCCATGAGACCCGGTAGAGAGAAAGGGTAGATGAAATAACGAACGAATAACAATTCGAAAGACTAGAATTCTGGGCTTATTGGTCAACGGATATCCACAAAGCGGTCCTAGCTCCTTACCCTCTGACAAATAGATCACTCATATTCTGGAAATATGGAGATACGTATTGAGAGGCCATGACCACAAAGTAGGAATGCCTCACCGCCATCACCATCGAAGCCTATACACCGGTAGTTTGTCAGGATATAGACAATAGTGGCATGTAGCACAACAAAATGACTTACCCCATCGACCCTACGAAAGAAACCACTGCTTAAGATCACCCAAACGATACTCGTGGGGCGGCTTACCACTGGGGACGGAATGGAGCAGTAATCTGCCCCCGCATCGTAACCAAAAAGTAGTACAAAATAAAAGCCACGCAGATGGTATGGGCCGTATCCATGATCCATATCACTCCGATCTATTGGGCAAGGTAGTGTCATATATTCAATCCATGCTGAAAATGCCTCCCATAACGCACACTGTACTTCATCGCTTTCGAGTCCTTGTGGTTTCTGCGGCCAAACTGAACAATCCGGGCGAGTGTCACGCCATAGAGCCTGCTCGTCTCGTAAACCAGCTGCACGGCCGTGACACGTGTAGGGAGTACTCACCAGAAAGCGATAGTTCCTCCGACCAAAACAGCCCCCACTCGGAGCGTGTTCAGAGTTAGGCCCTCGTCGGCTCTCATCGGGTCTTCGCCAAGGCCCAAGAATCGCGTCAGTGGTTGGGAGGCGTATCTGAGGTTGTATCGAATAATGGCGAGTGCTTTATATGACTGCATGTCATCGAGGTTCGGATTAAGTTCATCATCGCTCAACTTCGAAAGAATGGAGTCAGCCCCGCAAAGTGAAGATGTTATGTAACGACAGCTCACATTCACCCAAGAAAAATGAAAGACATCACGTTCAGCATCTCAACGTAGAGATAAAGATGAGGAGTGGCGTATATCGTAAGATCGTTGTGATGGACTGGTTATGCCACGTCCGAAGTCAATCACACATCTGGTTCGAAGCCGGGAATATTACTCACTCGCAAGCTTTCGTATGTCCGGTGAGCTACGGAATCTCGATCATGACCAGACATGATCGGGTATGCGAGACCCAGTAGGAAATATCCCACGACGACTCCGGTCAGTCCGAGTCGGAGGCCTGTACCATTTCGGTTCGCTTGGGAGATCAATGGACGAGTCGACCCGGCAAGTTCGCCCGATTGAAGGGCTGTTACGAAATGTTCGCAAGCAAGTTTTACGCGACTACGCCCGTACTGAGCACACCGCGCCTCAACTCATGTTGGAGAGGAGTGGTCCGTTAGTGATCAGGGTGATGAATACATGATTCAGTAGAACAAAGCATATTCTGTGCCCGATCTTTACACAGTTGTTCAAGCTCTTCTCTGCCTTTCGCTCACCGTGTTTACCTTGCCAATGTCGCATTCCAGGGCCCCCAGTTCAATTTCTAAACACACCCTGGCCCGCACATAATTTTCAGCTTGAGTAGTGGCACGTAGACCCTGTCTGGCATTGAGCATATACAACATCGAGTTGAGCATGGCTGAAAACGATCTTAGCGCGAAATTTGCAGAGTAGTAGGTTCTACGCACCCTTCGAAGCCGTGCTGTATATGCCGATGTAGATCTGTGTTCCATGAAGTACTATGTACTTGTAACATCTGTGTTGGTGATCATTAGAAAAGTGGCAGAATATGCTTACTGATACCATAGCGGCGAGCGCAATGACGCTTCAGAAATCTTCAGAGCGAGTACAGATAAATCATTGAACATGTCCGCTCACCTCGGAAAAATACCACAGCCAATGACATAGCGAGAAAGCTTGTGTAATAGAGGGTACGGCCTAGCCTACTATAAGACAGCGGATGGAGGGTGAGTGAGAAATACGTGCATATCAACTTCGTGGGCCATCCTTCGGAAGAGAAGGCACAGAACTGCCGACATTGCGATGTCGGCGAGTGCCGACACGGAGAGCAATGCAAGAATGGGCCGCTGCACAATAATCAGCACAATACGCTGTGACGCTGCATATGTTTTCCCTACCAAGATTGTATCAGTAAGGAGTGGGGTAGAATAGCTGGTGCGGGTAAGCCCACTTTAGCATCTTTCTCGGCCAAGATATTACGCACTATGAAAATGAGCAATCTTTTATTCTCTCATAAGTTGTGCTATAAAACGAAGGGCGGAGAACACACACAGATGCTACCACCTGTAGACGGGATTTGGTAGTTCCTCTACTCCGAGGGGTAAATCGAAAACCTACCAATTACTACAACCATCAAGACCGCCTGCGACACTCCTATCAGTTATGGAGCTGGTTGTTGAATTGGTGATATACCAAAGGTAGGCACAATCGAAAGCTCTTTTCGCTGACTGCGGCAATGTGAGCATGCGAACGGTTAGGAGAAAGACGAGGAAACCCACGGAGGAAGATTCGATTGAGGAGTATGCTAGTTAAGCAATCAACTGGTGCCCTGCGCAAAACACTATGCCTCCTTACCACCTGACCAGAAAGTCGCTCAGGTTCTGTATTATCAGTTATCGAACTGAAAGACGTGGCGACAAGAGTTGCCTTACCGACACCCATATTATCATCTAGGACAGATTTATCAGATATTCGCTGTCACGATAGCAAGTCTTATCGCGTAGAACCTACGCACCGCGAAAGCCCTATATAAGACACGGGAAAGTGAGGATTACCGGGCCCACACATAGGCGATGACATACCGCCGAGGGCCGCCTGTCATAATTATCTCCCCGTGGGAGATGATGAGTCCGAGGTACGCAGAATAGGCGGCGGTCATTATGTGTGCTGTATCGAGGACCCACAGAACTATTATCTACAGAAGAAAGGGAGGATCGTGTACAATATATTAGTATTCAACAGTCCGCGTTACGCACCGTATACCGTAGGCCCTTCGAGTCCCCATTGGACGCGATATTGCGAAGAAGCCGGACGATTTGTGCGCACGTTGCACCGTATAGACTGGTTGTCCGTCAGCAAGCTCTATATCCATCAGAGAAGCAGAAAGTTCTCACAAGAAGGTAACGACTGCGCCAACAAGATCCGCCCCATAGGTGTTGTCAAAGGTTAAAATCACGATCATTGTGGCTTCGCTAAGCAAGATATTGTGTGAGATGACGGTTGAAAGTTAGACACGAGAGGCTTTGTAAATGAGCGTTTTATACGACTTAGACCCCTTGCATTGCAACTGAGACCACGCAGTGTACCGCAGTCGACACACGTTCTCGTCAATCCGGTGCTACCGCGCAGTGTGTGGTGCGGTACTGACCGGCGAAGAGGTATGGGGGAAATGCTCTAGAAAGCCTGGTGACGAACAGGCATTGAGCGCAGATTTGGCACGGATCGTGGTAATGACCCATAATATCATCGTTGGTTCAAGGCAAGATCGGACGTAGATGCCTGGCTAAGGCTACGCGTTCTGTTAGGGCGTCGCAAGCTGAGATGCACTGCAGATTCCAGCGGATATCTAGTCGATATTCGAGACCGTAAACACGTTCTACGTGGATGCGGTAGCATGAGCAAGCCGCTACGCTGCCTCACGCAGGAATGGATACGTTGACTATGTCGGAGAATCCTGCATTTTATTCTTCGAATTTGATACAACCATCCTCAAAAGCGAGTGGACTCACAATACATGTACAGTAGCCTCCATTCCGATTAGGCCAGCGCTGGTGTTGCAAACAAGGATACAAACCGAGACCACCATGCCTTCGCGGAGGAATATGCCGCATAAGTTGACCAAAAGATTAATAGGCCTCAGTTGCGAGCTAGGTTTCCTATAGACTCGATCCGGTCGGTCCTGAGGTTACCTCTCGGAAACTGTCGCGGCTCTGCAGCAATAGTACACGCCTAACACAGAGGCCGATTGATCTCTTTTATCGTGCTGAAAAACGTCCGAGCGAGAGCGGGGAACCTGAAGGAAAAGACGTGCGCTGTAGCAACGATCTGACATCGATTTGTTAGGACCTCACTCGCCGTCGAGGGGAGATTCGACATACCAGGAACAGTACAATCTATGAGTTCAATGTAAGGCGAGCAGATTTCTTCGTTCGAGGCCTTGCATCAGCGGACAACCTGCGCAATGGCCGTGGCAAGAGCGGTGAAAAGCTGAAGCTGAAGTCCCCGGTCTGGATCGTGAGAGCGATCACCCCGTCGCCATCAAACGAACCGATCCGAAAGATAGCGCCCAGCAGAGCCAAACTCGCCCGAGGTCGGAAGAGAGACACAGCATACATTGGCACAGATAATAGTACATACACAGTACAGAGCTACTCATACACATAGGCATACTGATACTTACTTCACACTCATCGAACAACAACAAGAACACCAAATCGCAGTCCGAGGGAGGAGGAACGCGAAAGGGGAGACAACCTCCGTCAGAAAACCGTACAAATTTCCTGTCCTCTGAAACGCCAGAATCATCGTCTAATGCTGGGCAGGAGAGATAGACAGAGATGGTGGAACCCATCTACGAGAATGCGAGAGCGGACCATGTGGCGACGGCACCGACTGCTGCTACTGCAGTCGTCTTCGCGACGCCGACAGCGATCCGCTTCGCAAGGGCGATGTGCGTGTCGCTGCGGCGTTGCCGCTTTGTGGGAGACGGTGTCTCGTCGAGCATCTCGTCTTCCTCGTCGCATCGCCGACGCTTCAAAGGTGTGGTACGCTCGTTCGAGTCGGGACGATCGGAGGCGCACTGGGGACCTTGAGCGTTGCCAGCAGGAGACAACGCAGGAATACGTACGTCCTCGGCACCAGTCATAGTGGAAGCATGGGCAACTGGTTCGACGACCTTCGCTTTCGCCTCGGCGGCTGCAGCTTCGGCTTCAATACGCGCAGCACGAACGGCTGCAAGTTCCTTCTGCATTTCGTCTTCTGCTTTCTTGCGCATCCCCTCAAATGCTGGTCAAAGTTTACCATGGTGAGTACAAAACGGACCTCGGACACACTTGCCTTGTATGAGCTCCTTGAGGCTATCGACAGACGCTGCGGCTTCTCTCGAAAGAGGAGCGCGGTTGGGCGTAGCCTCTTGCTGTGAAGCTTCGACCTGAACTTGGACATCCTCGTGGTCAACAACGGGCTCTTTCTCAGGGTTGTTCTCAGGCGTTGTCTCGTTAGTTTCTGGAGCGGGCTCCGAGGGAACGTCCTCTTCTGCATTTGAAGGTGTCTGGATCTGCGCCGGATGCTGGCTCTGCATCCTCTGCTCCAAATCAACGAGCCTCGACCGCAACATCTCTACCCGTGATGAAAAGAAGTCTGAACCTCCCGGAAGAGGCGCCGAAATGTTAGGAGGGGACATAAACTCGAAGTGGAATGGGCCCCAAGGGTGAACTTGGGAGGTAAAATTGCAATCTTGCGCGGGAGGAAGTGGAATGGTTGTTCGCACGGGCTCTGCAGGCTCCGCTGGCGTAGCGTACATGTCGCTGAAGCTGTCGTCGTCGAAGACCTTGTCCTGCGGCTCGGAAACACAAACCTCCGACGAGGTTACGACAACCGAAAGGTCTCGCTCGTCGGGCAGCGTGTCCGCCGGGCCGAAGGAATCTCCACGCTCTATGTCCATATCCACCTCCTCGTAGTCAAGCGAGAGAAGAGGCGGAGCAGGAGCCGGCGGGGGTGTGAGCTGCCGCAGCGCTTCGGCGAGACGCGCGGGCGCCACTTCGACGACAGACGGCGACCTCGAGGAAGAAGACGAGACAGATATGGGAGAGAACCTGTTGGAATCCTTCCGAGATAACGTAAGCTCTTCGACGGAGCCCACGCGGGGTAGAATCTTGCGCAGCAATCCGAGGCGGGCGGATGTGCTAGGAGTGAAGAGGGGCGAGGTCATGCACGGGTATGACTGCGAGGTGTTGAGAGGGGGCATCGGGACCTCTTCGACATCCGACTCCGAGTCAGAAGAGTCTGAGCCCGAAGACAACAGCCCAACGTCGTAGATGCCATATCGACCGGAAGGCCTACTGGGGCTCGCGAGCGCTGGAAGGTCGGACGCGGAGCTAGTGCTGACCGATGCACAAACGAGGCCCACACGGGCGACGACGGGGCGTACAAGGGTTTCATCCCGGCCCACAGTTTTGCCAAAGGTGAGGACATCACCATCTGCGAGGGGTGTGGGTTGCTGCGGATTTATCGTAGTGGACACTGTTTCGCCTGGCCGGAGGATATGCGTGCCATGGTGAGAGCTCAGATCCGAGACGAAGACCTGACACAATTTGTTAGTAACACGCATACATGGAATGACTGGGACGTACGTTGCCGAACTCGGTGAACGTGATCTTTGCATGCCTGCGGCTTATCACGGGGCATCTGAACAGCGCACGGCTGTCGTCCACACCGTCCTGCGAGCCAGCTACACTCGATTGGCGACCAATGATCACAAACGGGGTATTTCTCTTGTAGAAAGTCAGCTCTTTCGAGGATTCGTCGCCGTAGTTCTCGATGTGCAAGCTGATTCCTGTGATAATATTGAATTAGGGAAGCTGGCGAAGTAAACAGCTACGTACCCGCAATTTCTTTGCGCTCGGAGGGCTGCGCCATAGCCGTAAACGCGGCCATGTTGTTGCGGGGGTAGGGGGAAAGACAGGGGAGAATGGGGGGAGAGGGAGAGAGGGCAGATTCGCGAAGCGGGCCATATATGGGTCACGTGTCTCATTAAGGGGTCGGCCCGGCCGTGTAGGCCGGAGAGACGCCTGAAGCCTGGCCATCGAGCATCCGGGTGCGTTTGGACGTTCGTATTATTCGAGTGACGAAAAAACCACAAGGTAGAGTACACCAGAACGTTCAACCCAACAAGCTCTCGCCCTCGCCGTTGGCAGCATGCTCATCGTAACGTCTCTTCTTGAACATACTACCGACTCTTTGCCACGCGCTCTTCAAACCCTCGACCGCTTTCGCCGCGAGCCAATTACGTGCACGCCACACTGCGTGGGGGCGGTTGTCGATTCGATCCGTGCGGACGCGATGTTCTTGATCGACGACGACGGACAAGGCGAGCACAGTGGTAACGATGGACGAAAGCGCGGTGCTCGAGGATATCATGAACATGATGACCATTTGCAGGCGTGCGGCCTGCTGCACGGAGGAGCCTCCAAGGATGGCACCTGTCATCATACCTGGGATGGCTATAATTCCGAGGACGCTGTGGACGAATTAGCCTCATGCTTTTGGAGACTACAGTCGAGCGTTGTCGGACGGCCGTGCCTGTCGACAAGCCAACGATAACATCACTGTCAAGGAAACTCACCTCATCTGGTTGATGTTAGGTGTGAGCGCGAGCCGAAGGGCATCCGTAGCGATAGGTTTACAGGCTTCGAAGCGCGTCGCGCCGAATGCAAGGTAAGTCTCGACCTTATCGCGGTTCTCGCTTCGATCGCTGTCAGAGTTGTGACAAAAATGCTTGCAGGATTACTCACTAAATCTCCTTGAGGACATAACTAACTGCAACCACGATACCAGAAATCGTGGCGCCGCAGAGCATGCCAACGACTGGGACTAACGAATATTTTAGTATCCTACTGTCAAAATATGCTATGATAAGCAGACTTACTATACTGTTCGGGCCTCCAGAACGGGTTGACAGACATTGCGAAGCGAATACCAATGACTGAGACGGGTATTGTCGACCCCAGCATGCTGACAAGGACGGCGGGGAACTGGGAACGACCATATTAGCGTTACGCCGCCATAAACTACTCAGTAAGGTAGAAAAGATGAATAGAATCGCCGAACAGAGTAGGGACAAGCTCTTCGGCTGAGGTATCAGCAGCGGAGGCGAGGATGACGTCCAAAGCGCGTACGCTCACAGAGTAAAGGCTCGACCATTGCGTGGCGCGGAGGTGGGAGACGAATGGCAGCGAGTGATGGTTCGGCTCGCCAACTGCAAGGGCCGCACGAGAGCCGAGACGGGCGAGTGCAAAGTTTCTGGATACACTGCGGAGTAGCCTTATTCTGCAAGACTTCTCCGAGTCGGGATGACCACAGGTCCACTCTGCCTGCCATTTTAGAATCGAATATCAACTCACCATGTGCTTGTACCTGCGCTTCGCCTTATTCACGACTGCGACGCGTCAGCGATAGCGTCTCGGCAGAGAAATATGGATCGTACCAGTCTCCGTCGTGCCCATGAGGTTGAGCAGGCCTTTGCGCGTGCGTCGCAGAGTCAGCAAGGACGCAAGGAGCATGCTTGGAGTGGTGCTCACATGCGATCCCAGCGACAGCCCACGGGTTATTCGTCTCAAACACTTTCTGCAGAATCATCGCCACAACTGTGAGCTGCGCGACGCAGCGCACTGCGGCGGTGACGAGTGAGGTGCCGACGCCGAGTGCGAAAGTCTTCGAGATGACCGCGTCGAAGAGGATGAAGGAGAACGCGAGCCCGACATTGGACCATGTCAGGTCCTCAGTGGACTTTCCGGGGCCGCCGCCGTCCATGCTGTTGAGCGTTGGCTGGTGTGGTAGCGATGTGGTGGAGAGAGAGAGAGAAATGCAGCGTCTGGCATGTCGGGGTCAACTTTGCGAAACGGCGGCTGCAAAATCGAGTGACGTCAATAAACCAAGCCTAAATTTGGACATGGCAAAATGACCCTTATCATCCCAAAATACGTCTCGATATTCTTGCCTCCTGCCGCCATGATCTCTGCTTGCCTTCGTCCTAGCAGGCTACTGGCGGTGGTGAGGGTGGGAGGCAAGGCAGGCGGACGGGAAGATCCCGAAGCTCCCAAGACCAGCCATGCCGAGCATCGCCCGGGCCGCCACCGGGGATCTCAATTGCGTCGTTTCACTCTGACTGTCTGGACAAATTCTACTCATTCGCTGGCATGACTTCTCTGATCATTCAGGTACGCTTCATCGCCATGAACGTTCGTCCATCTTCCCCCTTCTCTGATTCTGACGAACAGACAGACCTGAGAATATTTTGACGTTTGTGGGCAGCGCGACGGTTCCTCAGAAGCATGAGTTTCTCCCATACACTTCGCATACCTGGATCCCGGCCGGTTTATGGAGCAATTTCTCTCTTTGCGTGCCCCATAGACGTCAGACCGGAGGTTCCATTGACGGAGGATGCAGGTATGTAGCACCAGTATCCACTAGGCTTCCCATAATACGTTTTGGATCCGCAGATCATTAATGCACGGCCTCTTCGGCATTTGAAGACGTTCGCCTGTCGTAGACGTTCTCTCGCCGGCACGCGTCTGTCATAAAGAGATCAACTTTCTCAGTATCGGCCGTATACTCACTGCCTCTACGCCCTCACGTCTCGTTTGGCCTTTAAATCTTCTCAACTCTTGACCGATCAGCGCCATCCCGCATCTCTCATGTTCCAATTGTTCAACATACTCTGATGCCTCTTGAGACATGACATTGTCTGTACTCTCGTACGACGGCAAATTCAATGTTCCATCATGACTCTGGGCCTTCGCCTCCCCGTATAAGAACGGCCGTGGGCGATGAAGATGGCCATCACACTACTCAGCCTCACATTTTCCCTTCGACATTCAGACCAACTAATCTTACACTTCAATTCACCTCCTAATCAATATCTTCACCATGTTCTCCCTCACCGCCATCCTTTCTCTCTTCTTTGTCACTCTCGAGGTCGCCGCCCTCCGCCAGGCCGTCCGCTCTCCCTCCTATGCGTCACTCGAGCCATCGTCTCTCCACAGACGTACTCTCACTGGCCAAACTATCGCGTTCTCCTGCTACGGCGGGGGTGGCGACTGCGAGTGTCCTTCGGACCTCAACGGCGACTCGGGAGTCCTCATCAACGTATACCCCGGTTACCAGTGCGCATACCCCAACGGTGCCTGTACTTGGGACGACAAGGTACGTCCTTCCATATATCTCTCATTGCCACACGATGATTTAATTCCATTTTGTTGTCCAGACCGGCGTGCTGCAGAACACCATGCAGACGAACTGCCCAAGCGACGCACCGTGCAGCACCGCTGCGGGATGCAGCTGCCCCAAGGACCGAAACGGCGATACCGGTGTCATGATCAACCAGTTCTCTGGATACCAGTGCGCGTATGCCGGCGGTGCCTGTACCTGGGACTTTGTTCGTGATATCTCATCGCTCTCTTCCCTCCTATCGTGGTGCTGACGCGCTTGGCTTACAGGGTGGCGCACTGCAGAACACCCAGCAGACCAACTGCCCGAAGCAGGCGGCTTGCAAGCAGTCCGGCGTGGACTCGTAGAGGCGGAGAGCATTCTTGTTTTTTTTTGGTTATTTATTGGCTCACCCGTGCCAGCCCTGTCACTCGCTTGATTCATATTCTACTCGATAATTTGATAATACCGTGGCGTGTTTCGCCCCAATGTTGTGCGGTCTGTCAGTGCGCAATCCGGCTCATATATTGACTCTAAATGCAACTTGTTTGTGCGAGCTACGCTCTGCTCTGTTGACAAGGTGTTGAACACGTTTGGTGCAAGATGAAATTTACGCGCGAGGCTGAGGAAAACCTGGTGAGCGCACAGGCATTGTCTGAAGTTGTAATCTCAGGACCTCATGGTGGAGATAGCGACCGTAAGTTATGTTGTCCAGAGACGAGGATGACATTTCGCCATCATCAACCCGTCGAACTCTTTGGCGCCAACGTGCAAACTGGTTCGGTTCATGCGTTGTTGATAGCTCAAACGAACCATGCTGTTGACGGGAAGTTCCGCACCTCGACAGATGGCCGCGACCAACGGAGCACACCTCGATCGTCAGGACTCACGGAAACATAGCCGATATGTGCGCCGCAACGAACCGGAGGTTCGAAACCAAAACATCGTGACACTTCAACTGGCACACCTACGCTTCACGTCCTCCATCCATGATATCGCAGCCTGATCATCGTTCGAAGCGGAACTGTCATTCATAGTTCAGATCTCCACGAACAAAATGTGTCTTCGGAGTTCGCTACCACGATATCGGCTGCAATGGTGGGGTCGTACAAAACGCCAGTTTGCAATAGCGACTCCCTCCATGTAGGGCCTCGCTACACTGACTCACGCAGATTCCTTTCAGTGGAGACACAATGCTTGTAGGTCCCACGCTGGACAATACATTTGGAGCTGGCTTGATCGGAGCAAATGTTTCCGTGTTGTAAGTGCGTTCAGTCCCCAGTTTCAAACCGCGTCTGACTTACGAGACGGTCAGCCTCTACGGTGTCACGTTTGCACAGATTGTTCGGTTCCTTTGCAACCCCTCGTTCAATACAGACTCTCAAATCCTGAGGTACACGGTGCGTAGCTCAGAAATTTTTCTCAGATGTCAAATAATTGACAGTTTTTCTGTTTACTTTTAGATGGAGGTCCTATGGGTCCTCGATACGGCCCATGTAGGCTGTACAGCGTATGGGATCTACTATCTAGCCGTGATTTTACGTGAACAGATAACCCTGGAAGCCATCTTGGGGGTCGAATTTGGGTCCAGCGGTGGTTCTCAATTCGTGCACGCCCAAAGGTCCATTGCGGTAAGCCTTAACTTAGCTCATGCCGTTGTCGAAGGCTTGAAGGTCAAATTTTAGGTAGCAATACTTCTTGCTGTGAGACAATTACATCGTTATCTCACCAGTCACTCAACGAGCAACGAACCTAGGTTATGAACGATTTGTTTATTAGATGGTAAGGTGATGTCTTCACTCCATTATTATTCCCTGATCGATGTGCTAGCATCTGGCTTTCACGCATATTTATTAGTGAGTTGTCCTCGCCATACCGTCCTTACTTGCGGGATTTGACCCCGATCACAGTTAGCAAGAAGAGCTTTGGGTTATGCGTGCCCTTGGTACATTTTTCTCTCATCATCAAGTACACCGCTAATATTAGTATAGGGCCTTATAGTGGCCGCGTCAACCGGTAAGCATCCATCTGACCTGCAAAGAGAGAAGACGTCTTGATTTTGGTCTCCAGGTATCGGCACTTGTACGCCTTTCTCTGCTTCTTCAGACACAATCACTTACCCAATAAGTGAAAAGACTGCGCAGTTCTATAGTGTGTGGTCCCCTCCGCTTGTAGAGACGCTAATAATCTCTGTTTCAATCCAGCTATGGTACTCCTATCTCCGTGGTTTTCTTTGGCGCAACATTGGTAGGATATATCCTCCTCCGTCAACACGCTCTGACACCGATGATCTCTAGTGGCCTGTCCTGGCATGCCTTACCGTGTCTGCGCTCGCTGACATAACAATGTCGGTGGTTTTGTGTCTCTTGTTCCGAAGCATGTCGCACGAGAGCGAAATGTGTGTGCCACTTCCTTGCTTCGTCGCCGGCTTATCAACGTTTTATCAGGACTCAACCCCTGCTGGACAAGCTTTCCAGATATGTTATCGGCTGTGGAATACTTCCCAGGTATGTGCGCATTCGAGCAACAGCCTTCGCCGCTTTTTGATATTTCCCTTAGTGTTATTTCCCTCGCCGCTCTGGTATCCGTAAGTCTCCCCTCTGCCTCCTCGACATCATTAATCCCGCCATCACCAGTACATCGTATTCCACGACACTCAGATCTACATGGGGATATACTGCACTGCGTCAAAAGGTACTCGATTCGCCGTTACCCTTACCCCTTGTACTGATGACGCGTTCAGCTTCACTCAACTCGATGCTATACATGCTTAACGCTAGGCAAAGCCTGCGCGCGGTGAATGAGGAGGAAAATATCGTGCGAGCCCAGGCATGCTTGGACGTTGGGTTGAAAGAAGATGGCGCGAGGGTGGATACACCGACTAGACTTCGAAGAAGAGCCACAACCATCGTGCAGAGTCACAGTGCGTGAGCCGTCTCTGGTATATTGCTATATATGTGAGCCTTGAAGGCCTTTTCATTCTGCTCTATATGTGAGCCTTGAAGGCCCTTTCATTCTCTATTCGCGTAGAACGCGCTGAAGAATTTATCGAATTTAGACTCTGGACTCTGGACCGAACCCTGGTATACGCTATAATGTATTTCAGCACGGTTCAGTGGTGCTTCTTAAGCATACTTGGGAAGAACATCGAGCACACGATATATCGTGAACATATGTCATTCCAGGGAGTAGCGGTGGATACCAGAGCACTCGAAAACTACACCGACACTTCAGCACGCGACCCAAACGGAGCGAATAGCTGTATGACCAGCGTTTACGCAAGTAGGTCCGTAAAACTGGCCGACCTGGGAACCAGGGGTGCAATCGTTCTGACGGAATTTTCATGTGAGTAAATGACTGAGGCCGTCAGCGTAGGCATGCGTCTCACCTGGTTGTGACAAGTCCATCGTGTATTCCCAATCTCACTAACCTCCGCGGCAAACCAATCTGGGATGATAAATTATTAGAACCGGCGCGACGAGACTACAAAGTTCGCTCACCGAGCGGCGGGTCGACGCAGCTGTTACAGCGAACGTTCTGGTAATCCTCAGACGAGGGGCCGGCGCAGCCGTCACGAGTTGTCCAGAACTGCACGCGGGCAGCTTGAACGGTGATGGCCCAGATGGCGGCGACGAGGAATAGCTTCAAGACCATAGTGACCGTTGTGCAAGTAGAGAGGACTGACTGGGCGGCGAGGCTTGAGTGACTGTACGAAACATGCAAGATTTATAAGGCGAAATAAGTAAGTTCGGTGTCTGCTGGGAATGTGGCGAAGCACATGGGACCCCTGATTCCGGTGTGCAAGATTCATAAGCCATTTGTGCAAGTTGGCACTCGAATTACGATATTAACACCTCTCGTGTGTCAAAGTCATCGAATATCGCGCTGAGAAGGAAATCTGGTCTTGCATTCATCTAAATGAGTAAAGTATTCACCCGAGGGCAAAACCGATTGGTCACCACGAGTCACGAGTACAATGTAGACAGAGCAGAAATCCAACAGTTCATGGATCGAAGCTTCAATTCTGGATCAGAAGATTGGAAATATCGTGAACAGTCTACACCTTACTATATCGACCATGGCTGAACTCAACCGCGGACTGGATATGGTTAGCTACCTTCGTGGATCGCTCTGCCTATGCGGCGCGAGTATCACAATTCATATATGTATATCAAAGCAAAAGCCTTGCTCCCCGCTTACTTGTTCAATAACCTAAGTGTTTGTGCAAGCGCTGCTACTTGCGTTGAAAATTCTATCCATACACCTCCCCTTTCGATCAGCAGCAGTGGCGACGCAATGACTCGTTACAAACTACTTCAGCAAGCGACATAGATCGAACGAATAGCGGTATGACCGGCAGTTACACAAGTAGGGCCGTATCCCTGAGCAACTTGGGAAGCAGGGGTGCATTTATTCTGGCGGGTCCTCACGTAAGAAACCGATAGTTGCCGTCAATGCGTAGATGCTTACCTGGTTGTTAGCGCTCCATCGCGTGTTTCCGATACCAGTTATCTGTGCAGCATACCAATCTACAAAACATATCAGAGACGTCGTGCTGCATCGATTTCGTGAATCGCTCACCAAGCGGCGGGTCAACGCAGGTGTTACAGGCAACGTTCTGATAATCTTCCGATGCACCCCCCTCGCAGCTGCGGGTTGTGTAGAATTGCACGCGCGCGCTCTGCACGGTGGCGGCGAGGACGACGGTGAAGAGGAGCTGCTTGTAGAGCATGAAGGCTAGCTGGCGTGCGCTGGAGGACGCTGGTTCCAGAGCTAAAGGTAAGCTTGGGGTGCGGTGGAAAGGCAGGAGAAAGGGGTTTATAACCACATCCTGGCGCTAGCCAAAGTTTGGAGGTCCGTCTGCTGTAGGCCGTCCGAATAAGTGAAGGATGCCGGCTTGAACATTGGATACCGATCTTTGATCATATGTCGCCGAAAGATCTCGCAAGCGTGGTACCAGTCCTTCCATACAACCATAATTGAATACGCCTTAGACGTTTAGCTGACACGGCTAACGGTTTATTAGCCGCAGGATAATAAGGGTTGTGACCAGCCCATACATGGATCATCGACTCTCGAGGCCCCGGCCAAATTCTATAAACTATCAAAGGATTACTTTCTTTTGCGTTCGCGTGACCAAGTTGGGCTCACGAACAGAGACCAGAGATGAGTTTCCGACCATTATCGGGGCACAGCACGTCCTACTGTCGACGTCGCTTGAGAGCTACGAACGTGTATGCCTCAACGAGGCAGGGATGCATATTGTCGACAGATATCAGGGCGTGCGGCATTCTTCTTCTAAAAGATAACTTCTAGCAGCAGCGTTAGGTTTGATTGACGTGGAAATATGTGACTAGAACCACGACCGTTCTAGAAGTACGGGTAGTGCATGGGAGTGACGCTGCGAAGGGAGGGCGACACGAGCACGAAGTCTGCGGAATAGAAATTATCTGCCACGCATAGGTCAAAAACATACTACTCACTATAAATTTCCGTCATTTCGTGAGCAGGACACTCGCCATGACAAGGGATCATCATGATAGCGTGACACCGAACAGACTCGGAGAACGGTGTCTCTTTAATTTCGACGACAAGATGGACTGAAGATGAGTTCAATTTATAATTTAAACACCCGAGCGTAGTGTCCTGAAGACGAATCATTGGTATCGGTGACATTGCTGGCTCGACGATGGTGAGGGTTTGGGAGAGAATATTCGGTCTCGTCGGGCCGCGCCCCGACTCTTCCAAATATGGAAACCGCGACGCGCGCTATAATGCCGGATCACGTGTCGGAGGAGGGAAATTTCGGCAAGCAGCCGTCCTTCACGCTGTCCCCGACCACCACCTCAACCTTGACAGCTACGACGACGGCGACGACGGCACTGGGGGATGCTTGCCGTATACTCATGTCTGCGGACTATCCCGCGTAACACTCCTTCCCTCTTCGCCGCATTCCGTCGTAATGCTGCGACCGCTGCTGCTGTGAAGCCGGAGGCTCCGACATTTCAGCTCACCGACGCGGACAAGTCTCGTCTGAAGTTTCAGCGCAACATTGGTGTCTCTGCTCATATCGACTCCGGCAAGACCACTCTCACGGAACGGGTTCTATACTACACTGGTCGTATTCGAGATATTCACGAGGTTCGTCGCGGTTTGGTCCTCGTGTCTACTGGTCTTTGCGGTTCAGTTATGGTTGTCATCTACCGTCTTTATGACCGCGCTGCATTTCATGCTCTCTGTGTGACGTGTCATCGCTTACCTGGGTTGAATCTCTTCTATCGCAATACCGCCTGCTCAGCTACCTTTGCTTCGGCCTTGTGTCGGTTTCTACACGATTTGGACGCGTTATACTGAAATACTTCGATCAGGTCCGTGGTCGTGACAATGTCGGCGCGAAGATGGACAGCATGGAGCTTGAACGGGAGAAGGGTATCACTATCCAAAGCGCGGCGACATTCTGCGACTGGGTCGCGACCTCCCCAATCACTGGCAACCAGGAGAAGTTCGCTATCAACATCATCGACACTCCGGGACACGTAGACTTTACGATTGAGGTTGAACGTGCTCTCCGCGTTCTCGATGGTGCGATTCTGGTCCTATGTGCTGTCGCTGGTGTCCAAAGTCAAACGACAACGGTTGACCGTCAGATGCGCCGGTATAATGTTCCTCGGATATCCTTCATCAACAAGATGGACAGGCCCGGTGCCAACCCTTGGAGAGTTATCGAACAAATTCGCACAAAGCTCAGGATCCCAGCGGCAGCGGTTCAAGTACCTATTGGAGTCGAAGACGACCTGCGTGGTGTTGTAGACTTGGTGCGGTGGAAAGCCATATACAACGAGGGCGAGAAAGGGTGAGTCATCATTTCGGCTCTTGTTTGCGCTGTATTGAAGTGGTTCAGGAACGTCGTCGTCGAGAAGGACGAAATCCCTGCCGAAGTCTTGGAGTTGGCTACTGCGAAACGTCGTGAACTAATCGAAACGCTCGCGGACGTCGACGAGCAGATCGGTGACATGGTTATTATGGAAGAAGAGCCCAACCCCGTTCAACTTGCCGAAGCTATTCGACGTGCTACCTGCGGTCTCAAGTTCTCCCCTGTCTTCCTCGGCTCAGCTATCAAGAATACCGCTGTTCAGCCCCTCTTGGACGGCGTTTGTGCTTACTTGCCTACGCCCTCCGAGTCGGAAGTCACTGCCCACGATAGTAGTCTGCCCATCAACGCCCCACCTGTTCCTCTTGTCCCCGCTTCGGCCGCTCCCCTAGTTGCTCTGGCGTTCAAGCTCGAGGAAGGACGATTTGGCCAGCTCACTTACATGCGTGTGTACCAAGGCAGCATCAAGAAGGCGCAAAACATCTTCCACGCGCGTACAGGCAAGAAGGTCAAGGTATCTCGTCTTGTGCGCATGCACAGCAACGAGATGGAGGTCAGTGCATTGACGGTGATAAACATGAGCATGATCGCTCACATTTCGTCTGGACAGGATATCGACGAAATTGGTCCTGGTGAAATTTGCGCCATCTTTGGTATTGAGTGCGCCTCTGGCGACACCTTCACTGACGGCTCGACCAACTACACTATGGTACAAATTTCCTCGCTTTGTATGATGTCCCTGCTGATCACGGGCTCGTAGTCGTCTATGTTTGTGCCCGAACCTGTCATCTCACTGGCGCTGAACCCTGTCGGCAAAGAAACCCCCAACTTCTCTCGCGCTCTCAATCGTTTCCGACGCGAAGACCCTACGTTCCGTGTTCACATTGACAAGGAGAGCAAAGAGGTGGGTTTACTCGGTCCGGCTTCACAACTACTCGCTGACGATGTGCCAGACCATCATCTCCGGGATGGGTGAGCTCCATCTTGAGATTTACGTCGAGCGTATGCGCCGCGAGTACAACGTCGCATGCACCACTGGCAAACCCCGCGTCGCCTACCGCGAAGCGATTACGAACCGTGCCAACTTCAGCTACACGCACAAGAAGCAGACTGGTGGTGCTGGTCAATTCGGTCGTGTTATTGGCTGGATCGAACCCATGACCATGGACGAGGAGACCGGCAAGGACGTCGCGTTCATCAACCAGATCATGGGCACGAACATCCCTACTCAGTATATCCCTGCTTGTGAAAAGGTGAGAGTAGTTTATCGCAGTCCTCGGTCGATAGGGACGCTCATGCTGTTGACAGGGCTTTTACGAAGCCATTGAGAAGGGTTCCCTGGCGGGCGCTCCCATCACGGGCATCCGCTTCGTGTTGACCGACGGTCTCGCGCACATCGTCGATTCCTCTGAACTTGCCTTCCGTCTCGCTGTTATCGGTGCCATCCGAGAAGTCTACAGCAAGGCGGCACCCGTCATCCTCGAACCTATCATGACCGTTGAGGTCGTCGCACCCGTCGAATTCCAGAGTGCCGTCATCGGCGGCGTCACCACGCGCCGTGGCACCATCGTCAACAGTGAGGTCCGTGAGGACGAGTTCACCGTCACCGCCGAGGTCGCTTTGAACGACATGTTTGGATATTCGAATGCGCTTCGTGGAGCAACGCAGGGCAAGGGCGAGTTCTCGATGGAGTACAAGGTGCGTTTCGTCGACGTGTACCCGTGTGTTTCGGATGTATTTGCTGACAATTGACTCGTAGACGCACGCACCAGTACTGCCGAACGTGCAGAAGGAACTATCGGAGGCGTACAAAAAGTCGATGCCACAAGCGAAAAAGTAAATCCGACTAGAGCATATTCACAGGTATATATATGTTAGACGTAGTGTAATGCAACATTTTTAGATCGCATATGCGTGTGTTGTGAGCTGTGCGTTGTGTGCTGTAGGTTAGGGCGTCCCTTCTGTTCAGGAGTCGACCCAACTCACGTCCGCGTCTGGTTATAGACGTGGCATTTTTACGCTGTCTACGATCGTCATGGAGGTGCGGGCCTCATTCAGCTTAGGGAAATTGTCTTCTCAGTTGTCCGTAGTCTATTTGCAGTTCTTTTCACAGGATTTATACGCCTATGGGTGATCGTAGGCCCCGGTACCGCATATGGATGCCTGCATCGAATTCGTATCTGACTTGTGATCGGCGACATGCCAAGAGTGTGGGTTGGTCGCGACGCACTGACAACGCACGTCTGTTCCATCTCTTCACACCGCGGTCAATCAACGTAAGATCTATCGTACCCCGCGAAGGGCACGGAATCTCGATGCAGGGCATCATTTAGTACGCCACGCTAACTTCCATCTCAATGGCTGTAACACTCGTCGCGATGAAGCTAACATATTTGAAAAACCAGTTCCTGATAAGTAGGCCGCTGAAGTCGGTCTGTCTGAGCGTACAAACTCATCCCTACCGGTGGAGGCATCTTGCTCATGAACCTTACCCTAGACGACACCTTTGGAGCTATATTGGTCGGGGGATGCGTCGCTATGTTGTGAGTCATTTCTGGCTCTACTACAGTCGTGCGACTGACCTTCAAGACGCGCAGCCTCTACGGCGTCACGCTTGCGCAAATTGTTCAATATACTCGCAACAATCACGAGGACCCAAAGATGCTAAGGTGCACGGTGAGTCATGGCGAAACGTCGACGGTGTGGAGATGCTGAAGTATTTCTTGCCCAATAGATACTAGCGCTATGGATTATCGATACGGCGCATATTTTCTGCATTGTCTGCATCCTTTACTATTTCCTGGTGACGATGCGAGCAAATTTGACCTCGGCTTACCAACCTCACTGGTGAGCTGCTTCATAACTAATTCTTCGATGATTCCGACGCGCTTTTCCTTCGATAGGATCAACGGGGTAAAATATTTCTGCGCGCTATTATTATCATCATGATTGACTATTGACCCATAGGCATCGATGATGCTGGCTGTGCGGTACTCTCACCTCGACTCTTACGCCTACTAAATGTGATTATTTGGTATTTGCAGAATATAAGTGATCTATTGGTCAGAGGGTAAGAAGCCGACGTCTTCCGATGGATCTCCACTGATTGCTGTGTTCAGCATCCTCCTCTATAGGATCCTGGTTTGTAGGTCATACATACCCGTATTCAGCCTTTACTCTCGCTCAATTCTGGAGGAACAGTAAGTAAGAAGGGCTTGCAGTTGTGCATACCCGTGGTGTGTGATCCCTTCTCGTGATAAATTATGCAGCTGACGTCGGTGTAGGGACTGTGCACAGTCGTAGCGAACGGTGAGTTCTGGACTAGTCCCAAAAAACCAGTAGCTAAATTTTGGACTTAGGAATCGGTTTTTGTGCGTCGTCTTTGTCTCGCCGATGTGCCAGAACTTACGATAAAGATGAACAGACTGTTCAACCCAGTAGTGAGTGACTTTCCTTACGCATAGATCTAAGCCTCACCGCTTCTATCCAGCTCTAATTTTGCACCTGTAGCCTTGGCTAGCACCATCACGGTACGAATTGTCCGTCTTTCTACAATAACCCCCCGCTAAAGGTATATCAGTGGCCCGTGGTGACAGCCCTCTCCATGTCCGCTCTCGTAGACACCGTGATATCCGTCATCTTGTGCGTTCTGTTCCGAAGAATGTCACATCAAGCGGCGATGTACGTGTTCGTACCCCACTGTGTCGCCGTATCTTCAACATAATCTCAGGTCAAACCCCGTCCTGCACCGGCTTTCACGATACGTGATTGGTGGCGGCGTAGTTCCGAGGTAAATGTACCCGTAGTGGGTTTTCAGCCCTTCTCACGCAGACTTTTTAAGTACACTCGCCCTCTCTGCTCTCGTAACGGTCAGCATATCTAGTTTCTCGGAGTGCTCATTCCTGACAGTTTGATCATCAGTACGCGATCTATCCCGGAACATTTATCTACATGGGCATCTACTTCGCACAGTCGAAATGTACGTGGCTTCTATAGAGCCCATCTAGAGATCGTACAGCATCCTCACATGATTTTATTCTAGCTACACTCAACTCAATGCTATACATGCTCAACGCAAGACAGAACTTGCGCGCTGCAGCCCAGAAGGAGCAGATTGAGCAGGCACAGGTATCTTTAAAATCCACCTTACAAGACAGTGATGTAGGTGTGACCGCACCGAACAAAGTGCGTAGAAGGGCAACGACCATAGTTCGGAATATGACCTAGATTCTTCCTAATGCATCATCATGCTGCCAACGTCGCTGTGCGCGAGGCTCGCTCGAGAAACGTCTGTGAGATCTGCCATATGAGGTGCCTGAGAGCGAACACTCGTACGCGCTTCGCTCTCAACCTATTGACCGCCATCTCACTACCTGTTACCGTGTTTGTTGGGGAACGACCAACATCGGAACCTCGAGCGATTTCGTCGTCCCAGTGCGGGGCTTCGTCATCTCAACCCCAGCAAACATTCAGTTGGGCGTTTTATGGACGTCGGTGGCTTTGCGCACGACTCACTGGCACAGCCACGGCCGAAGATCCGTATAACGTTTCACACCGGAGTTTGCAATGTATCGCCGGTCAGTGCTCCGAAGATCTTTCAAGTTCTGGCTATCGGTTAGGAGATGGCGTTGTCTGTACGCTGACATGATCAACAAGATGCCATCTCACGGATTACGTGTTAATTTTCGACGACTCAAAACTTTCGTGACCTTACTTTTCATCTCAATAGGCACGAATATGCTGGATGGTCTCGCTGGCTGACGATGTGACCGTTGCCTTATCTGCGGCAAATACAAGCCATGGGTTCGTATTAAAGGTGCTTTCGACTAGCATTCCAGACACTAAAATATCAGCTCGCCGACACCACTCTCAAGCATGACTGTGAACTTGACCTTAGACAACACCTTCGGGGTTGGCTTGGTCGGAGGAACTGTGACTATGTTGTAAGTGCTCTTGACTTTCGGTTTGCAAGTGTTGCTGACTTATAGGACGACTAGCCTGTACGGTGTGACGTTCGCTCAAATCGTCCGGTTTGCTCGAAATACCACATCAAATAACGACTCCTGGGTTCTGCGGAGCACAGTGCGTAGCGCATATATTCATTTCCATAGTCCCACTGATGGATAACACCCTCGGCCCTCCCTGTACAGATAATGATCCTATGGGTCATCGATACGGCTCATGTGACCAGCGTAACCTTCATAATCTATCATTCTATCGTCTCGCTGCAGGGTCATGTAGTGTTTGACAGTATCACTCTACGGTATGGGTCATTTTTATGTGAGTAACGCCGAGTTATCCTCACTGTCGTTTGCTTTCATAGTGCTTACGAGGTAGGAAGCTCTATGTGTGCTCCTTCAGGTGGTTATTGCTGATCGGTCTGCTATAGATTATCATCATATTAGCCGTAAGAACTCTGCATTACATCCCCTTCGCTCGCTCAAAGGCTGCCCCAAACAGACCCTCAGCGACCTTTTGGTCAGATCGTAAGAGGCCTTCATCTCTTCGTCAAAACGTGCCAATAATTTTGTTCACTGTCAGAATCCTACTCGTTCGGATATTTATTCGTGAGACTTCACCACTCTCTCCATTGATGCGCGTGACCTCAAAAACCCAGTCAGCAAGAAAATCTATTGGTTATGCCTGCTCTTGGTACGCCATTTTACTGTGGCAAAATATGTCGCTAACACGGCTCCAGGGACTCGTTATCATGGTATCGGCTGGTGAGTTTTTACATCACTCCAGAAGACGGAAGACTGAGTGAAATTCGGTTCTAGGAAGCGGCATTTGTACGTATCGTCATCATCCCGTTATAGCGCTCGTGCTTACGAACCCAAAGACTGTGCCTTTATTTCGTTCGTGAATTTATTTGCGTACCGACACACAACACTCATCAACCCTTATTAGTGGCAATACCTCTCCGGCCACGACGATCTGGTTTGGTAACGCCATAGTACGAAATTCATTCTATCTCCCGTGATATGCCGCAACCAATAGCTCCCTAGTGGCCTGTCCAAGCCTGTCTCTCCATCTCTGCATTCGCAGACACAGCGATCTCTGCAACCTTATGCATTCTGTTCCGAAGGATGTCACATGGAGCGGGAATGTACGCAACGTACTCCGCTGTGTAAAGGTTTCTCTGATATATTGTTTTCAGGTCGCATGCTCTCCTACACAAACTTTTCCGATATGTAATTGGCGGTGGGATACTTCCCAGGTAAGCGTTCGTTTTATGGTTTCTTTCTCTCCCTCTGACGATTTTTGAAGCGCAATTGCCCTCGCAGCTCTCATCACAGTCAGTGAGCATTTCTTGCTTTCCCTCACTTCTCTGATGTTGTCGTTATCAGTACGTCCTGTTCCCCAATACTTTGATTTATATGGGGATCTACGTCACGCTATCGAAGTGTACGTCCATACTCAGTATTACTTGGAGGACTTCATCCTAATATGGTTCTAGCAACACTCAACTCGGTGTTGTATACACTCAATTCTAGGCAAGAATTGCGCGCGGTGGCCCAGAAGGCGATCCTTATGCAGATACATGTGCCTCTGGAGCTGACGTTGTCGGGAGATAGTGTCAAATCGGCGGCCCCAAGAAGAGTGCGTAAGCGAGAAAGCACCATCGCTCTAGGTACAATGTAGACTTCATGTTATGTTTGCGTATGATGTGATCACATTAATCCGTCAATGATGAACCCTGGACGCAATATGAATGGCTATATGTTCGTTATTCTATGTAATGCAGAGTAAAAAAGAAGTATTTACAGCGGATACAGCTCATAGGTTCAGGAGGACAACGACCCCGCAATCGACTGCTCAAAGCCCTCACAACTCTGGGGGCAAGGATCTTCGGTGAGGCATCGGAGTCCTCACGTGGCATCCACGTGACTCAGGGCGCCAAAGCGCGCTCGCGAAATTAGAACGCGTCTTGTTTTCGACCTCCACCACATCGCCCCGGTCTCACTGCTCGCTCTCGCGCATTTGCCAAAGAACCGAAAGCACTCAAACTATCTTAATATGGCTCGAGCAACAGGTTCACGGTCCCAGCGCCAGGCATCGCAATCTCAGCCACAGCCCACGCAGAACGGGCGATCCCAAACACAGCGCAATGGTAGACGCAGACGCGTCGAAGAGGAATCTGACGAAGAGGAAGAAGTTCAGAACGGAATGGACGAGGATGGGGATGAAGAAGGGCGCGGAGACGATGTGAGCAACGCTCACAAGTGTTTGCGAACGCCGCTAGGCCTGTTGACACTGACAACGGCTGTCTACGAAACAGGACATCGAGCGGAAAGCGAATGATCTGGTACGGCTTGCGTTGTTCAATGAACAGAAACGTTTGCCCTTGAGAAGAGATGAGATATCGAAGAAAGGTGCGCTATAACATCGTTTGGTCTAGGGTATTCCAGCTGACGAAGTCTCATTACCGACAGTTATGGGCTCCAAGTCGCGTCGTTTTGCGGACGTTCTTGCTCGTGCCCAGGATATTTTACGCAAGACGTTTGGCATGGAGCTCGTCGAGCTGCACAACCGTGTGGAGGACAAAGACAAAGACGTCAAGAAAGAGAAGAAAGACGCCGTAGGGATGGCGAAGAAAGGTGCGGACTGTTGACTTGAACACGTTAGCGAGTGCTGAATCTGTTTTACTCCAGCTGCTCCAACAGGAACAAAGACATGGATTCTTCGTTCCGTTCTTAGCCCTGGTCTGATCCAACTCGCGGCCACTCCGGACGCAGAAATTCTGCAAATCGAACAGGAAGACGCGGGAGCTGACGAACAGCACGCCAAGGACGATGACGATGAGAACGCACCAACTCTGACTGGCGCTATCCTTGCATGGCAAAGCGGTGACTCGCTGGGCACCGTCGGCCTCCTCTACGTCATCCTCTCGCTCATACTCGTGAACGGGCGCGCCCTCGGAGACAGTACGCCGTTTACATCTGAGCTTATCCTAACTTACCGTTAACGTATTTCGTAGATGACCTTCGCACCTACTTGCGCCGCCTCAGGCTTCAACCAACGAATCCTGTTCCTCTCACCGCTCGTTCTACCCACGCAGCCATGACCGTTGACCAATTCCTCGTACTGAGCATTCGGCAGGGCTACCTCGAGAAGCTTCGCGTCGGCGAGACGAAAGCGACCAAGAAACGCGGGCGCGCTGCTGCTGCGACACAAAATGGAAACGCAGAGGAGATTGCATTCGAGTGGCGCTGGGGTCCCCGCTCGTCGGCCGAAGTTGGTGAGGCCGATATTGCGCGGTTCGTTTCCGAGTTTATGGTCGAACGCGGGAGAGCGGAGGCTGGCGAAGACGACGACGACGAGGTCCCGCAGACGCAGAAGACGACCGATGCGATGTACAAGGGCATCGAGAGGTCGGCCGGTGGTGAGCTGTCGGAGGTCAGATGAGGGGGATTTGCAAGAGAGGTCGGCGTGTTCTTTCGTGTGATTATCTTACTGAACGTTTGGTCACTGTCGTGCTCGCATACTATCACAACCACCCTTGACTGTTCGTCCAAGTTTATCCTTATGCTTATTTTAACGGCTGGTACATGACCCGAAGCCGGAGTATGCTGTTTGCTTCGATCCCTCCTATCCGCGAGCCTGCGGATGACGTGAACCGATCTGTCTCTTGACACAAACGATTTCGCAGAATCCTGCCTTCGCGTACAGGGTCGTATAGGAACGGGCGGTAGTGAGAGGTATGGAAACGCGAGCTATCCACAGCGGCTCGATGAGATTATCAAAGATAGAGAACATCACATAGTGCTAGGATCGCGACACATAAGATTCCTGCCGTGATCCCATGTGCGACTGAGATGCCTACAGCGCCATTGGGCGGCTGAGTCGTACCATTGTCAGTTGAACCCGTTGTAGGGGAAGGTGCTCCCGACGACCCAGATGACGAACTTGGACCGGCAGTAGCCGAGTGCGTAATGGAAGGCGACCCACTTGCTTGAGCTGATGATGAGTTTGTCGGCTGGCCAAGATGGGGCATGATGAGCGTAGGCGTGTTGACCGGGCGATTCACGAGTTCGCATGACTCAACGACGCCTGATAAAAATGTGTTGGCATACAACAGTGAGTTTTAACGCTGATCTACGGCGTACGTTCAAGGGTGACGAGAAAAACAGAGACGTTGGCGCCGCTGGAAATTTTATCCATACAGTCGATGCACGTCGACATGGAGTCGATATGATCGTTGTTGCAGATGCACGCAAGCCCCATCGCGTCGTTGAGGTCTCCCTCCCAGCCGCAAGCCTGCAGAGAGAAGGCATTAGGTAGTATCGTGGTAGAAACTACGGCGAATCGTCACGTACTTTGTTTTTCGTGACTAGAGCGTTGCATTGACCGTCACACTTGACCAGCAGGCAATGAATGAGATGTTCACAGTAACTGTGCACGGTCCGAGTACTTACCGCACCATAATCAGTGATATTGTTAATGTTAGTTACTATTCCAGAGGCTCTCTGCACTGAAAATGATGTTCGATGAGCAAGCGAAGTTAAGATAGAAGCTCGACCGACCGTAGGTAGCAAAAAGGCCAGTAAGGAGGGTGAGGGGAAAGAGCATAGCTGGGCGAGCGGATATATGAAGGGAAAGGGAGGAAGGATCTGCAACCCTTCACGGATCGACGGTCTATTTGTTCATTCCGCGCGACTCGTCATCATGAAGAAATCAAACAGGTAGACGATGCCCTCATGGAGGTTGCTATGCGGCTAGACATGCGTGGGTATGACTAGGGCGCACACTGAGTCCAATCACAAGATCCAGGGAGTTATTGCATGCTGGTAACAACGCGTCAGTCTAACAAGACCGCAAAACGAGATGATTGATGACGTACTTTTAGTCGCAGATCCAACGTCCATGAAGCCGCAAACGAGTCCAGCATTCTTCACAGGAATAGATTCGGCTCTTCCTTCCAATAGCGCGGATATGGCCTGTGAATGTTCGATGCCAGAGGTCACAATCAAGTCGATTCTAATCCGGACGCGTGAGCCGACTGATGCATGTCTGCAGAGAAGAGCTCAGAGTCTGATCCGAGAACAAAGTCAGGGTCTCCTCTTAGCAACAATTCATGAGCTTACGAGGCGGACACACTTTAGCTAAGACTCACCATCGCTAGAACGAGGGAGCATGTGGTTCAAAGCCCGGCAGCTCTTGCCCCGGACGGCTAATTCAGCCCAAAATATCTCTAACAGCTATTTTGGTGAGGCAAAAATAGTCAGAGACATAGAAGGCGTGACATTGTGCCTCTATGTTGACGGAAAGCCGAAATCCCTAGCAGAAAATAAGCTGAAACCTGTCCAAACCCTCGTCTGTGCGGAAGTGCCTGGGGTTCAGCCATCCAAGCCAATGCAGAAAGGCGTCAAACTCCTGGAAAGCATTGAAGCACTCGAACACAGAGCGAAGAGGCAAGTAGAACATGGCGGTACAAAGGGAAAGACGAGGCGACACGAATCCAGGGCCGAGCCCGATTAGGCGCCATGTCCACGTGGTTGCCACTGCTCGAAATACGAGTGTTCTGCCCGGCGGAACAAGATGGAACTATTCGGCTGGCGTGACCGCCTTCATCTGGCTATTGCTCGGGGCTAATATGATTTGTCGTAGTCAAAATTCCTCAAGAATGAATCGGACGAAAGTAGTAATTTCGATGCGGGCCATGTGGCACACAGGCAAGCAGCGAAGATTGCGTTCTCGAAAATATGCACATATCTTTCAAATACTAGTACAGTGAGATATGCCTTCTACGAGCGTGGGCGACGGTAGCAACATATTTAGCAGGCGACAAAGACCGAGCGAATAGCAGTAGCTCCCGCATTTCCACAGCCGGGACCGAAGGCCTGGCCCACCTGGGATGCGCTGGTGCAATGGTCCTGTGAAAAGCCGTCGCGTCAGAAAGAAATTGAATGACGAAGCGCGGAGGTACAAACCTGGTTGTTGATGCTCCAGCGCGTATTGCCTATATCAGAGACTTGCACGGCGAACCAATCTACACGCGGAGGGTTAGCCATTGTAGAACGCAACCCGTATCGATAGAGCGTACCACCAGCGGGGTCGACGCAGGTGTTGCAAGCGATGTTCTGGAAGTCTTCGGCGGGAGCACCAGCGCAGTTGTCGCGCGACGTGTAGAACTGGACGCGCGCACCCTGAGCAACGATGGCGAAGGCGAAGGCGGCGGCGACGAAGAGGGACTTGGAGAACATAGTGGCTGTAAACATTTGGGTGTGAAAAAGCGATGAAGGGAAGGAGCCGGGGAACCTACCTCTGTTGAGGCTGAGGCTGAGGTGGGTGGACTAGAGAGTTGGAAGCTGAGAGTACTCCAAAAGTTGCGAGGGTTTTTATACCAAAATAGCACAGTGTTTGGGTACGCTGCGCTGACCTGTACTGCGTCAGAGGGCTGATGAGAGCGGTGTATCGCGTATGCCTGCAAATCGGCACTAACCCATGTCGTGAAGTGTACTGAGTAGAGAAAACATCAGATGTGAATTATCCCAGTTAGCAAAGAGGAACAGCCTTGCTGAGAGAAGTCCACAGCTTGGCGTGATAAAGACGCGTAGCGAGAATACTCACCCTCTTTGTGTTCTCCTTGCCACGATGCCTAAAGATAGTCTCAGCAGAGCTTTCAACAATTCAGTTCACATTGCGCCCTTCAGCTTCCATGTCTACCACTCTTGGTAGAACACGTTCGAGCTAAAATGTCTAGATCATACTCCGAATGTGAGCTCCCAAGATAGATCGGCGCGGGACCGACAGTCTAA
This sequence comes from Bjerkandera adusta, assembly GCA_027924225.1. Taxonomy (NCBI): domain Eukaryota; kingdom Fungi; phylum Basidiomycota; class Agaricomycetes; order Polyporales; family Phanerochaetaceae; genus Bjerkandera; species Bjerkandera adusta. Next base: position 136,670 of record BSCZ01000030.1, read on the forward strand.
TCCATCTGACGGGTTAGTTGGGAGCGGAGAGAGTGTGGTGGTATTGGAAACTTACCCTGATCCGTGGAGGAAGAATTAACCTTGACGCACGCTCAGACAGTCCATCTATGTCACCTGTGTGCCGCAGGCAGTGCTGTGCTTGCGAACGTGCCAGTGTTGACAGTTGACCGGCCATGGGAGAGGGATACCGTGACGAGGTGTTTCGCCTCAGAAGGCGCGCTGCTACTTGGGTACAAAACTCATGCAACTGAGGAAGATAGATGCTGTAAGGATGAAAAGTCGAACAAGCATCGAACTTTAAGCCTCGAATCGCAACAAGTACGTACTAATAATTATTCGCAGTGCCACTAAGTGTCGTGGTGGTCGGCTGTACAATTCGCTGCAAAATCGACATAACAATCGTGCAATTCATTATTTACGTACTGCCAGCGTCGTCGTTCGGTCTTGCTTGTGAGGTGTTCAAGATTAACGTGAGCGATCGCACAAAGGAGGAAATCGCGGAGCCTAAACCGGCGTGATCTCGGTAAGTACTTCGCTCGGCATTTCCCGCGACACAATTCAGCTGATATTTGTCGGCAGACCGCTTCGTCTGCACACCACCACTTACCATCGCCGTCCCTCAATCACTCCTCAACTGTGACCTTCTTGCTTCCGACAACTCAAGAGGACTTTGGCAAGGGTATGTTTTATGGTCGCTCATTTGGTCAACCGCTGATCGTAATCGCGATTTGTAACAGACGGGATAGCGATCCTCGCGCATACAGTCCTGGGACGGCCATTCGAACGACCTTCACCGACGTTTCAGAGGACCGGGCTTGTTGCGTCTACCCGTGGCTCCTTTCACGATGGCCCGCGCCTATGTGTCGGCAGCTCGCGCACCCTCTGAAAAAGCGTCCTACAGCGCTCCGCGTCCGGGATAAAGCGCATGCTACGAAGACAAAGTCAAGCTTCTTAGCCCGCTTCACCGGATCTTCGTGTACCGACCGAGTCAGTCAAGCAAAGTAGATTTCACACCCTCCGACAGCGTTTCAGTGAGTATATGCGTCACAATATTCCTGTAATTGACTCCTCACAATCAATTTCAAGTATACAGTGGAGCCTACGTTATGCCTTCTCCGCATTCATTATCGCACCCCATACCCCCACACCCCGCATCGTGAAGTCCCGAACTCGCTACCTGGGGTAGTCTACGTCAAATCTGTGAAGAACGATCACCCACATCTTTCGTACGTGACTGCGCTTCAAGGGCGCTCCCACGATTTGATGACGCGGGTCCGGCATAGGTTCCTTGACTGGATGCTGCTTTACGCGATGCATAATGTCGACCCTGATCTTCCGGCCAGCAGGGGCACGTGCATTTCAGGCTCCCGCTCAGGTTCCATCTGCGAACTAGCAAGCTGAATCCGAGGGGTTCTTCCCAACATAGCAGGTCAGGGGCACGACTAGGGCGCCTTCAACGGCCCGAGTGCTTCGCCCCTTCGCTCGGTTCGACATCCAATTTCATTCATGCGGTTCGTATCGTGTTCACGAGGATAACAGAATGTTCTTGAATTTACACTATCCATACACAGTGATCTGTGAGTAAAGGTCTCCCATCGTATCAGCGTAGCTCATCGTTCTTCGCTTTCATCAAGGAGCGCGCCGATCGCCGGTTTTGTCGCGTCGTCCGTCGCCACGCCCTTCGCGCAATGAAAATGCCAAGATCCGCGTACTGGGCCTGCATTCCAATAGGAGCGAAGCTGAGCGATCGCCGACATATCGTGACCTAGGCTGACGGTATGGTCGACACATCCTGCGAGTGTCAGACACAGCTGACAGACACCGCTTTCCCAAAGCGTCCTGCGAGCCTTGTGGTGTTCGATCGCTCTTGCGTCCCGCCGGCTCGACAGGTACCGATGCCGCGGCCTCGGCGCTACTCGAGGCCTTCGGAACTCGGAGAGTATCGGTCTTACGAGCCTATCGCCTCGTGAAGAGCTCTGGATCCGCCTGGCACTTTTGACAAAGATTTTCGGACCATCAAACGACTTGGACGCCTCGATTCCTCCGTTCGTCCAGGTCTCTGCCTCGAAGGTGGCCTCGACATGCAGACTTGGCCGCCGCAGTACGTCCAGAGTGGAAGGTCGGATCAAGAGGACTTTGTGGCGTTACCACAGTTGGTTCGATCGGAGGAGCGATCATCCGCGAGCGCTTGGGCGTCTACCGAGACCCGGCGCTGGCGCTTTGCTCAACATGCCTCCGCGTCATAGATCACCGGAGCCTCCAGTTGCCCTGCGCAGCTTCGCTTACCCAAAGCTCTCGTGCCTTGTGATATGGAGAAGTAGGAGTAAGTTTTTCAGGAACTGGACTGGACTGGCCACGAGAGTACCGAAAAGACAGGGGGTCGTCGGGTATCGCCGGGTAAGCGTCAGTGCGCAGCCTCTCATGCGTGGAACCGGTGCTGAACTGTTGTGCAGGGCGTAGAACCGTCGGTTTTCGCGACCCGCGTGCGCACTGCGGAAGAACCGGTGAGGCTGGCTAGCCCGAAGAAGAGAAGGCGACTTTGACGGGTTCGGTGACGCAGACGCCCTGGCTCCACGGCACAGAGCGTGGAGATGGAGGGCCCCTGGGCTGTAGTGATTCTCCTCACATCGATATGATGTCACCCGCAAATTTCCTCCCCTCCAGTTGGCCCGCCGTCCTCTGCCGGCCGAAAGTTCCTGTGAGGGGAAACGCTATTACGCGAGCGGCGGACAACCATTTATAAAACGACCCCCGCCCCCGGTTGCCCCACATCCCCTCTTCTTTACTCCGTTCACTTCGCCCGCTTCACCGTCGACCTGGTCCAGGCGCATCGCTTCCGAAACCAGCACGACTGCGTAGGCTGATACACCCAGTCACAAATCTCAACAACTCTGCCAGTCATGGCGTTATTCTACGCGTACGTCAGGCTTCCGCTGACCGGATTTCACCCCCTGACAAGCTTTCAAACAGGCAAGGTGTGCCAATAGGCTACACCGCAATCATGCTCGCCCTGATGGCGTCCATGGGTGGCGTGCGTACTTTTCATACCCTCGTTTTCGCAGTCACTGACCATCCTTGTAGTTCATCTTCGGTGTACGCATGAGTTTGCTCGCTCGTTTGCGAATTACACTGACTCTATCGTAAACAGTATGACACTGGTCAAATTTCCGATATCCTTTTGATGGACGACTTCCTACTCCGGTTCGCACAATGCGGCGACAGGACGAACGTCGACACATGTAGTTTCTCCATCGTCCGTGAAGGCCTGATCGTCGCCCTCCTCTCCATTGGTACCCTGATCGGCGCTCTTCTCGGCGCGCGGTACGTCTCCTTCTGTCCTTCCCGCACACAGCCTCGCTGAACGGCACCGCCAGAATCGCCGATTGGCTCGGCCGTCGATGGGCGATGACCTCCGAATGTGTTATCTTCATCGTGGGCGTCATCATCCAGCTCGCCTCCGAGCACGAATGGGCACAGTTCGCCGTCGGCCGTCTCATCAGCGGTCTCGGTGTCGGCGCGCTCAGTGCCGCCGTACCCATGTACCAGGCCGAGACCGCGCCACCCCAAATTCGAGGCACGCTCACTGCAACGTACCAGCTCTTCATCACCTTCGGTATCCTCGTCGCCTACTGTATCTCCATCGGTGCTCGCGAGATCTCCGGCTCTGGCTCATGGCGCACCGTCGTCGGTATCGGTCTCGCCTGGCCGCTCATCCTCGGTCTTGGTATACTCACTATGCCCGAATCTCCGAGGTGGCTGGCGTCGAAGGGGAGGTTCGACGAGGCGCGCACCAGTTTGGCGCGGAGTCGAGGCATCCCTCTCCACGAGGCTGAAGAGAACAAGAAGATTCATCGCGAGGTACGCTTCTCATCGTACCTTACACCAGTGGAATGCATCTCTAACAATTTTCTCATTAGCTCGACGACATGCGCAGCGCTATCGAGTACGAGAGGCAAGTCAAGGCCGGCTTCGTCGATTGCTTCAAACCGGCGCATAAGCAACTCTACCGTACACTCCTCATGATGACGCTTCAAATGTTCCAACAACTCACAGGAGCTAACTACTTCTTCTACGTGCGTAGTTTAATTCTTTCCCGTGCACCCCAATGCTAACTTGACGTCTACAGTATGGCGCGAGCGTCTTCAAGTCTGTCGGTATCGAAGACTCGTTCATCACTCAAATCATCCTCGGCGCCGTCAACTTCGTTTGCACGTTTGGTGGCATGTACGTCATGGAGAAGGTTCGTCAACTCTCTCTGTTCGCTGTACAATTGGTCCTGATCGTGATTTAGTTCGGACGTCGTATGCCTCTCATCATTGGTGGTATATGGCAGTCATTGTGGCTATTCGTCTTCGCCGCCGCCGGCACCGCCAAGGACCCGACAACAGACCAAGGCATTGGCAAGCTCATGATTGTCTCTGCATGTCTCTTCATCTTCGGCTATGCCATGACCTGGGCTCCGTACGTCTATTTCCAAAAGCACAGGTTTTCAGCCACTAATTCATCTTTCAGTGGTGTTTGGATTCTTACCGGTGAAACCTTCCCCACACGTACCCGTTCCTACCAGGCCTCGCTCGCCGCGGGCTCCAACTGGCTCTGGAACTTCCTTCTCGCCTTCTTCACCCCGTTCATCACCAAGAAGATCCAGTTCCGGTACGGCTTCGTCTTCGCGGCATGCAACCTTACCGGCGCGGTCATCGTCTACTTCTTCCTTTACGAATCATCGGAGCTCTCCCTCGAGAGCGTCGACATGATGTACTGCGATCCAAACTGCAAGCCGTGGACGAGTCGCAACTGGGCACCAGAGGGCTTTGCGAACCGCGACGACCTCGTCGAACAGGGCCGTCGCGCCGAAAATCGCAAGAGCCCCGAGGCCACTGACGAACGTCTCGAGCATTCCGAGAAGACCCCCGTCGGCAACGACTTCTCCAACGGCAACGGCCACACCAACGGCGTGGCCACTAATGGCACCGCTGCCGTATAAAGCGGTGCTCGTCTTGTCTGTCTGGTCTCGATTCCCACTCCATTTTCTGGACAGTCACCCGCCATTTCATTCACGAACCAGCACATATCGCAATGTATTGATATCCCCCATACGTATTGTATGACATAGCACTAATCTGTACATGGCCGGAGCCACGTTGTAGCAATAGTAATGATTTTCTACGTCTCTGACGGTGTTAATCAGATTCTGCATCTTTCGCCTCGGATTTTCGTCGAAAGGAAACACAGGAACTCGAATATTGTGAATTTATGACTGTCCGTTTTCCACAAGTTCGCGAGCGCTTCTGGAAGGCTTGGATTTGGTGGCGACGTATGCGCTCGCGTCTGCGCCTTTCCTGCGCGAGTCTATGAGTTCCGGGGCGATATGGCACACAGGATACCATCGTTCTCAAGGACTAAAGGCAACCCGGCCCCACTGAATCGCGCCCTTTCGCGCGACTCTGACTATGATCCTTCGTGAAGCAGACCATGACATAGAGGAAGCGTTGAACAGAATAAAACAAATAGTACAAGGGAAACATAGGGACGACATGGACGACAGAGAAACTTCCAAACCGAAACAGTGCGCCAGAACCCCCCGAGTCAGGCTACAGTCAGGCTTCCAAAACCGAAAAGAGAGACGAGCTTCTCTGCATCTCGATAACGTTGCTGAAAATCCGTCCGCGTTGAGCGCCGTTTTGGCCCGGGTTTTCCACCACGCCGCCGCCTCCCTGGTACGAGTTCATGGTGAATGAATAACCCCGCGGCTTGCCACTTGGGAACGTAAGACCGTTAATGATTTTCGGGTGCGTCGTAGGCAGCTGAGGCGTCACCGGGACGTTGTCGTCTGTGTCGTCCGCGCCACGAGCCAGATACTCGGCGACTTCCGCCTCATCCATCTCGGATTCTTGCGACCGGGAAGGCAGAAACTCGAGCGGTGCGCGGATCGTCGGGTTGATGGCGAGGATGGTAGACTGGGTGCCGTTCGAGTTCGAAAGGTCTGGCGAAGAAGGGCGAGTTGGGACTAGAGGAGTCGAGAGTGTAGCGGGGAGAGTCGCGCCGCCGATCTGAGTTCCCTCGAGAATTTCGCCGAAAGATCCTTGGGGGGTAGCTCTCCAGCTGGCCGGGATTGGTATCTTTGTCGAGGCTTGCCGCCGACTACGACCACAGGAGTCGCACTTGTTGCTGCGACTCGACGAACTATCACTGTCGAAGTTAAAATCAGCGGAGATTGACTAGGTAATTTGAGGAGTCCACGTACTGCGAGACATTCTGTAGCGCGCAGCTTAGACATTCGCTGCACAACGGCGGGCTAGGGGTATGCAGTTAGCACATGTAAACAATGAATGCGGAACCAGCACGTACGAGATGACATTGCTGTCGGAGCCGGCGGAAGGTCTGGACTTGAAGAAGCTGTCGCAGCTCTCAGCGGCGAATACAGTCATGATAGGAGGTGGGAGGGAAGGTAAAAGCAGTGACACGACCTATTGACAAGGGGCGTACTTGCGTGCAACAGAGGAAGTTCGCTTTATAGCTGAGCTGTAGGCCAAACCCTTTGCCTTGGTCGTGTTTTTGTCTCAGGGCCACTACGCTCGTTGTCCGCGTCGGCCAGAGCATACAAGCCTCATATGACCACAGCCACGGCGTCATTACGTACATTGGCGGCCTGATATGGGCAAAAGAGCGCTGCGGGTGCTGGAATGACCTGACCAAAGGACAAAAGGACGGTCAGAGCGATGGGAATGACAATGTGAGAGCGCAAACGACGTCAAAAATACACGTGTGCGCGGCATGGTTCTCATGCCAGAGAGCACTGCCAGAGAGCACAGCAACCCCTCCGTGTAGATTGCATGCAAACATCGAGTGTCTTGTGTCGCGAGCTTTCGCGTGTTGAACATTGCGCTGACGGAGCGACTGACACGATCTGCTCAGCTTTCGAGGCGATTCGAATCAATATAGACCATACCTCGGGGCTGAATATGAACTCAGCTACTTCAGGATGTCCTTGCTCAAACATATGTTCGATGGTTCATCTCCCAGAGGTTTGGACAAGTGTTCGGGGTCCCATCAAAGGTCCCTAGACATCGGCAACTCCCGCTGATAGTTCGTAACCACTAACAGTAGGCGCCACTGAATTACACTGTCGCCTGTCGGTGTGAACGAGACTTGGATACTCTAGTCACCACCAACCAAATGGATCGCACACCTCCAGAAATATTCGACTCTATCCTCAATGAGCTTCACCCTCTGGACTGGGAGAGCTCCTGGAAGATGCCGATGGACGGAAAGGGAGACCTCCACGCTTGCTCTCTGGTCTCGCGGTCATGGAGAGAGCTGGCGCAGATGCATCTCTTTCGCAACACGACGTATTCGTTTTGCGCTTCAAGCGAAAGACACGCCGACCGTACAGGCTGGAAAACCCCCTTCATGCCTATGACATCGAGGTCGCGTATCAGAACACTACCCATGCTACTACACTTCCTACAGCAGTCACCTCAGTTCATGCCGAGCATACGTGCTCTCCGGCTGGATTTCTGGCCTCAGAGATACCCACCAGACGTGTACGACGCACCGGCGAATCACAGTATGGCAACGATGTTCGAGTCCGACACGGACGTGGTGGACTTCGATACACTCCTGGCTCTCCTCCACTCCCTCCCTGCCCTGATTACCCTTCAACTCTGCAACATCAACCTAGCGGAACATACGCACGTCATTTCACCCACGCGTCGTCTATCACTATCGCATTTCTCTCTCTCGTATTACCGAGAGACGAACGGGGCGCTCAGACAGAATGGGCACGCCGGCCTTCAAACCGTCCTGCGGCTTCTAAATATCGTCGAGAAAACGGAGGAGTTGGGCGTATGGACGTATGCGGCTGAGGCTCCAGCAGGGGTGACACTCAACATTCAAGCCTATGGAGCCATATTCAGATCCACGGACAGGCTCCTTCTTGGACTAGCTGTCACTCAGGACGCTCTCTTGAGCAGTATCAGACGCGTCATACTACGCACCTCATTTGGAACTCCCAAAGCATACCAGAGAATTGTTTCTACTATTGGTAGCCGACTTTTAGAGTTGCGTGTACAAAGCGGTGAGCACCACTGTTCTATCACTAGGTTTGAACGGAATCTCAATGTCGATGTCCATAGTGCTGGCAAATAGAAAATACATCGAGGATGACGGCATCCCATTTTTAGACCTCTCCGGCTGTCTAAATCTTGAGAGCTACACACTTGGTCTGTGGGCTCGATCACTATATAATTCTCGGACCACCGAGACCGAGTTGCAATCGGTGTGCACCTCCATCGAATCACTCCCCCAATCGTCGCTCCCTCTCCGAAGCGTCACTGTCGCGCTCCATCTCGTCACCATGGAATATTTTGACCCCCAGGCATGGGTGGCTACTCGCCACTCGGCCATAAGCCTTCTTGAAGAGTCGCTAACGAGGCTTATGAACCGGTGCACGCCGCCACTGGAATTTATCACCGTTCACTCCACGATAATGGTTGAAGACGGCAACACTAGTAACGAGAAGTATTCAATTCCGCTGGTACATGAGATGTTTCCCGCGCTCGAAAGAGAAGGGAGAATCCGCATACGTCCTTTCTCTGACAGTGTGTGGCGCTCTTTGTATGTCCTTTCCTTGATGTCACTCAATCCACGTTAAACTGACTTCGCTGTTATACAGTCACAACCACTAGACTCGCATCTTATATTACTCTTGACGAGAATGGTTGCGGGAGCTGATCCAGGACATTCCCTTCCAGACGTTGTATTCCTGAAGCCTGTTTTAAATATGTCGTATGTATTCCCAACGTCCTATGTGCCGATAGGGCGATGGCTAGAGGAAGTTTGATTGACGCGCCACACAAAAGCCAAAATATCGCTGAATGTATTCATGTATAACGCACGTTCTAATCATCTAAATATTAATCCATAGTTGGGAGATAGGAGAGGCGGGATAGTCGGGATTGATGCGCCCTCGTCTAAATATGGATAGCAGGAATGGCGCTTGTGCGGTGATCTTAAGCTTGCCTTTGCCCACGACGCCCCTGCCACGGATGGATTGCATCCCCATTGAAATCTTCGACTGTATTCTGAACGAACTTCACCCTCCGTATTGGGGGGATCCGACGAGCCTAGAATTGAACGGAAAGGCAGACCTCGACGCGTGCACCCTCGTCTCTCGCTTGTGGACGGAGTTGGCACAACGACACCTCTTTCGCGACATCACCTATTCCTTCCGTGCCTCTCATGACGGCCCGGATATCCACAAAAGTAGAGCTTTTGGCCTCATTACACCATTTCGTAGCCGAACTCTTCCCATGCTATTGGAATTCCTCCAGCAATCGCCTCGCTTCACACGCTACATTCATCGGCTCACACTCGACCTTTGGCCACAAAGTCGTATACCTGGACTGTACCGTCGAGGGGGATCCTCTGCTGCATGGCACGTTCCCACGGATGTGGTCGACTACGACGTCCTCGTCACATTCCTGCACTCATTGCCTAATCTCGACTCCCTTCGACTGTACAACATGAACACTACAGAGCAGACATCGATATCTCCACCACCAAATCGTTTTAGATTATCTCATTTCTCCATATCAAATAAAAGAGACACGTATTCTCTGACAAGAACCCAATCCTGCGCTAGCTCTAGCAATTTCTCCAGACTTCTCGATCTCGTTGGGGCGGCGAAAGAGTTCTCGGCGGCGTGGGCGAAGCGCGGCGAAGAGCCCTCTAGAACTATCATTCCAATCGAAACCGAAAATCTCATCTTAAGCTTGGGCAATAGATTCATTCCCCAGTATGCCGCCTCAAAATATGCTAATTTGAGCGGTGTCCGACGGGTCATCTGGGGTTCCCCATTGGCCCCGCTGTCGTACTTCCAGGAGGTTATTTCTAACATTGGTCCTCAGTTGGTAGAGCTGCGGGCTTCATTTAGTGAGTCAACGGACCTATGAGGCCTCAGCCGGGCACCTAACTATCATCTCAGACGTGTGCTATCCACCCGAGCCCGTCAGCGGAAGAGTACCCATAACACCATTCGTCGACCTCTCCTCATGCAACAGGCTTGAAAGCTTCACTCTCGGCCTCCGTGGAGCTCTGCTGAGGGGTAGCCACGGACTGCTCTCCGCCTCTGATACCATCCAATCCCTACCACAGTCGCCTTTACGGCTTCGCGAACTCTGTGTAGCACTCCGTTTCACCCTCATGGGCCACAGATTTGACCTTCGGAAGTGGATATCTGAGAATGCCGAGCCGATTCGTCTGTTGGAAGAATCACTCATGACGCTCATGGACCGATGCTCACCACCACTGGAGTATCTCATCCTTCGACCCAAGTTGTTCAGAAACATGGCGAGGACTGGCGGGGGCGTTGAACTGGATATGACACCGTTTGTGCGGGAGATGTTCCCGAGGCTGGAAGAGACTGGACGGATCCGTATCCGCCCTCTCTTTCTTGGTCTATGGCAAACATTGTACGTCTTCGTGCGCCGATGCATCATTCTCAAGCAACTGAATTATCTATAGCCAGGTTGGGTACTAGCACCGAATCGTTCGGTACGAATTCATGCAACTTACATGACGGAGCATCGTGTTTGACGTTCATCTGTCACGGTGGTGCAGTATGCTTCTGTTACGGGGAGTGATACTTCCGACGAGTATCGTTGTCCCTCCTCCATCGTCTACGCTGCCGCGGCAATAGGTTCGACACAGGATGGGCCGGTATTTAGGCTAAGCCGTGGTTCGAGGGGCTTAGGCACTGTGCGGACAGCGCTGCCATACTACCAATGACGACGGATTGCCACCCGGGAGCTCGTGCCACGCAGTACGGTGCTCCGCTGCGGCCTGGAATTTCGCTGTTAGCCTATAGTACTGCTTCGGACGTAGACTGAATATTCTTGATAGTCGCATCTGCCACAACTTCAAGCAATCCATCTACATCCCGCCACGCATTTTAATGACGTTGTGAGGCTGTCTTTGAACAATACCGCTCATCGCACTCACTCCGGTACAACTGGCAGCTTTGCGCATTCACGCAAGGCTGTACGGTCCATGAACAGCCACAATGCCGGGTCAAGCACCAGTGCGGCTTGGGAGCCCGGGTCGTGGACACGTTGCCATTAGTACTCAGCCCCGCAGACCTGGACTAGGAGATCCCTTCGGAAACACGTTGCTTTAGCGATTGCAGTTTACGTTGTGGCGTCGTCTCCATTAATAGGCTGTGGCCGTCCTCTGGTGCATTTCACGCGTATCTCGCCTTGTTTTCGTGATTATTAAACTCTATAATACAACGCACGACGTGCATGCGTGTCTCAGTATCTTTCGTTGTACTAGTATGCACGTACTTGAGACAGTTCAAGGGTGTGTCAATGATATCGGCCCTTATCGGCTTAACACTGGTTGTCGCGAAATGAACTGGGAGTAGTTCCAGCTCAAACATTTCATGTTTTTGGAGCTGGAAGTGTGGCTCCCAGTCGCAATTGAGACAGAGAGTGTATGAGGGTATTCTAGTGACGGAGGACACAGCGCGCCTGCCCTAAACAGCGCTGGCCTGCGGGCCGCAAACAGACGACCTTCTCTCCTTGTCTCTCCTCCGTGCACACATCCTCCTCGTTTCTCTGGTAACTGCCCTCTCGCGTAAACTCTCGAGCCTTCGCCACAACGAACAGCGCAGTCTACGCTTGGCCTTTTGTCCCATATCACAGCCACGAACCCGGTGCCTCAAAGAAACAACTTGAATGGCGGTCCAAGCTGCATCGGTCAAGCCTGGTCTGGCCGCGGAATGGGTTCCGAGGGGTGCTTACTCCATCGGCGGGCTGTGCAGGGCTCAGGAATAAAAGCCGGGTCTCGAAGCTGTCGTCTCCAGCATACACTCGTATCCTCCTCGGCAACCCAACGACCTTCACCTCGCAATCGCTCATGGCATCCTCGTCGCGCTCGAAGCCGGTTCTCAGGCCCCTTCAGACGATAAGCCTGCGGAAGCAAAAGAAGTCGAGCTCGAATCAGGCAAACGCGTACGTTCATGTTCTCAGTAAATACTGCACGATACTGACCGTGGTTCTCAGCCAGCATCTAGTGGGACAACAGTTCCTCACTGCGTCCAACGTGTATCCTGCGGGTGTCTACAAACTGCGGGAACACGAACAAGAGTCTATCGATGCGGACTCCGTCACACCGGCTGGCGTTCCTGTCATTACGGTGTCGGAGTGCGAAGAAGACCCGCCCACGGAGCAATCACGCAAGTCACAAGAAGAGGTCGAAGCCGCGCTGTGCTCCCGCCTGCAAGCCTTGTACCAATGCTAGGTCTACGTCTGGTCCCGGTCTAATTTAACATTTCTCTCTCAATCTCGTCAACAACATTCTCCTATACCACAATCCATCCACGTCTTCAGCATCTGTATCTTTCGTCCACTCATCAATGCCATTCCGGCTGTGTTTCACTGCGTTTATGACACCTTAATTGCCGCGTCAGATAGCCTGGTCGTCTTAAACGTATGACCGTAGTAGAATGAGCACCAGGTGCGGCCAGGTTCGATGTGCTCTCTCACACCCGCCATGTGCTTATCTTCGTATGACCCTCCCCCGGCCAATAGGAGATTGCGCCGTCGCGGTCATCAAGGGCGCACACTAGCGCGCACGACGTGCCACGCGTTGCACCTGTTGCCCGCGTGCCGCCGCTTCACGCTCAACGTGAACCGCGCCGTTGCAACATTCAGCGTACCGAGCACGCGCCCGACGGCCTATATAACGGCCTTGGCTGCTCGAGACATGCATCCCTCGCGCGACACCCTCCCTACTCGCGATGAAGTGGCTTTGGGCAATCGCAGCTCTCCCGCTCGCCGTCCATGCTCGCCTCCGCGACGGACGCCCTAATGGGAATTTCCCTCGTCCCCCGGAGGTACCGCGCGTTCAGGCGGACTCTGCCCCCGTCGTCGATGTGAACGGGCAGACGCTCCCTCCGCTCACCACGACGTACTTCTTCGACCAGCTGATTGACCATAGTAATCCCAGCCGGGGCACGTTCAAGCAGCGGTTCTGGCATACTTGGGAATGGTACAAACCTGGTATGTCATACTTTCACCCCTTAATATGTTGGCGGTGTTTCTGATATGTTATAAGGTGGTCCTATCATTTTGTTCACGCCTGGAGAGGGCAACGCCGATGGTCAGTAATTAGCTCGCCATTCGTGTGCGCGTTATGACACCCCTCCTCTGAACCTCCCTTTCGTAGGCTACGAGGGCTACCTCACAAACCGGACCATCAACGGCCAGATTGCCCAGCAAGAGAACGGCGCGACCATCATCCTTGAACACCGCTTCTACGGGGAATCCAATCCTGTACCGGACCTGAGCGCACCGAACTTGAAGTTCCACACCATCCAACAGGCTATTGACGATCTCGAATACTTCGCCAATAATGTCAAGCTCGCCATGCCCGGCGGTGACTCCGTCGGTCCCACTCAGGCCCCCTGGGTTCTTGTCGGCGGAAGTTACTCTGGTGCTCTGACGAGCTGGACCATGGTCAAGTACGTACAAGAATGCTCACTTATTGATTCACTTCTTAACTGGACCCCCTCCACAGCAAGCCCGGTTTGTTCAGAGCAGGTTACGCATCATCGGCAGTCGTCCAAGCGATCGTGTACGTCGCGCCGTTTCAGTATTGTGACTCCCGAGTGTCGCTGATGATCGAACTTGCAGCGACTTCTGGCAATATTTCGAGCCCATCAGACAGAGCATGCCCAAGAACTGCTCGTCGGACGTGCAGGCCGTCATCTCGCACATCGACAAGGTCTTCACGTTTGGACCCAAGTCCGAGATCACGAAGATCAAGGCTACCTTTGGTCTGCAGAACCTCACTCATCTCGATGACGTCGCTGGGGCTCGTGAGTCGATTTTACTCGTTGACAAGATGCGGAGATTGACGATTTGTGAACAGTCCGCAACAATTTGTGGGATTGGCAGAGCCTCTCGCCGAACTCTGGCCCAAACAGCAGGTTTTTCCAATTCTGCGATGCTCTCGAAGTCAAGGATGGCGTCAGCGCGCCAGCTTCTGGATGGGGCGCCGATCATGCGTTGACTGCCTGGGGTCAGTTCTGGAAGTCGGGGTACCTTGCCGATCGTGAGTTTTCCGCATCGACTCTCTTTTAGGTCTCACGCTAACCTAATTGCTCAGTTTGCGACGACCAGGATATCGAGTATGCATTTTGGATTGCGCTTCACTATGGACGCGGCTGATCGTACGTCCAATAGGACTTGCCTCGGAACGTACAACCCGAAGAACGAGTTCTTCACCGACGTTTCTCTCGGAAATGACTACCGCTCCTGGACCTGGATTGTGTACGTATCGCACCTCTTGATCCGACCCTTTGCTCACGTTCCCTCACAGCTGCAACGAGGTTGGATTTTACCAAGATGGTGCACCACTTGGATGGCCGACCCTCGTAACTCGTCTCGCACAGCCGATCTCTGACGAGGTGTGTCCTCCGCCTATCGTGCACTATAACCCGGACTAATCGTAACACGTCACAGCGTCAATGCGGATACTTCTTCCCCGGAGTCAAGCTCCCTCTTGTCCCTGCCGCAGCCCGGGTCAACACTCTGTACAAGGGATGGCACGTTGACATCGACAGGCTCTTCTTCGCCAACGGACAACGTAAGTCCCGATACGCCCCTACCGACAAGAGTCATACTGATGGTCATCGTGGCAGGCGATCCATGGCGTGACGCCACCTTGTCAGCGGACGGCACCAACTTCCAGTCGACGCCACACCAGCCCATCGGGCTCAGCGACGGTTTCCATTGCTCCGATCTCTCCACGACGAACGGGAACGTCGATTCCACCGTCAAGGCTGTGCAGAAGCAGGCACTCGCGTCCATGCATGAGTGGCTCAAGGACTTTGTACCCGCGACGAAGACGAAGAGGACACTGAGGTGGGAGAGGGAGTAAAGCACTTGATACCAGATGAAGTATGTCTTGGCTAATACCATCTGTCGTTTTTGGAGTCTACGTGTACACTCTTGAGGACTCCGCTGATGTACTCGTTCCGCCAGTCGCAGTTAGCTACTCCAAGCTCTT
This sequence comes from Bjerkandera adusta, assembly GCA_027924225.1. Lineage (NCBI taxonomy): Eukaryota > Fungi > Basidiomycota > Agaricomycetes > Polyporales > Phanerochaetaceae > Bjerkandera > Bjerkandera adusta. Next base: position 151,742 of record BSCZ01000030.1, read on the forward strand.
TAGGCACGTTACCATGCCTTTGGCGTATTATAACTCTGTAATACAACGCACAACGTATGGATGTGTCCTAGTGCCCCCTGCTATACTCTGCACAGCTTCAAATAATTCACGGACTGGTGTGCAATGTTGGACAAAATACCTGCTTCGCCTCAGTGAAGTGAGCTATAACCGGTTCCAGCTCGAGAAGATCTTACTGGAACATGTATATTACAAAGTTCGACAGAGGACGTAGCCTGCCCTAAATATAGTGAGCGCTACGCGCCGGGCGGCTGTCTCTCTCTTCCCCGGCCCCCGCGCACGTCGCCCTCGTCTCTTTGCTGCCATCTTGCATGAAGTCTTTCTGCTACAAAGAAATGTGTAGCTCACGCTTGGCCCTTCTCTCAAATTACAGCCACTACCAAATGCATCGCGCAGCGATGATGATGGCTCAAGCCGCACCGCTCAACCTAGTTCTAGTTCCCAGAAGAGGCCACATGACCGTCAGGCGGTGTTGCGCTCAGGAATACAAGCTGGCTCGCGAAACCTCTGTTTCTTAGCATATGATCGTGCCCTCTCAGGCAACACTGCAGTCGCACTTTTGTGAAGCTCCAAGCTAGTCCCCCTGCTCCTCCAGACAGCAAGCCTTACGGCAGCCAGAGAGCTCAAGCTCGAGCCATGCGTATGTTTATCCTCGTCGTTTCTTTGCTACGGAAGACTAACCGCCGTTTGTAGGGCTCACAGCCTGCACTCAGTGAGACAACGGTCTCTGACCGCTTCTGATGCGTACCTCAAGAGTACCTACGGGGACACAAGAACGAGTTGTTCGTTGCAGGGTTGAACGGACATTGCACCCCCGGTGGTCCCATCATTACGGTATCCAAGTGCGAAGAGTATCAGTCTCGCCGTAATCACGCAAGCCGCGTGAAGAGGTCGAAGCCGCGCTGTGTTCCCGCCTGCAAGCCATATACGCCTGCGCCAAGTCCCGGTCGAGTTTGATGTTCCTCTCGGTCACGTCATCGGGATTTCTCTAACGGCACTTGTACTTTTTACCCTCATCAATACCGTCCCGCCTCTGTTTCACCGCATCTATGACACCTAAATTGCCGTGCCAAATAACCCAGATGTCTCAAAATTGTGACCGTAGCAGAATATGCACCAGACGCGGCCGAGTTTGACGTGCTCTCTCCATGCGCTTCTCTTTACATGACACCCTTGTGACCAATAGGAGATCGCACGGCGGCGGGCGTGCACAACATGCCACGGGTGGCACCCGCACCGCGTCACCCTCGACGTGAACCGCTCGGTTGCAACATCTAGCACACCGAGTACGCCGCATCCGCTGGCATATATAGCAAGCTCAGATGTTCAAGACAAACATCGCTCTAGCGACACCCCCTACCCTCGATGAAGTGGCTTGGGACAGTTGCAGCTCTTTCGCTCACCGTCCATGCCCGTCTCCCGGACGGACGTCCCAACGGGAACTTCCCTCATCCTCCCTCAGTACCCCTTGTGGAGGCGGACCCTACACCCGTAGTCGACTTGAATGGGCGGACGCTTCCTTCCCTCAACACGACGTACTTCTTCGACCAATTGATCGACCATAACAATCCCGGCTTAGGCACGTTCAAGCAACGGTTCTGGCATACTTGGGAATGGCACGAGCCTGGTATGTCCAATTTTACTCCCAAACATGTCAGGCCTTGCTTAATGGTGTTGTAGGTGGTCCCATCATTCTGTTCACGCCTGGGGAAACCAACGCCGAGCGTCAGTAATTAGACAACTATTCGCGCTGTGCTTGTTGCTGACCCTCCTTTTGTAGGCTACAGCGGCTTCCTCACAAACAAGACCATCAACGGCCAGATCGCCCAGCAAGAACACGGCGCGACCATCGTCCTTGAACATCGTTTTTACGGGGAATCTAATCCTGTACCGGACCTGAGCGCACCAAACTTGAAGTTCCACACCATTCAACAGGCTATAGATGATCTCGAATATTTCGCCAAGAATGTTAAGCTCGCTATGCCGGGCGGCGACTCCGTCGGTCCCACCCAAGCTCCTTGGATCCTCATCGGCGCAAGCTACTCTGGTGCTCTGACGAGCTGGACTATGGTCAAGTACGTACTCGGACGCGTTCCTATGACCTTGACTGAGTGTGCTCCACAGCAAACCGAATTTATTCAGGGCGGGCTACGCATCATCAGGTGTCGTTCAGGCGATCGTGTACGTCGCGCCGTTTCAGTTTCCCGAGCGTCACTGATCGAATTTGCAGTGACTTCTGGCAATATTTCGAGCCCATTAGGCAGAACATGCCCAAGAATTGCTCGTCGGACGTCCAGGCCGTCATCTCGCACATCGACAAGGTCTTCACGTTTGGACCAAAGTCTGAAATCACGAAGATCAAGGCTACCTTTGGTCTGCAGAACCTCACTCATCTCGATGACGTCGCTGGAGCTCGTAAGTCAATTATACGCACCGATAAAATGCAAGGGTTGATAGTCCTTGGACAGTGCGCAATAACTTGTGGGACTGGCAGAGTCTCACGCCGGTCACTGGTTACGCCAAGTTTTTCCAGTTCTGCGACGCTCTTGAGGTCAAGGATGGCGTCAGCGCGACGGCCTCTGGATGGGGTGTTGATCACGCACTGTCCGCCTGGGGTAAATTCTGGACGTCTGGATACCTCGCAGATCGTGGGTCATCGCATCCCCTCCCTTGTACACCTCATGCTGACTTGATGCTCAGTCTGCGCTGGCCGGGATATCGAGTATGTGTTTTGGATCTTACTCCGACAAAGGCACGAGCTCATAGCGTGCCAATAGGTCCTGCCTGGGAACGTACGATCCGAACAACGAATTCTTTAGCGACATCTCTCTCGACAACTCCTGGCGCTCCTGGGAGTGGATTGTGTACGCACTGCATTTATATTGGCGATCGGATCTTTTACTTACGTCCCTTACAGCTGCAACGAGGTTGGATACTACCAAGATAGCCCCCCTCTCGGATGGCCGAGCCTTGTAACCCGTCTCGCCAAGCCGATCTCTGATGAGGTGCGCCACACACTCATCGTGCTTGGAAACTAGACTAATCTGTAGCACGTCGTAGCGTCAATGCATGCTCTTCTTCCCAGAAGCCTTCAAGGCCCCTCCCGTACCTGCTGCAGACCGCGTCAACAGACTCTACAAGGGCTGGAACGTCGACGTAGACAGGCTCTTCTTTGCTAACGGACAACGTAAGTTCTCATTGCTCGCACCAATGAAAGGCGTGCTAATAACCATCGGCATAGGTGACCCATGGCGTGACGCCACCCTTTCAGCGGACGGAATGCACTTCGAATCGACGCCACATCAACCCATCGCACTCGGCAACGGCTTCCATTGCTCTGACATGGCTTCGTCGAACGGGGACGTCGACCCGTCTATCAAAGCTGTGCAAGTACAGGCACTCGCATCCATGCACGAATGGCTCAAGGACTTCGTGCCCGCGCCAGAGGCAAAGAGGATGCTGAGGTGGGAACGGGAGTAAGGCGACCTGGAATACTGGTCCCAATTGGTCTAACGCATTTGAATAATACCGTCTGTCGTTTCTATCAGGATCTTGGTTTTGAACGAGTCCGAAACTTGAAGTGCCCGCGCAAGCGTTTGGAGCAATGACAGTGAGGAATCGGTTTGCTGCAAGTACACAAATTGCTACTTTACAAGATCGAGGGTATAGGAGGGAGTTTCTGGAGAGTCCGTGTATGAGTGTGCGGAAAGGAGTGACTTCCTCGCGGGGGCGAGATGGTGGGGGTGGCGACACCGGTGGGTATAGGAATGAGTGGCGGTGGTTGTGATACAATGGATAAAAAAGAATAAATAATAGAGGTCATGAGCCAGTGACCTTCAGAGGTCGGCGCCACCACGGTGCCTGTACCTGAGGCTTCCAATCCAGGTGATTACAGCCCCAGATGTCGTCCTCGCGGCGGTGAGGTATCGCGTTTAGGACATCTCGCAGTCACCGTCGCCGTCCCAGACACGGACAGCAGGACCGTTGGCGTACACGCCGGGCTGGGACTGTACAGCACGTCCATGAGCGGGGTGGCGGTAACTGCTGCTGTGGTGCGTGACTCCCTGGGGGACGGCGAGGTGCTGCGTCTTGGCTGAGCGTGTGCGGCTCTGAGCGGGGGCACCGGCGTAGTGCCTGTAATAATATCATGAGCACGGAGCAAAACCGGACAAAGGGAATAAATACATTTCAACGTCACGCTGGCTGTAGTATTGCGACGACATGACTTTCGAGTTGAGTGAGGTTGATTGGCGTTGCGAGTTGTGGGTTTGTTTCTGGTTTTGACTGGACCTGCTTCCCAGTATTTATACGCCCAGAGGCTCGGCAATTGAGCGCACACAGCACAAGGTTGTTCTGCATACTATTTTTCTCACCATTGTGGTTTCCAACCGACCCACCTCGTCTGAGTGCAGTATTGCGCCGCGCATCAGCCTTCCTTTGTGCAACCTGACGACGCCTCGTGTGAGACGTCAACCGTATAACGACCACGGGCGGACGCTGCTTGAGGTATGCCTGACCTTATTATGATGCTGTGCCTGAACACAATTGGCGCACTGCCTGCTGAAATCGGTTTCCGCTGAGTAGAAGGGTGGTTGGGCGCCTCGCCCTCTTGGTTGCCGTCAGTTGACAAAAGAAGTAGCCGAGGTTGTCGCCGACCGTACCGCGAGACGATCAGAACTGCAACAGCTTCAAATGGAGCAAGTCAGTCTTCAAAAAGAAGTCGATGATATGCAAAATACGACACAAGACTCGTGAATTTCGTTGCACATGCAATGCAGCTGCGCTTGCATTCCATGGACATGTTGTACAATAGGACAATGGTGGTTATCGGATCAATAGATCACAGATAGTAGCGGTACCGGGGATCCCTAGCAAAGCGCGTGAGTTGTGATTCAATGTAGAGAAAGACTCCCGGACGGACCTATCGCCTAAATCGCCCAGGTCCATCCCCAACATCCCCTCCCTTCGCTGCTTGACGTTCGCACCGCCGTTTGCGATCCCCTCAGCGCGGTCCCGTGCAGCGTTGTCTCGTTTGTAGCTCAACCACATCACGGTGCCCGCAACCAGGGCGACAACGTAACATGCTAGATTGATGGCATGTCCTTGCACATATCGAGGTGCCCATTCGGCGCGATAAAGTTGCCCTCCGACGATGCCGCCAACGTTCGCCATCGAAAGGGTGAACCCTGTCGCCGCGGCGCGCTTGTTGGATCCTGCGACATTCTGCGCCAGCCAGGACCACATCGTCGTGATTGGCAAGAACCTATGCAGTTGCATATCAGAGTCGGCCCACGCATGTGGGACACAGAGAGATTTACGCACATGAACATGACGAAGAAGTACATGACGTAGCGCACTACAAGGCTCTCGACGATAATGAGAACGATGAGCGCGGTCGACGCCACGATGATCCCAACGCAATAGTGCGCGAAGCGGTGTCCATATCGATCAAGCGTGTACCCAGTGACGGCGACCGCGCCAAAGCCGACAAAGTACGGCCATACAGCGAAGAGTGTCGCAGTGGTGCCAGTGTACCCGAGCCCCGTGACGACGACAGGCAGGCTGAGAATGACGGAATACACAGGTACGTTGTTCATCCAGTACATGAGCCCCCAGAGGTACATGCGCCAGTCCGTGAAAGCAGACTTGATCTGGCTTGCCGAGAATGGCTCGTCTGCGCGTAGGGCTCGGTCGATTTCGTTCGTGAGTAGGATTATTTGCCGTTCGCGGGGTTTCAACCAAACCGAGGTGGTCGGAGAGGAACTGAAGAAGACGAAGGTGTAAATGCCGAGGACGATAGAGATAGCCCCTTCGATGAGGAAGATCCATCGCCAGCCGGCGATGCCTCGCTTCCCATCCAAGGTGTTGATCCCAGTCGCGAGCAGGCCGCCTTTGCAGAGATATTCTCAGTATGGAGCTGGAACCGGGCTACGGCGACTTACCAAAAGCCCCTGTGAGCTAGAAAATAGCATGAGCCATCTGCATGGTTGTAGAACGAAAGTACTCACCGAAACCGTACAATACAGGACGGAAAAACGGCGACCTTGCATCGGGCGCGGATACCATGACCCCACTGATCGCACGTTAGTCTTAGTGCAGAGGAAGACGAGCCGCCGACTTACTCCAAAGAATGATACCAGGTAAGAATCCGGCTTCGGCGAGCCCCAAGAAGAAGCGAGCTGCCATAAGGCCTTGAGAATTCTTGACAACCGCGGTCAAGGAGCAGATGAGACCCCAAATCAACTACAAAATGAAAGGTTTACGCCGTGAGTAAGCGGTAGAGGTGTAAGCTCACTGCCATAGCGGAAATATACACGCGGGCGTTGATCCTCCGTATGATGATGTTGGACGGGGTCTCGAACAGCACGTATCCAACGAAGAAAATAGAGAGTGCAAGATTATACTGGTTCGCCGTGAGGCTCAGTGCCTCGCCCATTCCGAGGACGTTGGCATTGGCAAGGTTCGTTCTGTCTCTACCATTAGCAGCGGTTTCAACGGAGAGAGTGTTGTTCTCACCGAGCGATGTAAGAGCTAAAGTAAAGGAGAACGGCAACTGGCAGGATATGTACGTCCACCTTCATCCATGTGCGACGGATCTCGCGCTGAGAGAACGCTGCTAGCGGATCTTCACCTTGGAGGGCCTCGCGCCGTTCATTCAGCGAAGGTACCGAAGCAACGGGAACTGCTTCAACATGGATGACCTCGGCCTTCTCTGCGTCACTGTCGGTCCGAGTTTGGCTATCGACAACTTCTATGGCTTGCTTTTCCTCCATAGTCCTAGATTCCTGTTCGCAATGCGTAGTTCTGTCGAGGTCGGATCCAACGTCAGAGCCGTGGTGCCAGAGGATGGGAGCGTAAACCAAAGGTAGGCGGTGGGGCAGCTGAGGCCGTGAGAGGTAGACGTAGCTGTCTGGTCAGCTGGGGTACTTTGGCATTGCGTGAACAAGATCAAACTCTACGATAGAATACCCGCCCAGGGAGTCCTTTTGTATGCCGAGCGTGAGTGACCACGAGCTGGCCGAAAGCCAAGAACGGAGTCAAGGACTCACCAGGTTCGTTCCAAGGGAATGCACTGCGTAGTGATATATATAGAATACCCACAACAGAGTAAATACGGCTTTGAACCGGATCCTCAGCACGAAGCGGACGACATGATGAGTAGTTCCGAGTTTAGAACCCTAGGATTCCCACTCCTTGCCCTTTCGCGCCACGTGGCAATGGCCGAGAGCTTATTGAAGGTTAGAGGGAGCCGACTTTCGTCTGCCACGGAACACAACGGAGGCCTGAAGCTGTGTCAAAAACATAACGGTGATGGCGGTTGGTAGCAGGTCATCACCGCCAAGTCGAACACGCTGGCCTTCGTGGCGCGGCAGTTGCCGTGATGCGCATCCGGTAGCGGCCGGCGCCGCATCGTCTCTCACCATCAACCATAGCAAGCGTGAGCCCTGTACAGCAAACCAAACAGTGAACTACGGTATTTTTCCGCCAACGATCTCTGATATTTTTGACAACCATCCAAATTCTCCTTCTACGTCAACAGGACCTCCCGGGCTCGAACTTTCGCAGGTTCGGTCGATTCATCTTTGATATGGGTATTGGTATCACAGAGCGGGTTCCTCTCTCAGAAACGAAGAAAATCCTATGTCATATGCCGCTGAGCTAGATGACTCTTGCGTAATAGGGACGCACGTCAGACGTTGTAGGTCCCGCTTAATGCGCGTGAGACTCTCACCCCGCCCCGCCATTTCCACAGGTAACAATCCCGATAACACTTTGCGACCACAACCGGTACTCCGACCTTAAAATGTTGCGACATAACATATTGCGTCATACCTGCCGCAACACACAATGCCTTTGTTCTGTACGCTTCATCTCGGGGACCGCTCGACCAAGGCTACGCTACGCTTGGGCCTTCCGCTCTGGCCCCTTTTACCCAGGATTCACACCACCGGCTACTATACCCTCTGTCCCCGTTGTTTCTTTGTGATGCTTACTCGTAGCCGTTGTTTTGACCAGCTTTGTGCATGACCGCCCTCGATCGGCACAACGTTCGGTCAGAACTCGCACACACGACCGTGCAAACAATGTTTTTAGTCGAATATATAGGAGCGGTAGCGAATATTGCTGAAGTATCACCACCCACACCTGCAACCTTTCACCTCTCATATCTCTACCGTCTAATACTACGCCTTTTAACACTTCACCCATTTTCATCATCGTCATGCCAGAAAAAGTCTGGGGTGCCCCCGAACTTCTTACGGGTGAAGTATACCATGTCAGCACAAGGTGAGTCTCCGAGATATCTAGTTAGCGTGAGTCCTTACTCAATTTTGCTTGTTAGACGTACTCCCGAGCCACGCACGCCGAATCTCGCAACGGCGCAATTACCAAGCTCGGGGTCTACGACCAACACGGGCCCTTGAAACATGTCGAAGTGCTACTTGTAGCCTCCTCTGCCGTCATAGATACCCAAGGATCCTTACTACCGAATTCATAATTTCCTCGCATTTTTATGCTTCATCAAATACATGGCGATCTCCGAATCCCTTCGTTGTGCCGCGCGTAGACGCCATGAGAATCCGGCGCCACTCCACTTTCCCTTTCCCTCCGCCTCGTCGACTGTCGCGACGATCCGAGACTCAACGCGCGCGCATAAGCGACAAGGTTGTTGCCTTGACCGATTTCCAGGCATTTTTTGTATTATAGGGACTTATGGTCAATGCAGCACCGGTACCACGGCACCACTGACAATGTGACATTGGCCACGAGCTTGACCCGGCCTGAGGACAAAGAGCGTGTCGGACTTACAATCATATGAAGAAGGTCCAGTATAAAGGACCGCTCGGTGTGGCCTCGTCACACAACTCAATCAATCCCCTCCACCCAGCCATCTAACTCAATGCACACCCCCGACGGCGAACAAATTTGGGGCGACGCCCTCGAAGAATATGAAAACGATGTTGCTGGTCCGTATTTGTGCTACGAGTATGTCTTTCTGCCTCTGAATTATCGTCCGTCGTCCTCACCGAGCCTGTCAACAGTACCCTCTCACTGGCAGTCGAGGATGCCTTCGTTGGGCCACCGAAGAGGGAGTTCTCCACAGGCTACGACCCCCACCGCTTGTTCGTGTCTTTCTCTCTTCTGATGTGGCCTGTAGCTTACGAGGCAATACGACTGCAGCGACCACACCAAGTCGGATGACGAGTTTCCTTCCGGCTACGAAGCCAAACCCAATTACGATGGTCCAGGATATGATGTATCCGACTCGGACGCCGAACAACTTGCAATCTTCTACTCATCCATGTGGTCGGCACCTCAAACCTCACTCGAGACTACTCCCCGCACTCACAGCTTTGCGGACACTGGCATTATAGCCGAGGACAGCGACATGGAGTCTCGAGGCAGCATTCCAGAGAGCTCTGAGTCGGACAGCCCGTACGAGTCCGAGTATTCAACCGAAGACACAGACTCCGACGGCTCAGAGGACCCTGAATACACGTTCCACTCGTCGAAGACCTTGGCCTCCGCACCCAGGAGCTTTGGTGAACAATACTCGCGAGATTGTGGCCTCGGTGCTGTGTCTAGCATGATTCGTTCCGGAGCATCCTTCCTTGGGTTGACCGCGCGGGGCTGACCCCGTCGACCTTTCGAACAGCCTATGCAGGCTCTCAATATTCTTGGAACGAGCTGCAGTGAGGTCCAGCGCTGTGAGCATGTTTTACTGTATTATTTATTACACCCAAGATTATGTTATTCCGCCTCGCCCAAATCTGGATTCATGTCTGATGTGTGATGATCCCACCCCGCCGCACTTCACCGGCATTTGCCGTCAATTGCAAGTATATAGGTCGTCCCCGTTTCTTTGCTCTTTCTCTTCCACCTTCCACCGGCATAGGCTCTTCAATCCTTTAGCTTTTCTCCTTCCTCTCGACTCAGGATGTCTTCGTTCTTGCTGCGACCCGGCTGCCTCACAAGCCATCACATCACTGCAGGCGCATATAGTCACGTTACAACAGTGGGTGCCTTTCCGTAGCATTTTATTGCAGCCTCCAGAATACATTTCTCCTCTAAATCCAGAATACCCGATCGACTGAACAGGTAGCCCGCCACCGTGACGAACTGTGACATCTAGCTACTCGGCTCTATGTCTGAGGCCCGCCAGGCCACTTCAGCGCTTGAGGCCCGGCCCAAGGCCTGGCGGGCTGGCACGCCAGGCTTGTTGTACAGTCGATCAGGAGTCCTCGGGATCTGGAAGGGGGGTACCGACCCCCCTTCCAGATTGAATGCTATGTTTCCAATTCTCCAGTGCGTTCCAGTGCGCGTCTCAGTCGCTTTCCACCAATCACGACCTCCCATCGCATCAATGGCCTCCGCAATGTCCGAAATTGCATTTATCCGACTATATGTTCACCGGACGCCGTGGTCTACGACTCTCAAGAAACCTTCGGCGCCAACCACTTTCAACGTCCACTATATACTCTCTAGGAAATGCCACGAAAAAGCACCCAGTAGGTTCGTATACAAGCTCTGTTAGAATTCCGACTCAGCTAAATTAGCCCGAATAGCCACGCAAGCTATTCGTCCAGTGCGGCTTTGTCGCAGTCCGTGCGGAACCCTGGTCGAGGAGCCACGATGATCGGCGCATCAGTTGTGTCTCGGAGCGCCTGAAGCGGGATCGGCGGTCTCGGTGCGAATGATGACTTCATCCTTGGCAACGACCTCAGGTATCCTGGCTGGAATCTCTTCGTCCGCTTGGCCGCTCGCCGCACGCCGCGCTGGGGAGTCGCAGTTGGGCTCGTTGAACACTCCACGCACCACATCCCTCGTTCCCCCTCCACCATGCCTCTCCCCGGTCTCCTCCTCTCGCTGTGCGCTCTGGCGTTAGCACCTGCTGCGCACGCCCAAAACTTGTCAAGCTCTCAGGTTGATACAATCAGGACACACCTGGCGGCATCGGCACAGCAGTCTTGGGAGCTTGGAACTCGCGCGCAGGCCATCCTCGAGCTCGACACGCCAGCGTGGAGCGTTCTCACACCCGGCGTGACGTTCCCTCGGTCCACCGACGAGTTCGCCCATCCTCCAGACAGCCTGAACGAGGTGCTAGAGATCGCACGCACAGTCGTTGGGCGTCGATCGCAGGAGAACAACGGCGTCGTGGGTCCGCAGCCGCTCCTCGCGAACTCTGCGGCTGGCGATCCGCCCAGCATCGGGTTCGCGGTCGTCCTCGCGAACTTGACGGGGCATACTCCTGGCGCGGACAATGTCAGCTACGAGACGGCCGCGAAGGATCAGCTGGATTACGTCCTGAACAATGTCCCACGTACCAGTGACGGGGCCATCTCGCATCGCGATGAGCAGGTCCAACTGTGGTCGGACTTCGTCTACATGGTGCCGCCGTTCCTGGCCTTTTACGGTGTGGCGACGGGAAACGAGAGCCTGTTGACCGAGGCGGTGAAGCAGTGTCGCCTATACAGGCAGTATCTGAAGGACAACGGGTCAGAAACGGATGGTCTGTGGAGACATATCCTGTTGGGTCGAGGGACGGACACGGGGTTCTGGTCGACAGGTACGCTTCACTCACCCTACACCTTGCCAATGACCCATCGCATACCATTCTCCACAGGTAACGCGTGGGCGGCAGCAGGCATGACGCGTGTCCTTGCCACCATCGCTGCCTCTCCCTACTCGTCCTCCTTCAAAAGCGAGCAGCAGGATCTCGTCCAGTGGGCCAACGAAATCCAGAGTGCGATCGTAAATTGGGTGGTGAGTGGTCGTTTCTGCGCTGTGCTTGCGGACGGCGAGGGTCTGGGGATGAGGGGGGAAAGTGGACGTCGCGGTCGCTAGCAAGGGGTACATATGGGGGATCGGACTGGATCTGGTCTTCGGTTTACTCTGATCGCTGTCATTGACGGTGATCACAGGTCGGTTCGCGCTATTGAACTGCCAAGCTTCTAGCGGCGCTTACACGATTGGCCCTGCAGTAGCGTTCCTCTTACCCCCTCTGGCATTCCCTCTCACGCGTTCCACATGTTACCGTCGACGGTCTGATTTCTGACGTTCATCTCCGCAGGATCCCGATGCTAACCTCCTGCACAATTACGCGACGGACAACTCAAGCTTCCTCGATGCCGCATCGACGAGTTTAATGGCTGCTTCGATCTATCGCCTCGCCACCCTCGTCGACTGGGGCGCTGGCAGCCTGAAACACAACAGCGGCCTCGCGAAGAGCGTGCGCAGTGTCGTAGTGACCGCCGAGACGTTGCGCAAGGAGCTCTTCAAGACGAACGGCAGCTCCCAGAGTGGGCTCGATCACTTCACCGCCCAGTTGGCCCTGACGCCCGTCGTAAATCCGCACGAGTACGGAAGAGAGCTCCTTCTTCCGGCGACGACCTCGGATGCGAGTGTCAACACGACCTCGAGCGATGGGCTTAGCGAAAGCCCCGAGGGCCAGGCTTTCATCCTGGAACTACAGGCGGCGTACCAGGAGTGGGTTGCCCGCGGGGAGCCGGGCAAGAATTCGGCGGCTGGACGTGGGGTTGCTTCACTTTTCCTTGTGACGGCGGCTGGCATTTCAGTCGCATGGAATATTTTGACCTGGTGAGCTCCAACCCCGAATCCACACACGAACATTGCTATCCCTCGGACTATAAGCTATCCGGATTTCTTTCGCGTTATTCTGCTGTGCCTCCTTTCCTCTCCTCTACACTCTACGCCCCTCCGAACCATGTGACACTGACAACACCCAACTATCCACCCTGCTCGCACAGCCTACCCCCGTCGATACCATAGATTGCTGTAGTACGCCCTGTATTGTTGCATTTTTTATGTTGTTTGTATCTTCCATACTTCTATTTTCATCTGGGCTAAATTGTTGTCAACTTACGTGCTTTTCGACCATGAAAAAAGATGAGAGTCGGAAAACCAAAATTCTCTCCGGGATTCGAATCCAGCGCCTCGGCAGAAGCCGAGTCACGTGGAAGCTGTATTCCTGCCTTTTGGATTCGTGCTATTCTCACTCTCACCACTTCGTACAACATGCCCATACATTCACCATCGAGACTCTGAACGTTCGACATTCCAACATACCGCACGCTTCCTCCATCTCTACGCAACTTACGCGTCTCCCAGCCTCGTACTCACGTTTCAACAATTCGCAACGACCTCACTTCTCTACCACGTCTGGCATTCAGAAGAAACACGAATGGCTCGCTCTGTAACGCCGCCACCACTCTCTGATCGGAAGCGTCTGCTCGCGAACTCTGTACGACGGCGTTCCGAAGTCGCGCCCCTGCCGCGTGCCCGCTCGAAATCTCTCGAGGCGCATGACGCGTCGAGCTCGGTGTCGAGATGGAATCAACACACACCAGGGAGGATGGAGATGTCGAAGGAGCTGAATTGGGAAGCGAAGGTCGAGGTCAAATCTGGTAAGCATAGTTAAGTCTTCGAAGTGCAGGGCGTAAGCGAATCTCGTGTCCTTTCGTCAGACCTGGACGATGGAGAGGTAGAGACACCTCGGGGACATAACCGGACTTCCGTGAAGGTGGAGCCTAAACCCTCGCCGACATCCCCGCCGCTACCTCGATTTCAGACCAACTCCACTCCTTCCACTGCCCAGCATTCAATGACGGTACAACAACCCTCTGCAACACTACAATCAATGCCGATTCCAACACTTGCGCTACGGTTTCAAAAGCCAATCGTCGCGCATACGAACGAGGCGGGCACTAGTCAGAGCTTGCGTCAGGTGTTGTTTCACCAGACACTCGTAGCGGAGCCACCGCACAAGAAGAGGAGATACAGTATTAGTGGCTCTGGACGAGCGTCGACATCTAAACGGCGGGGGCTGGTCTGTGACTCTGACCAGCCGCGTGATGACGACGGGAATCCGCTTGTGCCAGGGAAGAATTATTTCGTTGGCTGTCCGAGACACGGAGCGGCAGAAGAAAGCGAGCACGCGACGCGGAGGAGCCCACGAAAAGCCAAGCCGGTGGAAATATTTAGCTCTCTTCATATGGTGCGCCTTTCAGACTCTATGTCGTCTTCACGTAGTTGAAGTCTCACTTTTGGTTTATTTATCAGACGGGTCCTACACGGAGGCGACGCAAGGTTCCCAAGGTGACAACCGACCTTACAGCGAGTCAAGTGTCGCACCAGTACAACGATCGGGTGAATGAGCAGATCAACGTGTTCAACAACGCGTGGAACCCGCGCTTCGCAGAGCCTAACATCGACGTGCAAGGTCTCAGCCTATCATCAACTAATGGCAAAGGCAAAAACAGGGCTAGCTCACTCTCACCGCTGGTAGGCCCTGTAGGGCTAAAACATGTCTTAAACCAAGTCTATCAAGCAGACAGTGCTATCCAGCCAGTTAACACGCCATGGTACTTCGACACGGGCACCCTCAAGTGGGTCAGACGTGATGCCGTGCTACCCGGCGCTACAAGAGTTGCCACAGATCCGCCTGCTGCTACATCTTCCTCTATCCCTACCCTTCCTTCGTCAGCGACCACCCCCATCCCCAGGCCGCCACCTCCCAAGAGAGGCCCTGGTCGACCCCGCAAGTCATCGCTCAACAACTCCGCACAGCCTAGTCCGCCGAAACCACAATCGCGGCGCATGTCTACGGGAAGACCTCGTGGGCGTCCACGTAAGAACCCAGAGTCACAGACTGGCAGCACTCGCAAGAGCACCGGGCGTCCTCGCGGTCGACCCAGGAAACACGCCAATGCCACGACGGCACATGCGAGCGGGTCAGGACATATGCCCGACTACAGGCTGCACCAATTTGGACCGGGTATTCCACCCTTCCTTGTTCTACATGAGCCCAGCATATTCTCCGCGTCCGCTTCACAGTACTCGTTACCCTCTGCGTCTAGCTCGCACGCCTCCTCCCTTTCGACTTTCCCCCCAACATCTTTCGAACCGTCGCCGTTCACATCCACATCCCAATCCGTGTACCCTGCGCAGACGCAGCAAGGCTATGCCTCGCTAGCTGAGGGGCAGCATAGCGAAGACGCAACGCCACCTGCGCCGAGCGGGACGTCAGTGGGCGGGCGCGACGATGAATCCGACGTGCTCTCCTACGTCGACCCAAATGCGCCGCTCTCGCCCGAGATTGGCTATTTCATAGACACAGAGGAAGAAATTGATCAGCAGGCGGCGCTGGACTATTTGTTGAACCTGGAGTAGGGTCCCGTGGTGCATATGTGTACACGTTTCGCGTGTCGTAACTCTCTTGTTGTATGAAGCTTTTTGTCGTGTATTGACTCCACTTCACAAATTATCAGGTCGGTTAAGATGCTACGATGTGATCATTGGGAATCTTCAATCACTTCTGCGGGCTCCCCGTGAGCTCCGCTGAGGTAACATACCGAGCGGGACGACAAATTATCCACATCAACCACCACACCGAACCGCCCCGCGGTTCAACCTCTCCCAGACCCTTCTTCTCGCGCCAGCGCTTCTGCATCTCGCCCCTCTCCGTCCTTATTACTTCGCTCAACACCTAAGTACCGTTGCCTTGGAGAGAAAAACGGTACGTACGAACGACGATGCAGCAAAAAAGGTCTAATCACACTCCTCTCCACGATATCGCTCGGGCGCGAAGGGCCTAGCTCGCGTCTTTTCGCTAGCTTTATCTTCTGCCGGAGTAGAACTGCGCATAGAGATGCCATGACCGCGGCGAACGACGCAACGGCCAGGCTTGCGATGACCAACGCGTCGTGCTTTCCTGTTTCATCGTGTTGAGGTCCAGGAGGAAGAGGGAATCCCCGAGAAGGAGATGGAGGAGACCCGGGAAGAGGAGTGAACTCGAAAAAGTCGACAAACATGCACGGTGCTCGGCCGACCGTGAAATTCATATTGAACCTGAGCGTATGCACCGCGGGTGACAGACCGTCTTGTGAGTAGAACAACACCTGGCGTAACGAGGTGTTGGTTTCAGGGGCTAAAAATGTGCCCCCGAAAGTGCCGTCAACGAAGTATGCCGAAGACGGTCGGCCAAATCCAGCAGTCTTGGCGACCATTCCAAACACACTGACAGATGTTCCTTGAAGGCGTCAGCGTGTAGCTCGCGGAACGGCATATCGCGGTACTACACCATTGAAAATAAAATCGACAGGAAACTGGCTGCATGTCATGTGCACGGTACTTGCTGGCCGGTCAGATGCGTCAGAAACAGGTCCATAGAGTACGTACTTGTTGAACGATGACTCCTCCAGTCTCACTGACCAATCCTCACCGTACAGGATGGATGGGTCGTTATCGTCCACGACATATGACGTCGAGGAACTAGCTCTGCTAATCGCCGACATGATATACTGTCACAGACAAGCCTAGACTCCGTTCGAAAGGTCGCCGCACAATGTGGAGAGAAATCAGGTCTGGCGTGGGATGCGGCGGCGGGATCTACCTGCAGGTAGGAAGAAGATACGGTAGATTAATCTACTAACCCGCTTTTATCCATCCTAGTTCCAACTTTCATAATCTATGGTATCTTGCAACGGGCAGTTGGTCGTACGCCACAGTTATCACAAGTAGATACTGAATCATGATAGCTCATTAGACCGAGAGAGCAATATATAATAAATCAGAACGGAGAAGGATGAAATATCAAACTCTATATGTATACATCGTAGTATCGTGAGAATGCACTCAAGATGTAGAGACGAGCCTAGCCGTGCCGGGAAGCGCAAATTTGAATATCATCATGAGCAAGTTTTGATACTACCATGATCACGTTTTATGAGCGGCGTAGACTCAGTCTAGTCTACAAATTAATTCACGTCCACCACCGCACCGAATTCATGCCCTGCGGCTCAACCTCTTTCACCCTCTTTCCCTGGCGTGAGCGCCTCCGGACCTCGATTTTCTCCCTCCTTATTGCTATGTTCGACATCTGAGTACCGCTGCCCTAGAGAGAAAAGAGGGTACGTACAAACGACGACTCAGCACAAAAGGCCTAACCCCACCCCTCTCCAATGCATCGCTGGAGCGAGAAGGGCCAACAAGATTGCGTCTTTTTGCCAGCTTTATCTTCCGCCAGAGCAGCACTGCGCATATCCACCCCATGACGGTTGCGAGTGACGCGAGAGCTATGCCGGCAATGGCCAACGCATTGTATCTTGTGGCTTGGTCGTGCGCTGGACCAGGAAGGGGCGTGTACTCGAAGAAGTCGACGAACATGCATATTGATTGACCGTCTTTATCAGTGTTGAAAAACCGGCCATTGTTTAGATTGAACGTGAGCGTATGGGTTGTGGGTGATAGACCGTCTTGTGAGAAGAATAGTAGCTGGTCTAACGATTTGTTGGACGAAGGAGCTAGGAATGTGCCCTCAAGTCTGTCGTCGACCAAGTATGTTGAGTTCGGCAGGCCAAACGCGGAAGTACTGGGGACCTTTCCAAACACCTTGATAGACGTGCCTGGGACTCGGAGTCGTAAACGTGTAGTTCGTTAGACTGTGGATAATAGCAATACCGCACCGTTAAAGCTAATGCTGGCTGGAGAATTATTGCATGTGGTGTGGAGAGTACTTGCAATCGTCTGAATCAGCCAAGTAACGGAAGGCTAAACACGGAGTGCATACGTACGTATTGTGCGCTGCATCGTCTGGTTTGGTAACAACCCAATTTGAAGCGTACCGAACGGATGGATCGCTATCGTCCACGACAACGGGCGTCGTAGAATTACCAGCCGTACCGTTCATTGACATGCTTCCGTCCGCAGATCTTCCTAGCCTGCGACGGAGAGCACTCGGCGCACGGCGTCGAGATGTGGAAGATGACACGCGTCTAGCGTGGAGACCGGACTCAAATCGAGGGTGGAAGGAATGGCTGTGCCTGGCAACTCGCTCGGTATTTATTAGTTGGGGCTCGAATCGCTGGCATCTGTGGCATCTTGAAACGGTCAGTTGGTCAATGTGTACAACCATAACAAAACATATACTATTAAATCACGACAGCTGGTTGCAGAGAGAGGGTGGAATATCAGATTGGAGAAGGGCGAGATATCAAACCCATACAGATGGGAACACTAACCGAGTGTGTGTTCTGCATCGATGAAATGTAGCGTGCTGCTTTATGAGTAGAAATGCGACAATTGCTGTAATCGAGCGATAGATTCTGTGAGTACATCTACTAGATGGTGAAAGAAGATGTGACAAAGATGTTGAATTCTGCGAGTCCACCGGTAGTTCGAGGTTCAAGTCAGAAAGCGGGCGCGTCAAGCCTTCGCGATCGGACAACATTGATCCGGGTCGGGACGATGCATCAGAGCGCAGCATCCTCTTTGCCTTCATCCACTACGATCTCGCATCGTACCCGGTCAGGCATGGACCACACACCCACCGAGCTACTTGACATTATCTTCTCAGAGCTTCACCCCCCAGACTGTGAGAAGAGCCGGGAACTACCCCTCGACGGAAAGACGGACCTTCACGCTTGCTCGCTGGTCTCACGGTCATGGAGACAGCCAGCCCAGAGGCAGCTCTTCCGTGACACCACGTACTCATTTCGCCCCTTCACTGGCGGGCCCGACACCCCACCGCGAAGCTCCGTGCGTGTCGAATCACGCTATCGGACGCTTGCGATGCTACTAGACTTCGTCCAGCATTCGCCTCGTTTTGCACCATACATTCGCGCCCTCAGGTTGGAGCTTTGGCCGCAGACGTTCCCACTTCCAAATCATGCACTCAATTCTGATGGGCTTGGAGGGTGGTTCAAACCCTCGGATGTCGTCGATGGCGGAATCCTTCATGCTTTACTGCACTCCCTCCCTGCCCTCACCTCATTACAGCTCTGTAACGTCAATCTAGCGGAGGATAGTCCTTTCCCGCCACACGCACCACGCCTATCATTGTCACTCTTTTCTCTTTCTTTTAGCCGGAATGTATGTGGGGTCCATGCCAACAGCACCACCGTATTCAAGCTTCTTGGTCTCGTAGATTCCACGAAGGAACTATCTGTTTTCGGCCATTGTCCCGACAAGCTGTTATTATCAGAGGCATCGACCAGCGGGACATTGCCGGGCGTTCGTGCCGAAGAGGTAGTCTTCGAACCGTTAGACAACCTTCTGCTCCATCTCGCAGTGTCACAGCCTACATTTTCTCGCGGAATCCGTCGAGTGATCCTGGGCGTTGATCTTGTTCAACCCCACAATTATCAGCAGCTCCTTTCGACAATTGGTGAGCAGCTAACAGAGCTGCGAACACAACACTGTATGTTCACCCTCACACTTACCTTACCGCGTAGCCTGACCCATTTCACAGTTTCGGCCGAGGAAGGCCCTCCTCTCGACCTTTCTCGTTGTCGGAACCTCCAGCGCTACACCCTGGGGATTCGGCTCCGATTCACTATTCGACATTCTGTGTACACGGAGACTCTACTAGAGTCGGTGCAGAGATCCATCGAGTCGCTTCCGCGAGAATTATCGACACTTCGGGAACTCGTCGTTGAGTTCCACCTTGATGTGGACAGCAGTCAATTTAACCCCCGAGTCTGGGTTTATATGCATTCCCGAATTCTTCGTCTTCTCGAGCGTTCACTGAAAAACATCATGGACCGATGCAACCCGCCGTTGAAACATGTCATCGTTCAGGCTCAAGTAGCTCTAGATATTGAAGGCGTCAATAACGAACGTCTCTCCACCCTGCTGGCCCGGGTCATCTTCCCAGAACTCGAGGAGGAAGGAAGGGTGGAGAGACATCCTCATTGTGCTACCACATGGCGATCGTTGTACGTCCAGTAATATCCGCAAACCGTTCAGAGAAGCTGATACATCGAATAGCGATAGCTATTAGCTACGAACGCAACGGAGGTGACGTGCGTACGACTATTGGGGGGGGGGGGTTGCGGCCTGGAGCGGGCCAACTCTTCAGCAACGGATCTTGATGGTTTTGTGGTTTTGTCGACCAACGGAACTAATCGCTGTCGGAACGGCGAATGCTTTAGTCTATTGTAGACAACGAACAAATATTCACAGACGTACAAAGTTCTCCATACACTCGGATAAAAATCACGAACCTGTATCCTCCCCGTTTCTGTCAGCCTTGGAAACATCCGCTGCACCAACCAGAGCAGGTCGCGTTCGACAATAGGATCTCCCGCCTTCTCGTTCGTGCGTAGCCGGGGTAGAATGCCAAGACGCGCCAGTGGCGGGACACATCGGTCCATGAGTGTCGTCACAGAGTCCTCGAGCAGGCAAATGGATTCCGCGTTCTCGACCAACCAGTTTGGGAGTTCAATTAGACAGTTGCGAGCGACGACGTCGAGCACTACCGTAAACTCGCGGAGTTTAGCGGGATTTGGGGGCAGAGATCGGACGGTTTCGCAAGCAGATAGTAGCTCACACTCGCCCATGGGTGGTGGTATGGTTGTGTCGAGACCAAGGGTAAACCTATTGAGGTTGCGACAGGAGGATATGTCCAGGAACCGTGTTTGTGGGACGCCGCGCGGAACGATGTCGGCTGGGCTGCCTATGTCTGTAAACCAGAGTTAAATACACAAGGCTCGGCGCAGCTATGATGAGGCACTGACCTAAGTTGGCCCGCAACTCCGTCAGTTGTTCGCCTAGACTCGAGACGATTTCCTGGAAGTGCGCGAGTGGGCCCATGTACTGGCCCGAAGTGAGTCGCCTTACACTCCTAAAGGCGGAGGGGTGGGACGACACGAGGTGGCGGAAGAGGGCGTCTGTCGGAGCGAGGATGAGTCCCTCTGTTTCTATGGGCATGCCTGCGCTGATGGGAATATCTTTTTCTCGCCACCATCCAGACTCGAATTCTTTTGCTGTTTCGACGAGCTCGAAAAGCTGGAGTAATTTTTCGAAGGCGATACGATCCTGCTGTCTTCCGATGCTCCACGTCTCCCTGTAGTGCAATATAGAGAAATGAGATAACCGAAGACGCGGTGCGGGCGGACAGGCCAGAGCTGAGTCTTTCGTCAAGTTGAGGTTACAGAGCTGTAGAGAGTCGAGGATGGGAAGGGAGTGCAAGAGTTCGATGAGGACATTGCAATCTACCGCGGAGGTAGAGCCGCACCACAAATGGAGTTTTTTCGAGCGATGGTACACTCCAGGCCGGTGGCTTTGCGGCCAAAGGTCGAGTCTGAGGCGGCGGATGTACCCCGCGAAGCGAGGCGCGTGGCGAAGAAAGTCCAACAGCATCGGAAGGATTCTGCTGCGGAATAATTCAGGAGGGGGTTCGTCTTTCTTCAACAAGAGCTCCGTGTTGCGATGCGTGGCACGAAAGGAATATGTAACATCGCGGAAGAGCTGCCGCTGCGCGGGTACTGTCCACCAGCGAGTGACCAGAGTGCACGCATCCAAGTCTGCCTTGCCATCGAGTGGGAGTTTCCAAGCGGTCTCCCAGTCTGGTGGTTGTAACTCGGATAGGATGCCGTCGAGAATTTCGAGAGGAATACGATTCATGGTGAGGGGAAGAGTGAACGTCTGGGATCAACATCATTTCCATAAAGGGAGGGCGCATCAATGCCAATCGGGATTGATGCGCCTGCGTGACAGACGCATGGCATCAGCTCTGTATTTGCTTGCATGCAAAACGGATGTCCATTCTCTGTTAAATAATACACACAGGAAGTCGAATGGAAGTGTAAATCTCAGGTCATCGTATCATCCCTTGCTCCTTCTCCGCCTTCCATGTCTCGTAACAAGCCAACGTTACGCTGGCCATGAAGCCCGGTATGCACTGCTCCTGCTCAACCCAATACCGCATGAGCTGTGGTAAATCCTCCGGTCCTCCTTCTCCCTGCGCCACAAGCTGCATCCGCATACCATCGTTCCCGGCCGGCGCGCCGGTCTTCGCAGGCTGGAACACGAACGCCGCGTTCAGGTCGAACTGCGATGTCACTCGAACTTGCCCGTTGGGGTAGAACGCGAGTTTGAGGCCAAAAATCGCGGCGATCGCCTCCTTGAACTCGTCTGTCTTCGCAGAGAAGACTTGCCTGAGGCGGACGAGACGCTTCTCCTTCTGCTTCAGTTCGCTCTCGAGCTCGGTTTTCTCTTGGTTAACTGCCTCCCAGCTCTCGCGGGGAACCAGCTCGTTGTCACCGCCGCCAGTGCGGACGCCGCTTTCTTCGAGCTCTTTCAGTCGCTTCAAAAGCGCTTCGTTCTCGCCGCGGAGCCGATCCATGGCTGCCTGGCTCAAGTCTGCCCATTGCTGGGCAGGGTTGTCGCGTAAGGACAGCACGCGGACGCCGGGAGGAATATGTCGGCCACCACCGATCTCGCCTCGAAGCTCGAACAGCGTCTGCTCAAGGCTGTCGATCTGTTCAAACTGTTTCTCCGCAGCCTCCTCGGCCTCTTTGAGTGCTGCAAAATATCATGAGATTATAACAATAGTGCGTGAGACACACGACTGACCTTGCTCGGCCTGTGCACGGGCAGCCTTGACCTCCTCGAGTTCTTGCACGATATCCTGACGCGGCCGTGCCCCACCGAGAGCCGCGGGGTCGCCGCCAAGCTCCTCGATCTCGCGTTCCATCTGCTCGACTGTTGTTTTATAGTCTACGACTAATGCTTCGAGATGTTGGACGCGGCTCTGTGTCGCGTCGTCAACCTTCATAGCATCTTGAGATGCCTCTTCTGCAGTAAAGCTCGCCTGAAGGTTTGGTGAATATAGAGACCGCGAATGCACGGAAGAAACGTACCACCATAGCTTTTAAGAAGCCAGTGTCGCGCTCTGCAAGTCCTGCACGTTGTTCGAAGCGACTTGCACGGTCTTTGACGACATCAAGTTCGTGCCGTAGCTTCTCAACTGTCTGCTGTTCTGCTTCCAGCTCGCCTTCCAATGTCTCTAGCTCCGCTTCTCGTCGACGAAGCTGGGCAACAGTGGATCCATTTTCTTCGAGGAGACGGGCATATGTAAGGCGAAGTTCCGAGAGATTCTGGGTCACGGACACGGGCGTCCTCGAAGGAGGAGCGGCGCGCGAAGCCCTAGATTATAACTGCGTTACGATGAGCTCACATAGTCACAACAAACACACGCACCATTCTTCTCGTTCCCTGCGTGCGGCGTCTAGTTCGGCTTCGAGACGAACAACCTGTTCGCGCAGTTCATCAACGCCACGGGCCTTGCGCTCTAACTCGCGCTTCTGTTCCTTGAGGACCTCAATGTTCGCGTGCCGTTGACGGAGCGTAGTGAGCTCCCCATTCAATTTCGCGTTCTCCGCCTCGACGGTGCGCAGGTGGCTTGCTTGACAGTGTAGCTCCTCGCGGATAACACCCCAGTTCTCGTCGTCGTTTACGTGGAAGGAGGCGTCGGTTTGGGCAACAGAAAGGTCGTCGAACTTCTCCTGCAGCTCATCCAATGCGTGGGTCCGCTCTTCTGCGATGTGTTTGAACTCCTGCAGCTGTCCGGTGAGGACTTCGACTTGCCGGGACAATGTGGTGATCTCCGCCGTCTGAGTCGCGATCGTGTGGGCAGTTTCGCGACTAAGGGTTGAGTGGGCTTCCTCGAGGTCGACATATTGTTCCCGGAGGGACATGTACGAATTCCGCAGGGCGCGGATGTCGCTGTCCGATTTGCGCTGGGTGACTACTTCGCATTCGAGGGTTGGACAAAGTAACGGGGCGGAGACGTACCTTTGCTTCCTCCCTCTCGGCCCTCTCACGTTCTTTCTCCTCTCGCTCCTTCTCCTCCCTCTCTGCCAGCCACCGTCTGTCCCCCTCGAGCCGGTCAATGAGCACCTCCTTCTCGCGTAGCTTTGTCTCCAGGTCGGTCTTGGCGGTTTGTGCCGCTACGAGCTGCCTCTCGAGGGAGGCTTGCGCCATATTGCTCGTCAATGCTTGTGTTCTCTGCTTCCGTTTGGCCTCGGACAGCCTTGGGTCTGACATGGTGAGTGTTGAGTAGAGACAAAGGAGGACCGAAACTGGACCCACCTCGCTCGAGCTCTGCCGCGAGGGTGTCGCGCTTCACAGCGGACCTTATACCGAGCCTACTCGACCCGGCCGCCGGCGTCGTGAGCTTACCTTTGTTCATGGCTGCGACGTGGTGGCGGTAGGAGAGACGGATTTGGGTCAGAACGTGAGGTTTGCCGTTTGCTTACACGCGTTTGTATGCCGAATACAACGGGCGCCAACAAGAATAACAAATGGATAACGAAATGCACTGATCCATCAGCAGTCGCGTCGAACACGCTTTCCCATCTCTGTTCTGCTCCTCTCACTGTTCTACCCCGACATGGACGACTATCTCTCGGACTTGACGGATTTCGAGGGCGAAGATGGCGGGTCATCACAGAGAATGAAAACCGCGCCGTCCAGTTACAAGATTCAAGGGGCACTGCAAGCTCCCCGGGCGACCAGCTACAGTACTCGCCATTTGTACGGTACGTTGGAGGTCACTACAGCACATCTACCGCCTGCTAACACGGGTCTAGAAATGCTGGAGGAGCAACACATTAACCTGGACGCGGAGTACCAACGAGGTTCGTCTCCTGTCAACATGTTCACTGAGTTTGCGTTGAGTTGGGCGGATAGATGTTGTGTGGCCGCTTACGAAACAAATTGGTGCGTCTATGACCTTTCATGCATCCCCAAGAGTTCTCAATCGGCTGCTCTTAGGCTTGATTGACTCGCTTTTTCGCAATTTCTATATTCCTCCCATAATTTTCGGTACGCTCCGAGAACGCGAGGCGTTTGGCCTTGACTTATAGGTCTACCATATTAGCTACGACCGAGGACGATACGAAGATCTGCATTGACGGGAAGCAACGTCTCAGTTCAATATGGGCGTGAGTGCTCCTTTCACAACTCGGTGTCGTTCGTTGACATACCATTTTCACCGGTCGTGATTTGGTCGGTAGGTTTATGCAAGGACAGGTTCGCAATTTCGTCTACAAAAGCCACGATCTGCAAACTCACTCGCAATTTGTTCTGTAGATTCCCTGTGAGTGACTACCCCTCTCCCCGTCAATAACCAACTAAAGCGTCCTCGGCTAGTTAGAGACGTGTTCGTATCAAACTCTATCTCGTGAGCAGCTGACTTACCCGCAATTTTCAGAGAAACTGGTCAAAAATTCTACTACGTTGAAAATACGGGTAGAACCGATAGGGGCATGCTTCTCCCGGATAACTACAGGAAGATCTTCCAGAGCAAACAGATTGTAAGTAGATTTATGCCCACTCCATGCAACGTGCTTACATTTCGAAGGTGTGCGTTGAATACTCGAATCTGAGTGACGCTAATGAGCGAGAGATCTTCCAGGTGAGTGGTTGAAATCTACTTTGATCCCGTCCCTCTCATCTAATATCAACTAGCGCGTCCAACTTGGCATGGCTCTAACGCCAGCAGGTCAGTCGGCCGTGCCTTTTTACTGAACGAATTCCTAACTGTTATTCGCAGAGAAATTGCAAGCGGTCAGCAGTCCAATGAGCCAATTCATCCGCGCCCTGCTACGCGACTACATTAGCGGCGCGTTGGCTGAATCACTGATCTGGGACACGGCACGCGCCACCGACTTCCGCTGTCTCTGTGTGGCCGTGAACATCTTCGACAAGGACCACCAAGGGTCAGCGAGAGGGTCGAAGCCAGGTTCCTTGCCGACAATTCAGTCGATGACCAAATGGTTGCAAGACTCCTTCGATCCGGACTTGGAGTTTCGCCAAGACGTACGATCCACGTTCGAAATTTTCGTGGCGATGGCGCGAACATCCCAGTTCAAGGGTTGCTTCAACCTCCACGATAAGGACAAGCAGCTGAAGGTTGCGCCCGCCGAGTTCATCATGATCGCATACCTCATCCACAAGAAAAAGGCGAAGCTGACCCTGAAGCAGCTCGCCGAGGCTATTCGCAAGATGCGGTGGAACGTTCGTCAGATAGAGAAGGACATTCGTATGAACAGCCGTGTACTCAAACACATGGTCTCGTTCGTCGACAATATTAAGGCGAGCAGTCTGAAGGCGGATGCCAAGAGCAAACCTGCGCTGGAAGCGTACCAGGCGTTCTATCGAGTACCAGGTAGCAAACGGAGCGCTGAAGAAGAGGGAGAGGTCGAGAGCTCGGACGACTCTTCCATGGACGAGTTAGATAGCGACAGCCCGCCTCCGAAAAAGTCGAAGGGCAAACGAAAGCGCGCCAAGGCAGAAGACAGCGACAACGAAGATGACGAGGACTACGCGCCTAAGCGGAAGGCCCCGCCTCCGACCAAGGCGGCTTCGCGCACTCCCGCGAATTCCAAGACCCCAAAAACCCAGCGTCCACCGACACCTTCTACATCCAACACACCCTCGTTGCCCGTACCTGCTCCGACACGACAACCATCGCCTCCCCCACCGCCATACATCCATCATGATCGACTCGCCGCCTTGCGCACCATGTCCTTCGACTCCGTCCCCTCCCATCCACCATCGATCCCTTCTCCTCTTTCCGGTGCCCAGGAGTGGCCTAATAGTGTCGGTCTACGCCTTGGGCCCAGTTTCCCCGTCGGACCCCCGCCCAATCTCGGTCAATCCTTCATGGAAAGGGCGTTAGCCAACGACCCAGGCTACTCCCATCCTGGAGCAGGCTTGTACGCTGCAGCCAACTCCTCTCGACGCGCGTCCGGACCAAACGCGTCTGTCCCACCTGACGGAGATAAAGGTTATGGTCAGAGGTCCAATAGGTAGAGGATTCGCGTCGTGTCATCGTCCTGCATATGCTCTCGCACCTCCTTGCTTGTTATCGCCATCGCATTCCGTCCCAATACTTTGTATTGACCCTCACCTCGTTAGACACTGGACTCTAATAGAGCTGCACAAGCCCGTGACTGTTTTTCGCCAATGAGGGCAGTAGTGCTCAGAATTGATGCGGACTTCCTGATTTGGAGAGAAGCGCACTAGCACCCGAGCCTGCATGCTTGACTCTGCACTCGACCGTAGCCATGGATCGTACACCCCCCGAACTACTCGATGCTATATTTTCTGAGCTTCACGGACTGGACGGAGAGCTGGATGCTGCCGCTTGACGGCAAGGCGGACCTTCACGCCTGCTCTCTTGTCTCTCGATCGTGGAAAGAAACCGCCCAGCGACACCTTTTCCGCGATATCACATATTCTTTTCGTCCTACTCCTGGCGGCCCTCCCAATCCTCCTAGGAGTACTGTCGATTTCAATTCGCGTGACAGAACGCTTCCTATGTTTTTACACTTCCTTCAACACTCGCCCCATTTCGCACGATATATCCGCGCTCTCCGGTTAGAGCTCTGGCCGCAGAATTTCCCGCCTCCAGCCCACTACAGTATGGTCGATTTTTTCACTAGCAAGGCCATCTTCGAACCTACAGATGTTATCGATGGCAGTGTCCTCCTCACGCTGTTGCACTCACTTCCTCGCCTCGTAGCTTTAGAGCTCTGCGATATCAACCTCGCGGAAGACGATTTCCACCCATTGCATTTTCCTCGCCTCTCCCTCACACACTTCTCCCTCTTATTTTATTGCCGTACCCATGATATACGCAGGCGCAACACGCATGTCAAAAGCGCTACTATCAGCAAACTTCTCGCTATCGTCGCAGAAACAAAGGAATTCAAGATCTCCTACGCTTTGATTGGGACACCACCGCCCATTCACGTTTCGTTCGACCTTCGTACCGAAGGAGTCATTCCAACAAATGGTTTCTTGTTCCTCCTAATGGCATCGAACCCCACATTCTCTCGCAATATCCGCAGGGCGATCACGTGTGTATCGTACGATTGCACCGAGCCTTCTCAGCGATTAATCTCCTTGATCGGTGAGCAACTGGTCGAGCTGCGAATCCGATACGGTGCGTTTACTCTCGTGACCATGACTCTAGTACTTCGTCTCACTCTTGTTTCCAGACATGCGCCAGCCGGAGAATTACTCCCTCGTAGACCTTTCGCGCTGCCGAAATATAGAGAGCTGTACCTTGGGTTTACGGTCCTCCCTACCGCTCTCCGCTCATGGATCTATGGAGGAGAGTGGACTGCAGGCGATACGGGCGTCCATCGAGTCGTTCCCACAACGACTCCCGCGGCTTCGCGAACTCACGGTAGTTGTCTATGCTGAAATCCGTGATAACCACGACCCGCTAGAGTGGGTGGCCGAACGTCAAGGTTCCGTCAGCCTCCTCGAGCAGTCACTGCGGAACCTCATGAGTCGGTGTACACCCCCGCTGGAGTACGTTACATTCCAGTCCAGAACAGTGCCGGAGAGGAAATGTTGGGCGGTCTGCGAAGAACACGCGGTTCCGTTGACGCGAGCAATGTTTCCGGAGCTAGAAAGGGAGGGCAAGATGAGGTTCGCCCCCTTCTCCACTAGTGTATGGCGATCATTGTACGTGTATTTCCCCTTCTGCGTTATCATGATACTGACTCGAGTGTTCTGTAGTTACAACTACTAGACTGGCATTCGACGCCGCTCGTCAGAGGCCCTTACCGATCCATCGGGCCTATAGGGTTTCCTTCGAGCAAAGTGCTCGAACTAGTCCTCGACTGGCTTGATTGTACATATACGGCGTTTATGGTAAGCAAAACAGCCTCGCAATCCGCCCTCTCGCCCCGTAGGGCCGTGATATCAAAATCATTGCCTAGCGTTTCGCCTCGTGTGTGGCGTAGATCTAGTAATTGTACACAGAGATGCTCATGGTTGCGTCGTTTGAAATCTAGTATCTGAAGTTTATAGATAGTACCTGTACCTCGGGTCCCTAGAAAGAAAAATGATTAGCGTAGTGAACACAGATGCGATGGTTGTACGACTCACCTGTCTCCAAGGTCTCCTAAGTCTACTCCGAGCATTCCTCCCTTCGTCTTCCCGAAGTCACTTGCTCCGCTTTCCAGCCCGTCAGCTGCAGCACGATCCCGCGCGGCGTTGTCCCGCTTGTAACTCAGCCACAACACGGTGCCAGAGATGAGCGCGACGACGTAGCACGCCAGGTTTATGGCGTGCCCCTGCACATATCGCGGCGCCCACTCTGAGCGATAGATCTGCCCTGCGACGATCCCGCCGATGTTGCCCATGGAGAAGATGAGCCCGGTTGCAGCAGCACGCTTGTTCGATCCGGCGACGTTTTGAGCAAGCCATGACCACATGGTTGAGATGGGGATAAACCTGGGCGGAACGTTAGCATTTTAGAAACGCAGTGATGAAGGATACGCATACATGAACATCATGAAGAAGAACATAACGTATCGCGCGACGAGGCTCTCCACAGAGATAAGCACGATGAGGGCGATCATCGCGACGACAACTCCAATGCAGTAGTGGATGAACCGATGCCCGTACAGGTCCAGGGTCCGCCCAGCGATGACTACTGCGGTGAAGCCGGCGAAGTACGGCCAGACGGCCATGAGCGTTGCGGTCGTGCCCTTGTACCCAAGACCCGTCACGACGACGGGTAAACTGAGGACGACAGAGTACACCGGGACGTAGTTCGTGAAGTACATCAAGCCCCAGATATACGTACGCCAATCGACGAACGCGGACTTGATTTGAGAGGCAGAAAACGCCTCGTCTGCGCGTAGGGCGCGGTCGATCTCGTTCGTCAGAAGAATTATGCGCTGTTCGCGAGGTGTGAGCCAGCGAGAGGTTGTTGGCGAGGAGCTGAAGGTCAGGAAGGCGAGGAGACCGAGGCCGATGGTGACCACTCCTTCGACGATGAAAATCCACCGCCATCCGGGGATACCGTGCCTTCCGTCGAGATTATTGATGGCTGTGGCAAGGAGACCGCCTGTTTCGTTGGACGGTGAGCGTCAGGGCAAAGCGTGGAGCGTAGAAGCGTACCAAAAGCTCCAGTAAGCTACACAATACTATTAGCTGATTTTCCTTCTGTAGCTGTTGGGTACGTACCGAAACCGTGCAATACAAGATGGAGAACCGTCTGCCTTGCATTGGGCGGGGATACCACGATCCGACTATACAAACAATGAGCCTAGCGGACGGGATAAAGTCTACGCCACGCACCCCAAAGAATGATACCGGGCAAGAAGCCAGACTCAGCAAAACCGAGGAAGAAACGGGCCGCGATAAGTTGACTAGGAGTCTTGACGAGAGATATCAGGCAGCAAATGAGGCCCCAGAGAACCTACAACAAGTCTGTCGGCACCGCGTTCCAGGCTTTCCGTGCCAACTCACCGTCATAGTCGAAATGTAAATTCTCGGGCTGGTCCTCTTGATAATCACGTTCGACGGGGTCTCAAACAGCACATATGCCACGAAGAATATGGACAGCGAGAGATTGTACTGGTTGGAGCTTAAGTTAATAGCAGCTCCCATTCCAAGAACCTTCGCATTTGCGACGTTCGCCCTGATTTATCGTTAGCCAATTCGCCAGATTGAGCACGAAAAACTAACCGATCGATGTACGAGCTGAGGTAAAGGAGGACTGCGACAGGGAGGATGTGCAGATCCACCTTCAACCACGCACGGCTGATCTCCTTCTTTGAAAATTCCGACAAGGGATCCTCGCCGTGGTCAACGTGCGAGTCGCCGACGGGAAGCTTCGTCAAAGAAGCATCGGTTGGCTGCACGTCGAAAGCGGCCTTATCGATATCGCTCTCGACAGGGCTGTCTTGAGTTCTTAACGAGGCCGTCTTGCCCATCGTTCCAGAGACAGGAGGGGAGGTGTCTGGAGAGTGAAGGTGAGAAGCAAGGCCCGCGACGGCTTGAGCCGATCTTCAGCACGCACATGGCTCTTGAGCTCTTTCGCCATACCAAGGCAATCAAACTTTAGCCGACGATACACTCGTTGCAAGTGTCCTCTAGCCAGGATTACGGGTTAAACCCGACGAATACAAGACTTTGCAAGCTAACGCACCAATAAAAATGCCTCCCATCATGACAAATTCGCCCCTCGAAATCACGCAAGTCGTCGCAATCGCGGCGCGAAACGTGTTTTGGTGAGATGGCGAAAACTCGAGGCAGCGTTGCGCGTGAGGAACAGATTAAGCGATACGATCGCGGTGCCTTGGCAGGGACATCGTAACTGAGTGTGCGTGTGGTAGTTCAAAAGGAGGCCGGCCACGACATGTTGGCTGATTTGTCATCACCTTTGTGGCGCGGAATGTTCCGTGATCGTATATGCCGGCCGTGTCCGCGTGTCGCTGATTCTGTCCCACCACGACCCAGGCCGCCCTCAGTACGGAGTTCGGTCCTTGCGTCCTTTCTGACATATTCTTACAGGATTTAATCTCTCCTGTGACCGGGATTTCAGTCTAGTAGAGTGGCACGCCGCCGCACCACACCGTGGCATCGGTCACAGTACCGACCACTGGCATAGTAAGTCTGCTATACTCCAGCTATTTTGGGCAGCTATTGATACAAATTTGTCTGGTAAAAAGTAGACCTTTTGAAAGCTTCATTGAATAACTACATTTTGCGAAAACATGCCAGCACCTCTCTTGAAGCTAGCCGTCATCGGCTCTGGCCCCGCGGCATTCTACGTTACTTCTCGCATCTTGTCACTTATTCCCAAGTCAAGCCCATTTCACGATGCAATACGGATACATATGTATGACCGTAACTGGGCTCCGCATGGGCTGGTAAGGTACGGGGTCGCTCCAGATCATCCCGAAGTCAAGGTGAGTCACCGGTTCAATATCGAGTATTGGAAGTTATAACTCAATGAAAACCCACCCCAACGTTTAGAACTGCACGCACAAGTTCGATGTTGTTGCGTCAGATCCACGGTTCAAATTCTTTGGCAACGTAGATATTGCCCCTCCGTCGCCCACATGGCCTTTCAAACTGTCTCCTGGTTCCTCGAGCAGAAATCTTGGTCCAACAAACCCTCTGCCGCTCTCGCTATCTTCTCTTTTCCCACATTACACACATCTGCTCATCGCCTCCGGCGCACCTGTACCAACACTTCATCCACGTCTTCCCTCTACCCCCGGCAAAATCGTACCAGCACTCGACGTCGTGCACTGGTACACAGGGCACCCTTCCGCACCGTCTTCTACACCCCCTCATACTATGGACCCACTTCCCTCGCCCCTTCCCTCGCATGTAACCGTTCTCGGCCAAGGCAATGTCGCTCTCGACATCGCGCGCATCCTCCTCTCCGATCCATCCCGTCTAGAGCCTTACGATCTTCCTGCCCACGTCATCTCCGCGCTCCAAGAATCCCAGGTCAAGCATGTCACCGTCCTTGGCCGGCGCGGTCCCGCTCAAGCCAGCTTCACCGCCAAGGAATTGCGCGAGATGATGCGCCTGCCCAACGTCGCGTTCGAACCCGTACGACCGGAAGTGCTCGCGGAATTGGACGGCGTGAAGCTCGAGCGTCAACACAAACGGGTTCTTGATATCATGAAGAAAGGCAGCGAAGCAAAGAAGGGCGATCCTGGTGTTACACGGTCGTGGAACCTTGAGTTCTGGCGCGCCCCCACGGGCGTGCAGATAAAGGATACTGTAAATTCGCCGCAAACCGATAAAACAATCGAACTGGAGGTTGCGCACACTGTTTACACCACCTCAGAAGACGGGTCGAAGAAACTTGTGCAGACTAGCGAGACCTCCACACTGCCTACTTCGCTCCTGGTCACTTCCCTCGGACATAAATGCACCCCGGACACGACACCATTCTGCGATCCCTCCCTCGGGCACATCCGCACCGCAGGAGGGTCGTTCACGAACCCAGAGCTCAACATCGCCTCGTCTCTGACTTCTCCGTCCGCTGCGACAAATGTTGCGGGTGATACAGCCAACACTTCTACAACGGCAGAAACATCGACCACCGGTCCTGTAGAGGAGGATACAGAGGAATCGGGTGCACAGGATGCGAAGTCGCCGGTCTATGGCCAGGTTCTCGCCCCCGAGAGCCAGACGGGCGGGGAATTCGTGCCGCTTCCAGGTGTCTACGCGGCTGGATGGGCGGCTCGCGGTGCGAAAGGCGTGCTTGGGACGACCATGCTCGATGCGCATGCCGTCGGCGAGAGCATCGTCGGCGAATGGCTTGGCCAATCTGAAGGCGCCGAAGCCCCGACTAGCGTGAAGTCTTTGGCAGCGCAGCTGCGCGACGCATATCCTCACGTCGCTCTCGATACCGAAATAATCGAAGTTGGTTTCGACGATCTCCCGGAGGCTGTAGACGCTGCGCTGAAAGGCGGGGAAGGACAGCCGCGCATCACGACCTACGACGACTGGCTTGCCATTGATGCGGAGGAGGTGAAGCGGGGAGAGCAGAGAGGAAAAGAGCGGGAGCGGTTAACATGGGATGAAGCCCAGGTTCTACTAGATACTCGAAAGATCCCATCTTCGTAGTTTTTTGAGTAGTCGTTCTACTCGATGGAATACAGCCCCAATTCACCAACGTGATCGGCTTTAGTATCGTGTACGGCGTTGCAAGGCTGACGAACATCATTGGTGAGTCAGGAAATATTTTAGTAAAGCACTACTTCTCCAGATCCGACGTTGTGGTAGACCCAGGCCAGTCTGCGTAGGACTTGTAGACCTGGCTGACGCTGTAGAGCTGTAAACACAAGTTACCTTTTTGGGTCTGTCCGGCATACGCCGTACCCCTGTTTCGGACGAGTGCATGATAGGCGCCCTACACCTTTGTCCTCTCGTTGTCGGTGGCTGGACCTGCCTGCGGGACAAAATCCTGTATAGTCTCGACAAAACAACCTTGAAACAACTGCAATTGGAATATCGCGCCTTGAAGCAGAAATGTCTGCTATCTCGGTATGTTTTCTTCGCCCCTGCTGGTCACCACATCCGATGGTGGAACCGGACTCTGACAAAACTGATGATGTTTTCACTTCGTCTATCGGAATTGGTTTAACTCCTGGTTTTAAATCGACAAGAACACACAGGAGAAATTGAGTGGCGTGTCTTCACAGTCGTTGACCGAAGTCATCGTCCTCAGTGCTGGTCCGGACATCCCCGTCGTCGACGCGGACGAGTTCGTCGAGAAGTTCCTTCCCAAGGTTCCCTGCACTGCCTCCGTCGTTGGGCGAATCGTGTCGTGGATTGAGAACTGCCCGAAATACTACGCGAAGCACAGGTGGAAAAAGTTCGTGCAGGACCCAGCGGAGTACAAACAGGGCAAGTCGGCCGTGTTTGCAAGACTGTCGGACGTGTCCAACGCGATCGTCGAGGCGGTTGCGGACATTATGCCCGAGTTGGAGGCCACTCATACCACTAGGTACATCGAGAAGACGCTGACACCACGAGAAAAGATGTTTCGACAAGACTTATCGCGTCCGGACGCGTACTTCCTTTTCCGGGAAAGGTTTTCGAGAGACGATACGAATCCGCACTGGATGGACATTGCTGCCGCCGGAGAATTCAGCAAAACGAACAACTCCGCGGCGTTCGAGAACGTGCGTGATCCCCCACTGCCCATAGCTCACGGACGCTTACTTTTTGCACAGGATATCGCGCAGGTGCTGTGGGATATGCATCAGATCATGCACAAAGACCCGCGACGACGAAGATGCTTTGGATTTACGATCGAGAACCGCGACTTCCGCATGTATTCGTCGACACGGTCCGAGATCGTCGTTTCGCGTGCTGTAGACTTTCTTTCTGTGAGTCACGATCACCTTTACCGCTTCGTCACGTAGACCAATTGCATTATAGTCTCCAAGCTATATCATCAGGTTCTTCTTCGCGCTCATGTACTCATCGGAGGAAGCCCTCGGACGGGACATGTCCATGACTCCTATCTGGAATGGCGACGTATCTATCGCACCGCAGTACGATATCATGGTGCAAACGCGCGTGAACCCGTCAGCCCCCGTGGCCGCGAAAACGTTCCGGACGTCGAAGCTGACATCTGGAATCGGCGCGGAGACCATCCGCGGCCGCGGTACGCGCGTCTGGGAAGTCCACGAGGTCAAGGACGGCAAAGTGGACAGCTCGAAGACGTATGTGCTCAAGGACACATGGGTGGATTCGGACCGGATGCGCGAGGGCGATGTTGTCACCGAGATTCGCGCAGACGCAGAGCAGCTCAAGGATGCAGAGGAGAAGAAGGCTCTTCTGGGCAGTCTTCTGAACACTGCACTTGCCGGCGACGTTTTGTTGTCTGATGGGGCAGTTGATTGTACAACCAGCGGGTGCAATCGAGGTCGGCGTACCGCCAAAAACGACGAAAGCCCCCCGGATCCAAATCCATCGCAGAACCGGAAAAGGAAGCGTGACAGTGACATTAGGACACCGAAAGACCTTCACGATGCCGCGAATGCCACCGAGGATGCCGAGAAGACCATAACTTACGATGCCAAGACTCACTACCGCATCGTCTTCGAAGAGGTCTGCGACGTGCTGCACGAAATCAAGTCTATTCAAAAGATCATGTTCATGCTCTGGAAGGCATGTGGAGGTGAGAAACTTAATTATGCTCGCTGTCTCTTGCCAACGACCCTACAGCGCTAGAGCTATTGCACAAACTAGGCTGGGTTCACCGAGATATCAGCTCCGGCAATATCATGCTCTGTGGGAACCATGTCAAGATCATAGACTTCGAATACGCGAAGAAGATCACGCTTCCAGGAAAGGGCAAGGTACACGAAACCCGCACGGTAATCAAATTTTCGAGTTACATGCATAGTCTAGGATAACGAACTTCTAGTACAGGGTACGGAAGACTTCATGGCAATCGAGGTTAGGTCGTCACGCTTTAGATTCCTTCCGACAAAGCAGTGGAAAGCATCCCATCGTAAACCTCGGGATCAATACTATGCCGCTGTAGATGCGCTTCTAGAACCACGTAGGACGCCCCAGCCACCAAACTCACTGCCCGTCAAGTACACGTGGTTCTATAATCCCTTGCACGACCTGGAGTCCATATTCTGGCTCATGCTCTACTTCACGGGCAATAAAGACATCGTCCTAGGCCCTTTTATCGAACGCAGCAGTTCCTACGCATTTATACCAGAGACCGAGGACCAATACCGCGACCGCATCGTGGCATATTGGAATTTCGGGCTCACTCTCTTCTCTTCTCGCCACGGAAGAATCGACGTCATTCAGCAAGACGTCCTTCAAGATCATTTAGATCTTCACCCACTCCATCCAGTCATTGCCCCGCTGGGCGACATCCTCTGCCAGCTTAGGGCCGCTCTCGTTGCCCGCTATCAAGAGATAGAGCGCAATCCTCCAGCCATCGGACATGATTCGGGAGGAACACTGTACGACACCTTCCAAGAGCTCCTGCGCGAGGTTGTAGTTCACATCCAAACGGTGCCCTTCGACGTCCAGGTCCAATCCTTGCGAGACGCGGTTGAAGCACTGCCGAAGAGCTGCCTATCGGGTCGGCGGGCTGAAAGGTCCGTCAACTCATTCAGCCTGCCGTGCTCAAAGAGTATACATGGTGCCGATGAGGACGACAGCCGGAAGCCAAAATATCCGCGCATCAGCCTGGAACAGAAGTCGCCTCTGCGGACTGTGCCATTCTCCCTCCCGAACATAGAGAAGTCCCAGGCGGGGAGGACAGCTGCTCAAACCACGGTGCTAACCCGTGCTCTTCGCTCGCAGTCACGCAAGGTGGTGGATGCGAAGACGTCCCCTCCCCCTCCTCGCTCCGGAGCCCGCACGAGCAAAGCGGCCGCGCTCAAGCCCCGCAAAGGCAATGCGGCGAAGAACCACCAGGTGGCTGCCGCCACGAAGGTCAAAAGCAAAACTCGTTAAGACCGTTAAGTAGTCAAGGAATTCGATACTGCCAATGAACATATTTCTCTGCACGTCGTCGTCAAGTTATTGGCCCTGCTGTTAGGTTATCATTGGATGTATTCATACCATGTTTCGATTAGTATTATGTATCGTTATATGGTAGGAATTCGAAGAGACTGGGATAGGCCTCGTAACAATTCACGCTACAATCCCTCCGTGCGACCTACGTTGTCTAGACAAATTAAGGAAGCGCGAGTGATATCGCAGATGAGATGGGGACCCGTGGGCTCGTTCCAAACGAAGGACAATTGACGACCAAAATGCCACTAACCGAAAGACGAGACGCAGATAGGCTGACTTTGATGAGGCGAGCCTCGCCCTCGTATAAAATAACATAGTACACAATACAACATCCTGACGAGAGGACAAATAATACAAGCACGTATACAACATTAAGCAAATGGGTTCAGTAATATCCAGCACGCGAGGAGACGCAATTGAAGGAGGGTCGGGATGATGGGGAGATGTGGGGAGATGAGGAGAACTGGAAGGAGAGATAACTCTAAAGATGATGTTGGGAAATGATGGAGAGTGTTTGAGAGGGAGTGAGTGGGAAAGGGAGGAGCAGGAATAACAAAGCAAGTCGACACGCTAAGGTCACCATACGGTTGGCCTATCGAAAATGGTCAGCGTTACGGAAACGGCATTGTAACGCTAGAACGTACCCAAAAGTGTCCGTACCACGATCCGCTAGTTTCCATAACGGCTCTTGCCGTCCGTCGGCGTTGTTATACGAAACGGTATTCCCCCACCACGTGAGGATGTTCTTCTCTCCGATGTGCCCGTTCTTCGGGTACTGAAGGATGAAGAAAATCGCGACGACGGAGATGGCGACACCAGAATCCAGAGCGGCAGAAAGCACATCTGAAATACTTCAATTAGCAATATGTAGTCAGGTGGGGCGGCGATCACGTACAATTGTACTTCGTCCACCACGAGAAATGGCGCCGTCGGATGACGTAGTTGAAGATAAAGCCAACGATAGTCCATGGGACGTAGTTGACGGCAGACGCAGGGGGGATGAGGCCTGTGCCGTTGAAGATGACGGGAAAATTGACGTAGCGCACTGCGGAGTTCGGCCAGCGAACGGTGACGGCGTACGCGATGACCGGGCAGACGGCGCCGATGAGGAAGAAGTACACTAGGCCGTAGTAGATCTGGCCCTTGGAGAACTGACGGGCAGGTCCGATAACGCCCCAGATGATACTCGCAGTGCCAAACACCTCCGTACCCGGGCAGATGAAGCCGTCCTTCTGATGCGGATCGCACATGTCGGGAATGTTGGTAAACATCCAGCTTTGAACGCCTAGTTGCACGGTACCGGCGATGACAGATGCAAAGACCTGGGCAAAGAACATCGGTTTCGGAGGAATCTTCATGTAGTGGCCAAGTTTGAAGTCGGAGGTGAACTGGAGAGCCTGCGCCATGGTAATATAACCCCAGGTCTTGAACATCATCATGGCAATGGGCTTTCCGGGGAGGGCGAAACCGATAATGAGCTCAGTTATAACGTTGAGACCAACTTGTTGGTTAGTGATGGCTTGGATCATGCCGATGGGGATGATGTAGATGAAAGCGATAACCTGTATTACTGTAAGCATAACGTCACGGAGACAAAGGGAACGGGCGTACGAGTGCAAGAACGAATGCCCATACGGGCATTTGCGTATTCCAGACTTCGATGGAAACAACCCCAAAGATGAACATGGAGACTGTTTGCCGGAGATTCAGAGAAATTGCGCTCGGGAGCGGTGAAAAGGACGTACGGAAAATGATGGAGTACCACCAATCAGGAACCTGCGGGTATTTAGACATAAGCCGAGCATGTATGTCGGGCTGCTCGGACAGAGAACGTCGCGCCTGGACATGAATCTGCTTCCGGAAGAACAGGAGGGTGTGCGTGATCGTCGCTGAACAGAGTCATGAGTATAGCTCCAAAGACGAAGTGGTGGACAGTGAAACTCACCCGTAATGCTCGCGAAGCTCAGGCCATACGAGATAGCGAATGTCGTGCTCAAGAAAAGAGGGCTATAGTGCTGGTACTTGAACAGATTCAAACTCGAGTCGCCAAGGTTGATGATCTTGGAAACGTCATATGTCTTCCCCATGTTGTCGAACGAGCCTCTAGACGACATAGGCATGTACTTCGCATACCAAGTGTTCGTGTAGTAGAGAATCGGAGTGAGAATCCCTATAGACGACAACTCAGCAAGCGTAGAATCGCACAGCGAGGCTCACTTACAGAAGAAAAACACGAACCCAACAGCAACGTTGGCTTCAGCCCACCAAGGGGTCGCAAGCGGCGACCCGATATAAGCGATTTGACTCCAATCGAATGTGACGAGGGACATTCCGAGTCCGGAATAGTAGCCAAACATCTGATTGACCACGACGTTGTTTGGAGCTATCCAACACACCCAATTGAAGTACGACAGTGCTGGAAAATCGGAATATAACGCATACATCAATCGATATGGTGCACAAAATGATGAATAATGACGCCACGCACCTTGGAAAAGGAACCCGGGGAAAAAGTACCAGCAGAAGCTTCCGATGAAGGCATAAAGGAAGAAGCGTTCCCTCGACATGCCCCCGCGATTTCCAATGCCACTATAGCTCTGCGAATGGAGTGTGTTGAAGAGAGCGCATGTCACGAGATTGGCCGGCCAGATCATAGAGGGCGGCGAAACAAGAAAGCGGCGAGCAATGCCGCCTATCGAGAAACCAATCTATGCAGAGGTGAGCCCATGACGAGCTGCATACAATCAGACTACTCACCAGTTGGGTGGACATAACGACCATCCACTGGTATGAGAAGCTGTAAATTTGATTATAGTACACCCGTTGCACGGCAATAATATCTGTCTGCTCCACATGAGATTTCGGGTGACTTCGTCCGAGAAAACGGCGAAAACGTACCGCATAAGCGGACTGATATCCAACGGTAGCCATGACGGTGATGAGGACGTGCTCCTTGACGGTGAAGGGGCCTGTATTGAGGGAGACGCCAAAGACTTTGACTGAGGGTATAAATCGTGCCCATAACCTGCAAATCGGAAATGAGAGAAGTTGCGCTACGATCTTCCCAGCTCCATGCTCAGCATCCGCACACGACCGTAAATCAGGACACTCACCCCGCCGACCGTCACTGAAGGATATCGAAAGAAGAAGAACTGATTGAGCCCCGGAATGAGTATCGCCCATATTGTGCCGATGAACCACGCGCGGAAAGTCGAGACGGGCATGTGGGGGTCGTCAGTATTTGCGACGGCAGACCTGACCTCGGGGTATGGCGAGTCATCCTCTTCGCAAGATCTTTAGCACAAACGAGCGGTCCATATCATACCCAACTACTCACCGAGGGCAGAAGCATCCCAGTCAATGTTGGGGTCATCAAATTCCGCTACGGGGACGACATTGTTGTCTGCAAAGGCGCTATCAGTTCGACGTCGAAGATGGCGGAGGCCGTACGCACGGTGCTTATCGACAGAATCTTTGTCGCCAACGACGCTGACTGTGGGCGTCGCGGAGTCCGCAGACATGGCGGGGGGAAGCGTGCTGGGGAGGCAGCTCTGCGCGGAGGAGGAGGAAGAGGAGAGGTCTGCGGACGAGTTGCTTTACCGGGAATTATATCACGCAGTGTGATACGCCACCAGGTGATCACTGCCTATTTCGGGCTACCTGCCTATTCAGGGTTGTGCGCTCCCGGGCCGCCGGCTTTCTTTCCTCTCCGCCACATCTGCCTCCGGCAAGGGCGCTGTGGGCGTCGGCGCCGCTCTCGACGTTCTCGCCATCGCCGCCGACGACGACGGCATCCTCGATAGCACCGCATGGCGTCTGGCCCCGCTAGCGTGCGGCAGCCCTATCTTTCCGAACCTCAACGATAACCCTCGCGGCGGCAGGCGAGCGTGCGCACTCGACAATTTCGTGAGTGATATCGGAACGCAGAACCTTGTGCGTCTTTGGCGTGTACCGTAAGGTCAAAACTTGGCCGGTCGAGCAGGCCATCTGGCCACCCCATCGCGAGTCTGTTTTCCTTCGTGACCGGAGAAGGCGTACCCAGAACTTTTTGCCCGAATAGAACTGTCGGAACTGCCTCCGTCAAGCCTCGAATCTGTCAACGATGGCAGTGTGGGGAGCCGAGAGAGTGAGAGCCGGTCTGGGGCGGTGTGGTAGTCTTCACACCTTGACAGTAGACTGTCTCATTGTTAAGAAGGATATGTTTTCTTCCTGATTATCAATACTCGTATGTCACCGTTCTCTCGAAATGTCACTGGCGGGGCGAAAACGCCTCAATGATATGATTGACTTATGACACATGTCGCTTTCCCACAGGCCAACGAGTTTATCCAGAGCCGCCTGAGCACTCCGTTCAAGTCATCAGCGAAATAATTCGTTCGAGGCAACCAGGGCGTCACTTTGCAAGCGCCAGCCTGCCAGACGAGGCCTTGACATCCTTGTCGTAGCGTCAAAACGTGGCTATGGGGAATATGTATGGCTATGGGGAATATGTATGGCAATGCGTTGCAAAGCTGCATATGCGCGACATATAGTTGCAACATCGAAGACAACGCCTTTGTCTACAACTTACAACTTCCCCGCCATTGCCGTATTAAAATATGTTATCTCGTACGTTTCTATTACTAGTCCCTTTACTCCGCTCTCTGATTGCCCTCTACATCCGTGTCTCCAGTCGCCGTCCTGAAGGCCTCCTCGGTCGCTGAGGAAGTCACAACGGGGTGTACGCAAGAAGCGATTCGCTCGTAGCCCAGCCTAAACGAGCACACGGCGAATCATAGGTGCGGTGAGCATCGTCTGCGGTTTTGGCTGACGGAATAACTTGCAGGCACTGAGGCAACCGAAGCCTGCAACACAACAAGTAGGTTCGCCTAGTCTTTGTAATGATCGCTCATGCTCTACTAGGCCAGAGTGCTTGACAATCCAATGGAGACGCAGTTGTGTACGCTCTTACAACACAGTTAGAATTAATCTCACCTTTTCTCTGCCATAGATTCTGTCATCAGCCTCAGTCATCGTCCCAGACAATGATTTCCCCTCACACTCGGTGAGTTCTCTCTGTCGCGTTGCGGATCTTCAGCTGACATGGGGACTTTGACCAGCCCGGCCTTTAACAAGCGGGATGGATGATGATGTCGATGGAGGACCTGCATGCATGAAGCGACTGCTATTACATGCCCCCAGACCGACTGGCGGCTGAGGTACGACTTGACGCATTGAGGAAAGTGTTGCAACACATTGCCAAAATGTTGCGGTTTGCAAACCCCTTTGGTTGGATACATCCTGAGGCTGCGAGGCAACGTGTTCGCAACTATGACCAAGGCAACAACCAAAGGCGTAGGGTTGCGCGTGCTTGCCTCACACGAATTATTTTGCTGATGAAGCAGCCATTCCGGAAGAGTCACCGGTGCTCGCCGCTCCCCCCAAGTTCACACAGAAATACCACCCCGTGCCCAGCGATATCAATAGCACGCACTAGTCACGGACCCCCCTTTCATTAACGAACGTCGATCCTATCCAGGCCTCTCCGCGGGGACGGACTGCCAGTGCCTGGATCGGGGTTGCACATGGCCCGCACATCCTTAGCCTCGCAACAGCTCCTGCATGTGCACACGAGCTGTAATTGTAGACGTTCTGTGAGAAACGCGCTGTTCTCGGTCACAGCTTCATTATCAGAACGGCGGAGGCCGTGCCAACGAATGCAGGAACAAGGTTCAGGGACTTCGTCCGCCAGGGGCATGATGAAGGATGTCCATGGATCTTGTTCATCCGAACGTGAATCTCGCTCTGAGCGGCGACGATTCTGGGTACGACGACTTCCATGGCGAGCCAAGGTATCGCTCAAAACAGCAGGAAGGATCGTCTACGCCACAAGGGTTACGACACTCCGTGATAGTACGTGGCGATGCATGGGCGGGCAACAGCTTTACGTATGAGGCGGGGACGTTGGCAGTTCTGATGACTGTTGGACAAGATGGATGGCGCAGTCGAATAGGGTTCCAGCTCGCAGAATCCGGCGAGTTCTCCTGGCGGGTCGAAGCGCAGAGTCTAATCTAAACTTGCCAATTAATACAATATTCTATGGTGATGGCGATGAGACAGGATGAGACACGCTTCACTGTCACCCATCCGGGCTTTCAGCAGCAGGTACGTACCTTGCGAACCCACTCTGCCGTGTCCAATGAAGTCCCCAAGCCACCGCACCCTTCCGTGTCCGTGTTCGGCTTTGCTTGCACATGCAAATACTCCAGGAGAGTCTCAATTCACGAGAACAGTTACAGCCATGACGATACAGGCTAACGAAACATATGGCGACAGCCGTTCGCCTATCCGCGCCGACATCCAGAACAGTCCTAGGAACCTACGGAAGCACATAACGCATCAGTTATAGCACCCAAGTTACAGTATACGACGTACCCTTCCTTGTTCCTGTCGAGAATTCCCGGCGCAACCGCGCGCACGTACGTGCACGTACATATCATGAGGAGGATGACGAGTAGCAGAGATTGGAAGTTGAACAGGGCCGACTTTTGGGAAATTCAGCTACACATCGTCAACTCGGGGTAGCTACGCACCATGACTAGGGGTGCAAAACGCGTGAGGGGGGAAGGCGAGCTGTGCGCGCAGGCGGCGCGAGTGGAGGGTGGTCAAGCCTGCCACGTGGAAGAATAACAGACTTTGATGGCAACGTGTCGGTGATGCGCCCTTCCCAATTTGGGTAAGCGTGAGCTTGCCCTTCGTTCATGGAGATTATTTCTAGCTCATTGAAGATGCCGCATGCTCATGGCCATTCTGGAGAAATTCAAACCTGCTTTGAGATCCGTTCGCTTCCTGATCGAGCTCATTTGGACCCTATCCCTTTAAATCGACGGACGTTCCCCAGGCTAGATGTCTAGTAGGATGATTACCTTCGAGCTCGCCCCTACTAGGAATCTGTGGCACTCGTTGTATGTCTGGTGCTTCACGTCTCGGCATAAATGTCACTGATGTTTGCAGCGAGGACTACGTATGATTCGCTTTGCTGAGGAGTATTCCACACCAGCTCCAAGTCTAACATTACCCCTCTTCCTCGTCTATCCTTATCCACAACTCGATGTGTTTGTATCCGCGATACCGTGCGGAGTCTGTTACTCCCATGCGTGCTCCTCGCCATAGCATTCTAACGGGAGTTTAAGGAAACAGGGATGAGTCGACGGGCAGCCCTCATATACAGTAGTAGTACGCCCTGCATGATATCGAGTTAACGCACATCCAAGATTCAATTGAACGACTCACTCAGTCAAATCGGTATTTCCCCAAGGTACAAGGGCAATCGAATGATCACCGACGTAGATGCGATGGTCATTTGGCACAGGAATGTCCGTCGCTATTTTTCGATAAGGGAGATAGGTAGCGACAGTCGCGTCCATGTATCGCGGATCGGCGACTGTAGGTTCAGTGACAATCGTGGATGTTACCCGCGGATCGCCCGAGGCTATATCTCTTCGCATGGACGGAGAAGAGTCGAATTCGAGGAGCGTGACGAATGTCTCCGTACGGTCCTCCCCGGGAACCTTTCGTCTTTGTCGTGCAGCGAAACGCGACCTGCATACACCGATATTGGGCCATACTATGACGTCCTCTGGGATGAATCGCGTGTATTGAGCCCACGTTTCCCAGCGAATTTCGACAGTCGGGTCGGAAGATGCGGAGTGAGTTGAAATAAGTGAGAGGATGGCTGATAGGGAGGCGACCAAGGGGATGAAGTTGACCTGAGTATCGTTCAGTCGAGTGACCCATAGCTCGATTGAGACTATGCTAGATTGTGCGGAGGGGTAGAATAATGCTCTCGAGCGAGATGCCGAGAGGGCGTCTGATTCTGGAGAGTATCCAGTCGTTGATAGCGAGATGTTTCGCAATTCGGCGCTGGGCGCGAGCGGGGGAAGATGGAGTATCAGGACGGCGTCATCGAGTACGTCTGATAGTAGTCGGTA
This sequence comes from Bjerkandera adusta, assembly GCA_027924225.1. Taxonomy (NCBI): domain Eukaryota; kingdom Fungi; phylum Basidiomycota; class Agaricomycetes; order Polyporales; family Phanerochaetaceae; genus Bjerkandera; species Bjerkandera adusta. The sequence continues at coordinate 196,372 of BSCZ01000030.1, forward strand.
CGTTTTCGAAGGCGCTGCATAGCAGTCAAGGAATATCAGAGACCCTGAAGAGTCAGCCCCGTGCCGTCCTGGAAGCACAAAATGCCGATCGTCGATGATGGCAAAGCCTTTCGCCCAAAAGTGAGTAAAAACCATGGCGTCCTATAATATGCAGAGCGGTCAGCTATGTTGGTGAGTAATGAAACAAACGTTCTCACCAGTTCGAAAAGCAGCTTTCCTTCCCGCCAATTCCATACCCATGCATGTGTTCCTGGGGAGACGACGGCAAATAGGTTTGACAAAACCAGCGTAGTGAAATGACGAATGGGTTGAGTCGAATGGGCGGTGATTATGGGTACGGAAGCATCGGGGTGCGGTCGCCCCTCGGATGTTAAGAGATGAATGCGGACCTCGTTTGGGTTGACCCTGTAGTAAAACGTATCTAGTTCAACGTCCACAGTGCAATTGCTGGAGATACTCACAAAAGCGGTACGACAACCAAGTCTTGGGCATGATCATAGTGTACCCCAGGGGTCTGATATTCGAATGGGTCGGTCTCCCATTGCGCTTGCGCAATTTTTCGTGTGAGAGATGGGATCCGGTTGAATGACACCTTGTCGCGCGTCGCAGCAACGCGAAACATGGTGTCTTCAGACAGGAACTCTCGAAGTCCGGTCAATTGAATGACAATACGAGAGTGGCTCCACTCTGTCCTGCGCCAGCCGGAACACCATTCTCTGAGGCTTTGAAGGCGCACGTCAACGCTCGTAGTATCTTCGACATTACTGCACACTCCGGCAGAGAAGCATTCGAGCTTGTACTGCAGGCGAACCGAGTTCTGGACTAAATCGAGAAACAGTTTGGACACCTGTAATAAAAACGCGTCCGTGTAAAATAAGGAAAAACTGAACAGCGGCGAACGTACCGTTTGGCATCGAACTACGTCTTGTCCATCAAGGTCCAGGAGGATACGTTCGATCAGCTCCACGGGTAGTCGAAGAGTTTCTTGATTCGCGTGCTTCATCTTATCCTACTCTTATAACCAAAACATGAGAAAAGCGACTCAATGTATGAGATGCACTAGAATCTTACGTTTCAATCCTCCGCTGCGTCGAGACAGGGGTGATACTCGGGTGGTACTCTGCCTCGTCAGAAGTTGACCGCGCCTAAAAACAGTCAGCCTCTACGAACGGGAAACTCTACGACAAGAACTTACAAACGCTGTGATATTAGATGTCTCACCTGCGAAAGGATGAGTGGGCCGAGCAAATAGCTTGTCTGTGCTTAAACAGCGGCGGACACAGGTCCAAACTGCGGCTTGTCAATGAAGCCTATCCTATTATGGCACGTGACACGTTCGAGAGTTCGATTCCCGGTGAGAGCACTTACTTCTACGGTACCATGACGGGTCGTTCATGCGGTTTTGAAAAGTTCAAGTCGCTCGGGGTAATCCTGAAAGTCACCCAAAATCTTTGATAGTATCCTCCATACATTTGGTCAAAAATGGAATATTATCAATGGTACATACAGTATGTGACTATCGATATACAGATGCGGAACGAATACAACCAATGGACACGAATCGAAGAGTCTCTAATACACAGAATCCCCTACTATGCCGCTCGCCGCCGCCCTCTCGGCTCGTTCTCCTGGTTGTCACTGTACAACGTGCTCGTACTCCGTTGTGCTGTACGCTCGACGACGCTCGTGCCGTCGCGGAACCGCGTGCGGAAGAGGACGTTTGCGTTTGTGAACAGTCCCTCCTTGAGACTGACAACGATGAACTGCGACCCCTTGAAGCGTGTGCGGAACAGCTGTCCGATGTGTTGCGTATGCGACAGGTCGAGCGCTGCGTCGATCTCGTCGAGGATGTACATGGGCGCAGGCTTGAATTGCAGGAGGGACATGATCAGGGAGAGCGCGATGAGCGAGCGTTGGCCTCCGCTCAGCTCCGTCAGAGACTGCTTCCAGACTGAGCCTAGTCGCACTTTGACTTCGAGGCCTTGAGTGAGGTCGAGTCCTTCTGGAGGCTGCAGCTTTGCAAAGTTACCAGGCAGAAGCTCGGCGAAGATGGAGCCAAAGTCACTAGTAAGCACATTTAGCGACCCAAAGAAAAGTGTTTAAGTTAGGTCGACTCACCCATTGACCTTTTCCCAAGTCTTCTCAAGAGCGTCACGCTTGTAACGGTCGAGCTCGTCGACGGTCTTCTCGATCTTTTCACGATCCTTGAGCACGGTCGACAACATCTTCTTCAGACTTGTTTCTTGCTTCTCGACGCTGTCGATCATGTTCACCGACTTGGGGTTGACCTTCTTTTTTTGTCCCGATTGTGCCTTCTCGAGCTCTTGCGCCTTGGTTTTCAGTCCAGCGATATTGAGGCCCTCGAAGTAGTACTGAGAGCCTTTCCGGCCAAAGAGACTGGGAGTCGGTGAGCGACAGTCACGCGATACAACAGACAAGAACTTACTCAGACTCCTCGGAGATCCACTCGTGTTGTTGCTCAAGGTTGGCCACCGCGTTGACGGCAGCGGTCCTGTCCTTCCCGAGTACTTGTATATCGTGTTCGAGCTGCTTCAGCTTGAGGTCCGAGTCCGTAAGTTCCTCTTTCTTACTCTTGACCACACCCTCGAGCTCAGCTATCTCGGAGTCGTACCTCGTGAGCGTCGCACGCTCCTCTTGTAGGTTGCGATCAGCGTCGTTATAGCGTCGCTAAGACAACTTTAGCCAAAGTCTGAATCTAGTAGATGCGCCTCACCTCAGCTACGGCGTATTGCTCGTCGAGCTTGTGAAGTTCTTTGCGAAGCCTGTCCACCCCCAACCGAGCTTCATCAAGATGCTCTTTATCACTCTCGAGATCCTTCTCCAGTTGCTCTGAGGACGGGTAGTCAGTCAAACTGTTGCAGACGCTAGCAGCAACGAAGTGTACCATGCTCGAGCGTCGCGGTTTGGAGCTCTTTCTGTTGCGTCTTGACAACGACTGCATGTTTCTGGAGTGCGCCTTTCTGCTTGGAAATATCTTCCTTCAGCTGTTCGATTTTGCCTTCCTTGTTGTCCTTGAACTCGGCCATGTCGCGATTAAGCTTCTTGATGTCGTCCTCGGCAGTCTTCTGCTTCTCCTTCGCGGCGACGATGGCAGCTTTGAGATCATCCACAGCCTTCTTCGCGTTTTGCACGTCGCTCTCAATCTGCAGAGGCCAAGTCAGTAGTCCGTTGGATGTTGGTGCAAGTACCACATACCCGCATAGAGTTGCTTCCCGCAACCTGCTGCTCGAGGAGGCGCAGCTGATGCTCCTTCAGCTCCAAATCCCTCGCCATTCCGCGCAACTTCTCCTTCTCTCCACGCGAACGTGCCTCCGCCTGCTCGAGGTTTTGCAGACGGTCCCTGGCCTCGTTCAGTTTTCGCTCCGCGTCGAGGAGCTCCTGGACACGGACGAGCACGCCGTTCCCCGACGGCGCCGCACCACCACTCAGCGTCCCCGATGGATCGTACACGTCGCCATCGAGCGTGACGGATTTGACACCGACTTCGCGCGAGAATGTGACGAGCTTTGCGGATTCGGCGTCGTCGCAGATGAGCGTGTCGCCGAAGACGTAGGCCATCGCATTATTGACTTCGTTTGGGTAGCCAATGAGTGAAAGCGCGAGCCGGGCTTTATCTCCTGCGAGACGCTGCGCTGCGTGCAGTTTCTGGACATTCACAAAGTGAGCCAGGGTTCGGGACAGAGTATTGTATACTCACCTGTGGCGGGAGCTTGTGCGCGTTGATCTTGTTGAGGGGGATGATGGTAACGCGCTTCTTCAGCTTTCCATTCTGCAACAAGTCCTTGCCGACTCGTTCATTATCGACGACAACGTTGTACAAGCGACCTCCAGCAGTGATCTCCAGCGCAGTCGACTTGTCAAAGTCCGCGGGAGCAAGGGTGACCAGAGAAGCGACAAGACCCTTCACTTGTCTCCGATCGAAATTGGGATGAGGGAGCGAGTAGTTGAAGTCTAGGTACGACAGACGTTGTTGGACGGCGTCACGTTGCTGCGAAATAAGTGAGCGAAAAGAGACCATGTATGCGTTGAGTTGTCTTACTTGTCCATACTCCCGCACCTCCCGCTGTGCATTGCGCAAGGCTTCTTCGCCCTCCTTCTCCTTGTCCGCATTCCAGCCAGCCTGCTCCAGCTTCCGCTTGAAGTTCCCAACCTCCGCCTTCATGGCGTCGAGGTTCTTCTTGGCGTCACCAGCCTCCCGTTCGACCTCCTTCCATCGCGTTTGAAGAGCCTTCAGGTCCTTCTCCGCGGCGGCGAGCTTGACTTTGCTTTGATTCTCCTCCGCCTGAGCTTGGGCAAAACGGGCTTTCGCGTCCGCTAGTTGGCCCATGTAGCCTCCGCCCGATTGGCCGTCTGCCTTGGAAGACAAGCCGGTGAGCAAAGTCTGCAAGAGTTCCTCGGCATTAGTGAGCGAGGCTTGCAGGGCTGCGTGCTTGTCCTTGACTACGCCGTGTGATTTCGTGAATTGGTCGACCTCGGACTGCTTCTGCTGCAAAGCATGTTCAGCCTCCCTCAGCGCGCTCTCGAGCCCCTCGATTTTGGCCTCCTCGTCGCTGATCGTGCCGTTCTTGATGTCTATCTGGGTCTTGACTTTGACGAGGACCTTTCCTAGATCGGCGACCTCTTCCTCGAGCTTTTTGAACTTTCCCCCTTTCTTCAGCTCCTTGTCGCGCTCCTTGATGAGCTCCTGCACTTGACGCTCTGCGGCCTCGATCTCTTTGGCGCACTTGTCCTTTCCCCTCTGCACCTTCTTCGTGCTCTCCTGTGCCGTAGTGATCTCCTCCGCTTTCTCTTCCGCTCTTCTCTTGAACTCCGTCCACTCCCAAGCTCTGAGTACCCGCCCGACCTTCTCCAGCTCCGAACAGGTCTTCTGGTACTGGATAAAAGAACGCTTCTCAGCTCGCAGTCTGTCAAGCTTAGGGACAATCTCGTCGGTGAGAAGAGATGTGAGCTCTTTGACGCGTTTGTCTTTCTTCGCCATTGTCTTCTTCGCCTTGTCCTTGCGCTCCTCGAACATCCGCGTGCCCGCGGCCTCCTCTATCATGCCGAGGATCTCCTGAGGTCGCATGTTGAGCACCTTGGTGATGCGACCCTGCATGATGAGGAAGTTGGGGTTGTTGATGTTGAGCTGCACGCTCTGGAAGAGAGTCTGGATGCGGTTCTGCTCGGACTTGTGACCGTTGAGGAGATACTTGGAGGCGTTGGGAAGGGATATTTGGCGGGTGACAGTAATCTGGGCATGTTCTTCGAAGCCTACGGGACTTGTTGCACGGTCGGAATTGTCGAATACGATGGTGACGCTTGCCCTCGTTACGCCTGCTTGTCCTCGCTTGTAGATGAGGTCTTGCTGGTTCTGGGCGCGCATCTATGACATGGTCAGGCCACAGTTCGCGTTATTCGTCAAGAAACGCACTGAAGTCATGTTGGTGATACCCAGAACAAAACATATCGCGTCAAGAATGTTAGATTTGCCTGAACCGTTCAGGCCGGTAATGGCGTTGAAAGAAGTGTCCCATCCTTGAATCTGTGTGCGGACGGGATACGACTTGAATCCTGTGAGATGCTGAGTATCTTTGCGCTATATCAAACAACAAAAAGGCAGACCCTCGATGATGAGTTCTTCAATCCGCATAGCGAGGGGAGATGGAGGTTGAGACCAAGGCTAAAAGCGCCCACGCGACGCGTCTGTCACGTGCGACGTGTTCCAAGCGCCGCCTGTGCGGAGCTCGCGTCGGGATTTCTAAGTTCGCGCATTGACCGCACGTTTTCTAAACATTCCGATATTCTCCCCCCATTTTCGGGCCACAGTTATCCTCTCCATCCCTCAAAGCTCCCGCGGGAGCCATGTCTCTCAGCGACTTCGAATCAGACCTCACCGAACTTGAATCCTCAGAGGAAGAATATGCACCACGCAAGAAGAGAGCGTATAAGAAAAAGACCGCCACCCAGGAATACACGGTACGTTGAAAGGGCCACTGCTGGGCATGCTTGTTCCAGTGGGATGTGTTGCTGATAGCTTCGTTTGTAGGTGAAGAATAACCTTATGCCGCCACGGACAGCCCATTTCACGACCCAGAGTTTGTACGGTACTGCACTCCCAACCAACCTCTGAAGCGCACCCGGAGCTTATCGTTGGGTAGACATGATGATGGACGGGGCGATTGACCTGGATCCTCCGTATCAACGCGGTACGCCATCTGAGCTAGTCACACTCGCCCACTAACGGGATCTTGCAGACGTTGTATGGCCTGAAACCAAACAGGTAGGCTTGATTGATTCGATATTGCGCAACTACTATATTCCACCAATTATCTTTGGTGAGTGCGAAGCCGACATCTAGCAGGAGGTTGTCATTGAGTTGCGTTAGCCTGCGTGCATGATTCGGAGGGTTCCGTGAAACGTACGTGTATTGACGGGAAACAACGGTTGACGTCCATACGGAGGTACGTCAGCCCAGATCCATCACCCCTGTGCTTTTGTCTAACATATATGCAGGTTTATTGCCGGGGAGGTGTGTCTTTTCGGTTTACTGCGCTAGCCGCCCCCTAACATCATGCGTGGATTTCGTTTCGCAAGATATGTCGTACGTACCTTCTCTGTGTACGAAATATACCGCTCCCTGACTTACTTCTTCCAGATAGAGATCCGTCAGTATTCGTTTCGCTTGATGGCACGGCAACTCACTTGTCATGACAGCATATCCGGGAAGAAATATTGGTTTCAAGCCGGGCACGGGTCTGGAGCATCCCGTACTCTCCTACCGAACTCCCTGAAAATCGCATTTCGTACGAAGCAGGTTGTTTGTGTGGAGTACGACAACATTAGAGAAGAGCAGGAGCGGGAGGTGTTTCAGGTAAGTCAATTCCTCAACGAAAGGCGCTTAATCTCACCTGATACTGCCATAGCGTGTCCAGTTAGGGGTTGCCCTCACCCCCGCAGGTAGCCCTTCTACGTTCTTCCAGCATACGGGCTATACTCATGCTTATACCAGAGCGGATGCAAGCCATTTCAGGGCCTTGGCCAGATTTGCTGCGGTCAATCCAGTCGGACATTCTAGGCGATGACGGGTTTGGAGAGGCCTTGGAATGGGGTCATGCTCGCGGGCGCGACTTCCAGTGCCTGGCAACCATTGTGTATCTTCTACAGCCCGGTGGACAAAGCAAGACTTTTCCTGGGGCAGCACAGCTTGATAAATGGTTGCAGAGCGGCACATCGGTACCGGATAGCAAACTCCGGGCAGACATATTCTTGACATTCAAGATATTCCTTCGGCTCGCCAAAGACCCCAAGTATCACGTATGTTTCCAGAAGCCACTCCGAGTCTCCCCCATCGAGTTCACAATGACGGGCGTGTTGATATACACGTTCAAAGACAAGCTGTCCTTCGCTCAGCTTTCTTCAGCCATCTCCAAGATGCGGGAGGATGTGCGGTCGAAACATGTCGATGTCAGGGCAAACGGAAGAGTGACGAAGACCATGCAGATGTTCATCAGCCGCATCAAACCATCCTCGCTGACCAGCGATAAGAAGGGCGACGTACCGGCCTCTTCAGTCATCAAGGAGGCCAAGAAAGCCACCAAGCGGAAACGAGCAGAGACTGAGTCGGAGAGTGATTCCGAGGACGACCAGCCGCTCCGCAAGATGTCGGCGACGAAGGCAATGCAGGCTTCCAGGGCCAAAGCGTCGACTTCAACCAGGAAGAATGCTGGTACCAAAGAGACCAGTTCTAGCAAGACGGTGGTCAAAAAGGTCACCACGGTATCCACTTCCAGCTCTAAGCCGGTCAATGGCTCTGCACGCACCTCGGTCCCGTCCTCATCTGCAAACCAACGTAAATCGTCTTCATTGGCGACGTTGAAGATTCCGCGTAAATCATCTGCTACGCAACCTACCGCACAATCACAGTCCCGCGCTTCATCCGCCGAGATGAAAACTACGCCAACCCAGAGAGGTGCTGGAACAGACTCAGCATCCCAGAATGCAGCTGGTTCCTCGCAGACACCAGTACAAGTGAAAGCGGAACCGGACCTGGGTCCCTCCCAATGGCCGTCCGGAACCCCTGCGGATCGGTTGGCTCCCCTTCGTGATTCCAGACCCGGCTCGTTCTCCAACCCAACGTCTCCTATCGCACCAGAGCAAGCACAACAACTGGTGAACGCTTTCTACAGTACCTTGGCGCAGCCCGCACAGAACGGAGGAACTGCATCTCAAGCCCCCATGGATATTGTCTCGCGGATCCAATCGATGTTCGCGAACAATGCTTATAACGCTGCACAAGCCGCCGAGTCAAGGATGCATACGAGTGCCACCCCGCCCACACCGGTTCCCCCTAGCCCAACAATGTCAAACAGGTCCGGATCCACCGTCATGAAGCCTGAGGATCCACAACGCAGGTCATCAATAGCTCCAGCACAGAGTCCGGCGGCACCGTTCAGCAGCACGAACGAGCACGCTGCGAGTGCGCCGCCTTTGCCGTTGGCTTCTGCAGAGAGCCGCGGCGGGGCAAGGTACTCGGCTCCCCCAAGAGATGACCCTATGAATAACGATGTTCTTCCTCCAAAGCCAATCGAGCCGCCGCCGCCCTTGCCCCCTCCGTCATCTGCGTCGACGACGGCACTGGTCTCCCGTGTTCTGTCGCCAACTTTGCCCGTGAAGCCAGAGTACACGGTCCCGTCCCTTGATCTACCCGGACGAGACTCTATCGCAGCCACGGCAATGGCACCTCCCACCGCGCCGCGCGCGGATAGACACAGCAGATGGGACCAGCCGATTATGTCGCGCAGGGACTCAGCAAGCTCGAGAGGATGGCGGGACTCACAAGATGGAGATCGGACCCAGGACTGGGACCGAGACCGGGACCGAGATCGCGACAGGGACCGGGATGGAGGCTGGGACAGAGAGAGGGATAGAGAGCAGGAGAGAGAACGGGAACGTGAGAGGGACACCGACTACGCGGCACGCGGCACGGACGACTACTACCATTCGCGCGACGGCGGATGGCGGGGCAGAGGCAGGGGACGAGGAGGTCAATATCGCCCCCGCGGCGGATACTACAAGCGCGACTATTCAGCAACCAGGTGTTCCGGGCCTGCTAGCGGGTGGCGCTGCCTCGCCCCCATCGTTCCAGCTAGGGTCCAAGCCGCGTGTTGGCGCTTCCATTCATCTTCGCGACACTTTTCCCGCCGTTTGCCCCTTGGACCCTATCCGAATAAACAGCCTATGTTTGATTGCGGACTCGATTGGGTAGGGAGCGGCACCGGATGCCACACACGCTACGTACTCCCTCCCGGTTGGGTCCCAGTGAAGCAATGGTGCTGCCCTCAGCATCGAACTATAGATATGCTCATAATTCCAGTACCGAAAGAAGCCGTAATTTGCACTCCTCATGTCCGTTAGCACACCTGTTTGTTGTAGGCACTGTTGTCGACCACTGTCCGTTTGTTCGTGTATGTCGTCATTCATGTTGTTTGACTTTCCGCCACGCGCTTTCATTTGTCCATGTTTGTACGAATGCCATTCATGTTAGGCTGTTCCATTTCATGTGCTGCGAACATCCGTACTGAACTAGGCCCAACTCCAGATAGTGCCTCCTCCACCTTTCCCAAGCCCGAAGGCATCACGGAAAGCCGACATACCGTCCTGGACACCCGCGCATTGTGATGACGCGGCCCGAATATCGTAGGCTTCTGGAAGAAGCTTATTCAGGCGCTACGAACGAGGTTAGAACCGGGCGGGGCAAAAGAAGTAGCATAACTCACTTCGATACGTGTGGTGAACGTGGGATGCGTGTAAAGGAAGTTGACGTTGACGCGGCCGTTTTTCTTGTCGATTTGTTCCATTCGCTCGAACACTCTGTAGACATTTGAGTAGCTGGCCTATTTGGATGAGCGATTGAACTCACTCGGGGGCGGAACGCGGGTCATAGCATGCCCGCGCTATCAGCTGCAGCCCAATGGCGTCCGCTAACAAACGTAAATCAGCCTTGTTCGGTAGAAGGACGGGAAGGCGCGAACCTTCCAGCTCCTGCGTTCGTGAGTTTGGTAAATCAAGGAGCAAAGTTGACAGGATTCTCGAGAATCCGAAGTCAAGTCCGGTAGCAGCCAGTAGCGAGGCGACCGCGAGGAAGACCTTGTTAGAAGAGTATCTCTCAAGGTTGTGTCTGGCCACTGCATGGACGTGAGCTGGCAAGTAGCGCTGACGGTGATGATTTTGTACCTGAATGTCCAATTTCTAGAATGATGAAACGGTAAGCATGGGGGACGGAGGTATAGAAGCATCATCAGACGCACCATGACCAATGATAGCGGCCAATCCCTCTTCGTTCTTCGCGAACGGGATGATTCCAGTGAAGACAACAATCGACCCTGTTGGAATATAAGACACGTTATCAGCAAGAGAACGTCCACGTACCGAAACTGGTCATGGCGTTCGCTATATTGTCGTCTTTCACGACCAACAGTTCCCACTCGCGTTCATGACCAGCGGGTGTATTTTGGGTGTGACTGTCGAAACTGTCCTCCCAGGGCGTGCGAAACATCGACGCGTCGGAAGATGATTTCAATTTCCCCAAGCCATTCGCTTCCAGAATTTGGCTGACGATTCGATGAATGTGGCGGGTAAGTTGGTGGTTAGGAGGTAGTGTCTTGCCGGCAAACTCAGCCCTCAACTGCCTACGAGACTCCTCTCCTAGCTAAGCGCGGGAGGTCAGACGACGAACATTAGACAACTACGGAGTATTACTTACGGAAGCTTCCATTTTCGGGCTTATGTCCATGAATCTCCATCGTCCCGTCTCAGGAACCTGCTCCAGACTATGCAGCTCCATGTCAATACTATACGAACACGATCGGTCAAAACGCTTGCGACGCACTGTGCTACATAGTACCCACCGCCAAGAGCCACTACAGATGCCATTATTTGTGTTCGCGTGTCCCATTGCGCCCAGTCCCAGGGTGACTTTGGCTTTCCTCCAAAGCGCTGGTATCGGACTTGCTTTGCAGGTACAGTCCGAGTGAATGGCCTAAATTGAATATTTGCACGCGCATAAGCCTTTGTTGCAGGCCTGATGGCCTGAAATGGCCTCGAAAGGCGAGAGAGTAGCATGGAGGTGGTGGCTGTAGCGGAGAAGAACGAATTACACCAATCGGCACGGGTAGAACACGGCTTAATTAGGCGCCAATGGCCGTCAGCTGAAATGACATCTCCGGCAATTCCCGTACCCGCGGTAAATCCCCAATTTCTTGGAATTTCTCGCAATATTCATCACCGTCACCACCGCCATTCCTCTCGCAACGGATGTCAGGCATTCTTTCGCGCCTGACAGTGGGGACAATTGGGCTCACATGCAAGGCGTTTCTCAATATCGGATACTGCGCGTCCGTCAAGGTCAACGGCCTCGAAAATCTCAAGAAAGCTTTGTACGACGAGGGACGAGGGAGCGAACGTAAATGCGGCAGAGGCATTATCACAAGTGCGTTACTGGATCTTTCACGTTGAACTAGGTGTCTCATGAAGACCAGTCAGCAACCACATCTCAACGTGCGGCGTTTCCCGTTGAAGGCTTTGCGTGAGGCTGAAGGTTCCGGCATACAGGCTAGACGACCCGCTTACCTGGGGAGTTCTACCGGCGAGATGGTATTTTAGCCCGCGCATGACCCGTTGGTCGTTGGGCGCGTCAGATATCGTGTTTACCAACCCGTACGTGCCAACTTCTGTGTCCGATACGTTTGGTCCTCACTTACTAGCTAGACCTAGAAAGATTTTTCTCTGCATTCTTTAGAAAGGGTCAAGTTCTTGAGACATTTCGTGGGAATGGCATCTTCCAACCAGCCGTCGATGCAGCAATCGAGAAATTGAACCATGGCGCCTGGGTGAGTAACGTTCATTATGACTTGCCCCATGGCTAACCTTTACGCTGGTGTCTAGATACATCTATTTGGGGAGGGCAAGGTCCACCAGCCTGGTCATTACCCTCCGCCCAAGGATGCATCTGCCGACCATCCGCTATTACTGCGCTTCAAATGGGGTGTGTAAGTAACTACTGTCTAGCAACGCTTCTATCTTACTGACGCTCGGTCGTCGACCAGCGGTCGAATACTCATGGAAGCAAAGGAGCCACCAGTCATAATACCCATGTGGTTGTCGGGTACGCCTATCCCTATTCTTCTTTCATTGGGACCAAATCCAACACACCCTCACAGGCTTTGAGAAACTCATGCCCGAAGGGCGCTCCTGGCCATGGAAGTTTCTTCCGCGGAGAGGTGTCGCGCTCAGCGTTACCTTCGGGGAGCCTGTGCCTCAGGACGACGTTCGAAAAGCTCTTACGTCAGTGCCTCCATCGGTGGATGGCCTTCTCGCAACCACAGCATCGGCTCCCGCGAGAACGCTCAGGGAAACGCAGGTCGCTGCTGTCCTGGACGATGCAGAGCTTGATATGGGTTCAGAGGCAGAGGAGGAAAGAAGTTTGGAAAAGGCTCGTGAGGGATGGTTAGGGGGTGCTACCGACGCGAAGCTGGCCTCGTTGCATGAGATTGACGGAGGAGAGCCTATGCAGAAAGAGATGGCTTGGGTGCGGGGCGAAGTTACAGCTGTGCTACAAAGAGAGGTGGAAAAGCTGGGCAAACGAGTCCTGGGAGCGAGGTGATCCGTTTCCGAAGCGGGCTTCGGGACGGGTCGTTTCAATGTTTATATGGTAAGCAACCTCGTTTGAAGTGTTCGGCTGGTGTGATTCTCACGCGCGTTGTCAGCATCCATACGAAGCTCTGTGTGCATAGTCTTGTATACCTATCCCATATCAAGCTGGCTGAGACTCAGGCACGACACCACCGCGACCCTTCAGTTCTTCCGCTATCGGCACCTACTGTTCACTGTTCCACACGCGCCTGTGAACTTACAGCAAACTTTTGGGAACGCCGTGCAGCTCAATGTTTCGGCTCTACGAGAGCTTGGTCATCGAGGCGAGTATGTCATGCCGGCACGTTCAAACTATGCATTCGTCCTTCAGACTTCTTCGGAGATACGTCAACTCGCCAAGCACTTCCGGGGTTCCCCATACTTTGCAAACCTACAAAGCAGTGTGCCCGGGTTTTGGAGCCTCGTTCTGGTGCCTGTAATCCCTCGGAATGAACACACCGTCAAAACCAAGAGCGTTCTTACCTCAGAAGTGCATTCAGAGTTCGCAGAAGTGGCGCAGAGTTGCTTGGTCCTCCGAGATCACACTCCGGTGCGGTATGCGCTCCTTTGATCCGCAACACCTTCGCCACACATTTCCCCGCTTCCTCCCCGCGCTGATCTGCTGTGCTGCTCGGTCATGCGGCGCCCCTCGGGGAAGTCTAGCCTAAACCTCGAGGCCCTGAACCAGCCCGTGGGGGACGTCTAACGACGGTGCATACAACGTCTATCAGATGGTGCAGTACATTCCGTCGGCCTGTGGGGTACCGACTGACGCAACCCCGCTACTGTTGCCCCGACATCTAGGCGAAACGCTCGGAAAAATTGCTGAATTGCCGCAGACCCAGGTGCTCGTGCGTGGTCACAAACTGCCCAGACCCATTCACTCCGGTGGACGCACGTCCGCGAAGTGATGTGTGTGTGGGCCTGGCTCGACGCGTTGCGGGATATAAGGCTTGAGAGGGCGACAGTCGAGGCGACGACCCTTCTACCAACAAAGTCCCCTCCAAACCATGGCACGCATCATCTCACTCTCGCTCATCGGTGCCGCGCTTGCCCTCTCTGCATCCGCGCACACAATCTTCCAGGTGCGCCACCTTTCGGTGCGAAAGAAGACGGCGGTGCTAAAGATACCTTTCTTCGGGATTATAGGAACTGTATGTCAATGGCGTGTCGCAAGGCCATTTGACTGGCATTCGTGCCCCCGATTACGACGGCGTACGTCTTCACCATTCCTGGGCTATTTTTGCAGGCTGGCTGACACAGTACTGGATTAGCCTATCACTGACGTTACCTCGAACGATGTCATCTGCAACGGCGGGATCAACCCCTTCCATCAGCCAATGTCCAAGGCAGTTATTGACGTGCACGCTGGTGACACGCTCACGGCGGAATGGCACCACACACTTTCCGGCGCGGCGCCAGGCGACAGCGCTGATCCTGTCGACCCCAGCCACCACGGACCGGTCATGTCATACCTGTATGTTCTCCTTGGTGTTATTACTCTTCTATGGCTCATCGCCGTTGTCAATCTAGCGCGAGAATACCAGACGCTACGCAGTCCGACGTGACTGGACTGAAATGGTTCAAGATTTGGGAAGACGGCTTCAATGCTGCTGACCAGTCCTGGGGAGTCGATCGCATGGTCGCGAACAAGGGCAAGGTCACCTTCAAAATTCCAGAATGCATCGCCGCCGGCCAGTACCTGCTGCGCCACGAGATGATTGCTCTGCACGGAGCAGGCAGCTACCCCGGCGCCCAGCTCTATGTAATTTTCACCACTTCCTTGAGGTCAAGCTCCAGTGAACTGATTCCGCTTTTGCAGATGGAATGCGCCCAGCTCAATATCATCGGCGGCGGTAGCACCAGTCCAGCAACAGTAAACTTCCCTGGCGCGTACAGCGGCACCGACCCGGGTATCAAGATCAACATTTACCAGAAACTCCCCAGCTACACCGTTCCTGGGCCCTCCGTCTTCAGTTGCTCAGGAAATACTGGCGGCGGGTCGAGCCCCGTCACCACTGCCGCACCGCCGCCGGTCACAACGGCGGCGCCGCCACCAGCATCCAGCTCTGCCGCAGCGCCACCACCATCTACTGGGCAGACCGCAGCCCAGTTCGCCCAGTGTGGCGGTATTGGGTGAGCTCTCCTCTCCTCCTCATCCACTCTCCGTGTCATGCTAACGGACCATCGATGCAGCTTCTCTGGCCCGACCGCCTGCGCGACACCGTTTACGTGCACGAAACTCAATGACTACGTACGCCCGTCTCCTTATTTGTCTGTGGATATCTGGGTTTCTGACTCATGCCGACTATAGTACAGCCAATGTCTATGAACGGCATCGAACTCCGGCGCAACGCGCATTTCATAGTACTTCCCGGTCACGTAATTGTGTCTGTATATCGTACGGAATTCAGCTTGGATGAATATTCTGTACATGACTCGCTATCTCCGTGACCTCACGGCGCGGCATCGTAACTTTGGCTGTGGAAATGGGCGGCAAGGTCTCCGTTATCCATCTAGGGTCAGCGCCCTGCTGGATTTGGATTTTGACGACGCGGGATGCTAACAAGACGGAGATGGCGTACATGCAGCGTATTGGGTTTAATCTATGGCTCAGATGAAGTAGTCTGCTACTTAAGAACTCCAAAAATCCAACTCGAAATCAACGCGTTTTCCTGCTGGCACTAAACGCACAACTAATCGGCGGTTGAAGGGGTTGCTGCTGTACCTGCCCCCAAAAGAGCTGGGACAGGGACAACAGTAATCCCACTGCTCCCAGAATTTTCTCTGCTTCGTTAATCTTGTCCCTGCATTCCGTCGCTTCCATCCCCCGAACACCTACAAAGTCCTACGACGGCGAACACCGACATCTACGAAATAGACGCTTGCCAATGTGTTTGTTTCTAACCGTCATGTCGTCTCGGACACTCACCACGAACGAAGCTTGGGAACCAAACAGACTTTCTTTATTTTTAACACCGTGTACCTGACGCGCCACAGACACCCAAGAAAACCCGAAGCTCAGGCGAAATATGCGGGGAAAGACGCTTCTTCGCCCTGGGATGCGGGGTCATCCTCCAGCTCGAATTAGCTCGTCAACGATCGTGGTCGGCATGATTGGCGTAGGTTGCCGTGTTTCTAGACATATAAAACCGTGAAACTGTGGAGGTGCTCTCTGCAGCACCTCTGAATCCAACGCTTGACTGGACATCGACAAATAATGGCCCGTCTCTCACTTCCCCTCGTCTTTGCTGCTATGGCGCTATCTGCGTCTGCGCATACAATCTTCCAGGTACGCTGCATAAACAGGATTTCTATCCTTGTGCTGATATTACTTTTATCAAGGAAATGTACGTTAACGGCGTCGATCAAGGACATCTCACAGGAATACGTGTACCGGATTATGACGGTGTAAGTGTCAGGACACGTCTGGGATCCATTTCTAGCTGAAAACCACCCTTCCGAAGCCCATTACGGATGTAACCTCCAACGACGTGATTTGCAACGGTGGTATCAACCCGTTCCACCAGCCTATGTCGATGGCTGTCATCAAAGTGCCCGCCGGAGCGCAGGTCACAGCAGAGTGGCATCACACTCTCGCGGGTGCAGACCCAACCGACAGCGCAGACCCTGTTGACCCAAGCCACAAGGGACCCGTCATTTCATACCTGTAAGTCATATTCCGGAGCGTTCAGCCACCACGACACTGATTCGAGGATTGCAGCGCCCAAATTCCTAACGCCACGCAAGCAGACGTCACTGGTCTGAAATGGTTCAAGATCTGGGAGGATGGTCTGGACTCTTCCGATCAGTCGTGGGGTGTGGACCGCATGATTGCTAACAAAGGCAAGGTCACTTTCCAAATTCCGGAGTGCATCGCAGCTGGGCAGTACCTCCTTCGCCACGAGATGATTGCCCTTCACGGTGCAAGTTCGTACCCAGGGGCTCAACTCTACGTGAGTGAATCGGATTTTATCTCCTAACAATATTAAAGGTGTGATGTATAGATGGAGTGTGCGCAACTCGAGATCACTGGTGGTGGCAGTACTCAACCTGCCACTGTTAGCTTCCCAGGTGCATACAGCGGTAAGTACTCTTGGACTTATTCTGCTTTACAGAATACTGAACTCGTGGTAGGAACCGACCCGGGCATCAAAATCAACATCTATCAGCACTTGAGCTCCTACACGATCCCTGGACCATCGGTCTTCAGCTGTGACGGAAGTAGCGCGCCTGCTGCACCACCAGCCACATCTGCAGCACCACCCTCTGCTACTTCGGCCGCCCCTGCACCGCCGGCGTCCAGCGCCGCGTCTGCGGCCGCAGCCCACTTCGCACAATGTGGCGGTGTTGGGTAAGTATCTGAGCATTCCAGTCAACTGAGTTTGCTGAATCGATGCCGCACAGATTCACCGGCCCGACAACCTGTGCCGCCCCATACACGTGTGTTGCATCCAGCGAATATGTGAGTAATTTACCCACACCTCGATGTGATGCTTACTCACTTCATCTCCGACAAAAGTACAGCCAGTGTCTCTGAGTTTCGAAGCTGGATCCGGGGCGTGATCCTCGTCGGAGTAGTATTCTGTCGCGCGTGTAAACATAAATATGAAAAAAAATGATTTCGAGATAGCAGTCAAATTTCGGGACCTTGTTGGATGTCGAAACATCCATAGCCAGTGGCATCGTTGTCACAGACGAATTGTGAGGGATCGCACGAATTGACTCAGAACGCCCCGAAGCCATCATTATACTCCTCGGACTTTTCCGAGTATGCTTGTCCCCGTCTACCACCGCGTCTGAAGGCTGACGCGTCCGGGTGGATGGTATGCAGCACAATTCCTCCTATCTTGAAGATGAGTACTCAACGGATCACTGGCCATTGGTCGAAGCAGGCCCGAAGTCTGGAATTGCCGAAGTCTTGGCGAAATGCGCGGGGAAAGGTGCTTCTGGTACTGAAGAGCGGGACCACTTCTTCCAAAAGATTCTGTGCTCGGGCGAGAACGTCAAACAGACTTGAAGTGTTCCGCGATTCTGAACATATAAAATGACGGGTGTCGAGCGGAGGTGTCTCCAGAACCTACCCTCGACACTGCAATCATGGCGCGCCTTTCACTTCCTCTCGTCTGTGCTGCTATGGCGTTGTCTGCGTCAGCACACACCATTTTTCAGGTATGATACTGAGTTTGATATTAGCTAGAGTCGTGCTTACATGGAGTTTGTAGGAAATGTACGTGAATGGTGTTGACCAAGGCCATCTCACTGGTATTCGCGCACCGGACTACGACGGCGTACGTTCTAGGCCACAAGTTCTCTCTGTTTTCGACTCACAACATATTCCGTTGTAGCCCATCACGGACGTTACCTCCAACGATGTTATCTGCAATGGTGGCATCAACCCGTACCACAAACCGATGTCCACGGCTGTCATCAAGGTGCCCGCTGGCGCACAGGTCACGGCAGAATGGCACCATACTCTTGACGGCGCAGATCCTAGCGACCCCGCAGATCCCGTTGATCCAGGACACAAGGGACCCGTCATGTCCTACCTGTTAGTCACCATTTTAAAGAAGACGAAGCTACGGTGCTCATCTTGGTTCCACGTAGCGCGCAGATCCCGAACGCCACCCAGTCGGACGTTACAGGTCTGAAGTGGTTCAAGATTTGGGAGGACGGCTTCAACCCCGCTGACCAGTCGTGGGGTGTTGATCGCATGGTTGCAAACAAGGGCAAGGTCACGTTCCAGATCCCAGAATGCATCGCCGCCGGTCAATACCTTCTTCGCCATGAGATGATTGCCCTGCACGGTGCCAACTCATACCCTGGTGCTCAACTCTACGTTAGTGACCTCCTTCTATGACATGTCAATGGACTCTAACCTATAAACAGATGGAGTGTGCTCAGATCGAGATCACGGGTGGCGGAAATACGCAACCCGCCACAGTCAGCTTCCCCGGTGCTTATAGTGGTACGTGCCACAGGGTCGCTCGAGGGTAGTGCAGCGTCACCAAAGCCCCATTACAGGCACCGATCCAGGAATCAAGCTCAATATCTACCAGCGTCTGAACTCGTACACTATCCCTGGACCCTCTGTCTTCAGCTGTGACGGGAACAGCGCACCAGCTGCGCCCTCAGCTACCACTGCTTCCCCACATACTTCTGCGGCGCCATCTGCGACCTCCGCTGCACCAGCCCCGCCGACATCCAGCGTTGCATCCGCGGCCGCTGCTCATTTCGCTCAGTGCGGCGGTATCGGGTGAGTCTCTGTGAACCCGATTGTTTGGTGTTTCTGAGCATACTCGCAGGTTTACTGGACCGACCACCTGTGCTGCCCCGTTTACTTGCGTTGTCTCGAGTGAATACGTGAGTGGATGGTCCGAAGCTGCTGGAGCGAACGTAACACTCATCCTATGTCCTTCTGCAGTATAGTCAATGTCTCTGAGATGGTACGCATCTCTGGACGATCATTTTCACATGCTCCCCAGTCTCCAAATACATCGCTGTAAACCCATCCACAATAGGATCCTAATTCTGCTCGAATTGACCAAGATACTCCGAGTCGATAGCCTTTGTGGCAGCCGAAAAAACGGTATCTCCCTATATACTTCACTCACACCCCGAAAATATCCGGTGTAGCCTCCTATTGGAATCGTGACGCGTTATGCCTTGACCAGCTTTCCGCCGCTATGCCACCAAAGATTCTCTTCCTCGTCGTCTTTGCACCACAGATCCTTACTCTCCCACACGCCCACTTTCTCCAGCCATTGGTCCGTCGGACGGTCTAGGCAGCACCCGTCAAACGCCAACTTCCACAAGGGTGTCCAAAACCATTGCCACCACGCAACATCCTTCCTGTGACTACGGACGTGTTCATAGTATAGAAATCTCCCGCCTGGCTTGAGGACATCCATGACTAAAACGCCGATCGTCTTCTCGGGTTCAGGGACGGTGCAAAGCGTCAAGACGGATATGATTGTATCAGCGGTGTTGGGTCCGCCGAGCGCGGAGGTCAGCAGACCACTGCTTTCAGCGCCATGGGGGATGATAAGCAGAGTACCGTCCTCTTCGATGAACCCTGCTCCGTTGGCGTTGCGTTCGATCTCCTTGTGCATATGTTCGTTCGGCTCGAGAGCAACATATTTAGTGACTTTCGTACGGTCAAGGTATCTGGCGGTGTGGCCAAAGCCTAGAGTGATCTTCGTCAGCTTGAGGTACGTGAAATTGTGGTGTAAATACTCACCTGCGCCGACGTCGAGGACAACGCCCCGGGCATCCGACGTAATGAGTTTTGCCTTCAACTCGGCGTTGTTTATGTCGAGACCGTTTCCGAATGCTGCCCATACATGCGACATGAATATTCGCGAGAGCGCGACGGGGTGGAAGAGGATCAAGGGATTCTTGAAAATAGCAGAGAGGGTTGGGAATAGCGCAATCTGCACTGCACCACGTATGTCGACTAAGGCAGCAAAAGCATTGCGTAGTTTCATGTTCTTGGGCTCTTGGGATACTTGATACAAGATGGTGGTAAAGAACAAGGGCTATCAACGCCACAAGATGAGAAGTCGTACAGAGTCAACGATGCACTGTGATCTCGATCAGTACAGAATCGTTACTGAGTGTCATGATCAATACGATCTGTTGCTTACTTGCTTCTACTGTTACTGATTCACGGCAAATGCCGAAACGCTTTCGTAGGAGGGAATGAGGGCAAAACACGCTTGCCCTCTTGACGTCCACCACCATTTCCAACCCACGCACACCCTCTACCCTCTTCGCTCGCTCACCGCGGACACACCAACGCACTTCGAGTGGCCCCGCATTCGCCGCGGCTGGGATTGGCAAGAAACGACACACTCGAAGGAAGTCGAGCTTGAGCTGGGATCAGGTGCGTCTGGACCCATTTTCCGTGAAGCGACACGCGTTGATCATGCACGTAGAACACTATGAATCCCGGTCAGTCGCTCTCAAGAACATGGAGAACAGTATGGACGGCGTTTGTCGCTGCGGTGGGCCGCATGGACAAGTCGCTGTCACCGTTTGACTCGTTGCAGAAGTTCCGCAAGCACAACTTCACCTGGCGGGACTCGATCTACCTATTTGAACTCTTCCTCGCCACCTTTTGGATAGCCATCATGCAGTCTCCCGGTTTCCCCATCAAGTTGGTCATCCCGACAGTCTACGCCATCCTCATCCTCGTTCCATTCACCTCACAGTTCTTCCTGCCGGGGACCCCAGTCCTCATGTGGGTTCTGTCGTGGTATAGCAACCGGTTCATTTCCCCTGCGTTCAGACCAGGAATCTCCGTTGTCCTCCTTCCAACTCTCGAGTCCGTGTTGTACGGCGCAAACATCTCGGATATCCTTACACGGTTCACGCATCCGTTCTTGGATATCATCGCCTGGATTCCTTACGGTGTCGGCCACTATACAATCCCGTTTGTTGTCGCAGCCTTCCTGTGGCTATTCCGCCCAAAGGAGGCCATACACGAGTGGGGTCGTATCTTTGGATACATGAACCTCATCGGTGTGCTCGTCCAAATATTCCTTCCTTGCGCACCACCATGGTACGAAGTCATCCACGGCCTCACGCCTGCGGACTACAGCATGCCTGGATCCCCCGGCGGGTTGCTGCGTATCGACAGACTCTTCGGGTCCAACGGTTACACCACCGCGTTCACGAACTCGCCTCTCGTTTTTGGAGCGTTCCCCTCACTACACTCGGCTTGCGCGTGCCTCGAAGCACTCTTCATGTCGCACTTCTTCCCGTGGACAACGAAATACGTTTGGGCATACACTGGAATCCTCTTCTGGTCGACGATGTACATGACCCACCACTACCTCATCGATGTTGTCGGCGGATCGTGCCTGGCGGTTGCGTCCTTCTATCTCCTTCTTCCCGACGAGCTGCGCGGGCCCGCAGCAACTGCGCCGCCGGGTGGTCTCGGCGCTTCGGCGCCATACCGTCGTAACAAATACGAAGTCTACGACATCGAAGAACCCAGCACGCGCTCACGCGACTTCGACGATGACTTCGACCGTGAGTCGGACGAGGAAGTCGACATCACGTACCGTTCTCCAGTACCGAACGGTCCTGCTTCTGCAACCCCCCTTATTCGCGGTGCACAGCCGAAGAAGAGTCACAAACATACCGCAAGTATCGCGAGTCTCATCCGTGCAGAGGAAAGGGGAGAGGAGGGCTGGAGTCCCATTGGTGGTTCATTCAACATTCCACCTACACCCGGTTCGCGGGCGGAGCGGTGAGCAGAAGGGGAAGAGGAAGAGGAAGTGGGGAGGAATATTTATCGGTGTTATACCCGTGCACATATACTAGATGGTGTGTTTAATATCGACATGTCCTGACTTTCCAGCCAATTGCGAGGCAGACTGCCAACCTCCGAGCTCCAACGTCAGCCAGACCTGGTCATGGGCCCGTAGGCGCTCATCGGTCTACTGCACCGCCGCACAAGTCGGGCAACAGTTGCGGCCATGATGTGAGTTGACCAATAACACGCGACGGAGTAGTACTCATCATCTCGCTTGCCAGGAATTTTGTCGAACCACGGTTTGTCGTACAGAATGCGTATTCCAGCGGAAGGGGACATGTATAAAACATGGCCTAGAAATGTCCTTCTATTTCAATCATACCCGCTCTTTCTCGCTGTTATCCATCCGGCTACTCACTCGTCGCGACACCATGGCCCTCATCGCCCCTACCACCACAGCAGACGGCCGGCAAAGTCAGCGGATGGGGTCTTACACCAAGTTTTGGCAGCAGGACGCCAGTAAGGAGGAGGAAGTTGACACGGACATTCGCCGTAGCGAGTATACGGAGCTCGTCAATGGTGAGTCAGTTTCTGTATATGCTATGAACATGCTTGACGCCTTTCAGGTTATTACGATGCAGCGACGCTCCTATACGAGTACGCCTGGTCAGGATCTTTCCACTTCTCGCGCTTCTACAAGGGCGAGTCCTTCGCTGCGTCGCTCGCCCGGCATGAACACTACCTTGCGGCGCAGATGAACTTGCGTCCTGGTATGCGCGTGCTCGACGTGGGCTGTGGTGTCGGCGGGCCCGCGCGGGAAATCGCACGCTTCGCCGACGTGCAAATCGTCGGTCTCAACAATAACGACTACCAGATCACCCGAGCAGTCAAGGCTACGAAGATAGCTGGACTACAGAACCAGATCACGTATGCAGCGGGTGACTTCATGAAGCTGTCGGAGCAGTTTGGGGAGAATTCGTTCGATGCCGGTGCGTTCGTCGATGATTGTCTCAAGGTATCAATTTGGCTAACCATAACTTACAGTGTACGCGATTGAGGCGACTGTTCATGCGCCGTCATGGGAGGGAGTGTACTCCGAGATCAAGAAGGTGCTCAAGCCTGGAGGCATTGTACGTCCACAATTTCTCGACGTTTCAACGAAGCTCACCACAATTTCAGTTTGGAGTCTACGAATGGTGCATGACCGATCAGTGGGACCCTTCGATCCCCGAGCATAAGAAGCTTGCGCACAACATCGAAATCGGGAACGGCATCCCCGAGATGCGTCCCATCTCCACAGCTCGTGAGGCCCTCATCACTGTCGGGCTGGAGATCGTGCACGAGGAAGACCTCGCCGAGCGACCCGACAACGTGCCGTGGTACTACCCCCTTGAAGGCGACATATTCAAAGCACAGACGATCTGGGATATCTTCACGTGCTGGCGCACCAGCAGCAGCGGCAAGTTCATCTCGCACCATGGACTCAAGTTCCTCGAGGTCGCCGGCGTGGTGCCGCAGGGCACTTGGGAGGTCTGCGAGACGCTGAAGATCGCGGGTGATGCGCTTCTCAAGAGCGGCCAGCAGAAGGTCCGTGTGTGCCCTTGCTCTGATCGCGCCTTGTCCTGACGGACTTCGTTCACAGCTTTTTACGCCGATGTATCTTGTCGTCTGTCGAAAGCCCGCCGACCCGTAGATCGGTCACACACTAGACTTGAGTTTTATAGTACCAGCTTTCTTCTAATTGGATGAACCATGCGTACACTTATGTCATTTGCCGTGCAGCTGTCGCGTGCTGTGCTAGTGCAGTGTGAAACGCTACGCGGTCGCGGCTGTGAAAGTACCGCCAGTAATCATCAACAAGACATCAAGGGTTACTCGAGTGAGATCAAGGTATACCATGGTCAGTACTCGCATTGTCGAACACAGACCGCTTTGCTCTCGATTGGCAGCTCCGTGACGAACCTTCTTGAGCTACATTCTACATCCAAGATGCTCTTCACTTTTCCGCCCTCCATCGGACCAGTAATATTGACACGATGAATGCCGGTTTACCCGAAGGAAGTGTCTGAAGCCTCGATCTAGCTCGATCGTCCGTTGACCGTGCGTGCCTATCTTTGCCGCTCTTGACGGAGGCAACAAACTTACACTCACCCTAGCGTTTTGCGATGCGGGCTACGTGCAACCGCAAGCGCACGCGCGTCGAGAAAGTGGATACGATTGACAGCGCATCGACATACGACCGCCGCCGGCGAGCCGCCCACTGTGGCGTAGTACTTAGTCCGAGACTCCGCGCATTGGACCCACAGCTCGATCTTCGAGGTATAAAGCGGTTCGCTCCACGTTCGTGTGTCGGTAAGCATCCTTTCTTCTTTCGCTCACTCCTCCTTTTCCTCCTCTTCTCTTTCTTTTCTGCATACCCGCTTCAGTGTCAGGGCAGAGCGCTGACCGTGTTATTGTTTATACTAGAGCATCGTCCATGTCCGACGCCGAGCGTGGGTACGCATCGCTCGCCACCGCCGAGCCCCATCACGACTGGGCACCCAAGGAGACGCATATTGAACGACTTTCATCGCACAGCTCAACGGCGTACAGCGCTGACACGCATGTAGATGAGCTTCCCCAGCACCACTCGACGCTGTACGTGTCAACGGAGGACGACACGGGACTCAAGTCTGGGTCGTCGTGGACGTAGTGAGTGATATTGCTAAAAGGGTACGGAAGATACAGAAGACGTACCTGGGTCGTCGTGGACGTAGTGAGTGAAGAACTCGTCTCGACGGCCCAGCAAATAGTTTTACGGTTACATAATCATGTGGCGCGACAGTCCGAAATAGGATGTTGAGTTAGAACCAGTTGGCGCGTGCGCGGATTTCAACACTCCCCCCTAACTCGACACTTCTCGTAATCCAAGTAACTCTCGCATGACCGTTACTCTCTGACGCGGCAACGCTTTGGTTAATGCGTCAGCCGGCATGTCGTCGGTGCGTAGATGGCGGATATCGATGAGACCCTTTGCTACGGTGTCGCGGAGCCAGTAGTATCGCAGGTCGAGATGCTTCATCCTGCCGTGATGTTCTGGGTTCTTGGCGACCGCTATCGCTGAGCGATTGTCGGAGTACAGGATAGAAGAGGAGGGGAAGGTGTAGCCAAGTTCAGAGAAGAAGTTTCGCAGCCATATGGCTTCCTGAGCTGCGGAGACGGCGGAAACGTACTCGGCTTCTGTGGTTGACAGCGTGACAAAAGATTGGAGGCGGCTGGACCAGCTGATGGCTCCGGTTCCCATTTTGACGACGTAGCTCCCGGTGGATCTGCCGTTATCAGGGTTGCCTCCGTGATCGGCGTCGGTGTAGGTGGTAAAGAGCTCGGGGTGGCTGCTGTCTGGTGCGTAGGTGAGGACAACACCCTTGGTGCCCTGAAGATACCGCAAGAGGTGCTTCACAGCCCTCCAATGAGCAAGACCTGGGTCCTTGCTGAAGCGAGCTAAAACTCCGACGGCATAGGCGATGTCGGGTCGAGTCGCGACAGCGAGATACGCTAGGGCGCCGACAGCGTTGATGTAGGGTATGTCCTTCATGGCAGCTCGTTCGGCATCGTCCTTGGGTGACATCTCCTTGCTGAGACGGTACCCAGGATCTAGTGGTGTGCTGACACTGTCGCAGTCCTTGAGACCGAAGCGGTCGAGCATGCGGATGATGTATTGGCGCTGAGAAAGGGTGAGGGTTCGATTCGCGCGGTCGCGTGCAATTTCGACACCGAGGAGCCAGGATGTTGGGCCTAAATCCCGAAGCTTGAAAACCTTCTGGAGCTCGGCTTTCACGCGGCTGGCTTCATCTTTTGTCCTGCTCGCGATTGTCATGTCGTCAATGAAGACTGGAATGATGACGCGGGCACCGTCGCGCGCGTACACCCAGACGCTGCTGTCGCTGAGGATTCGTGAGAAACCTAGAGTCTCCAGCGTTGCGTTGAGCTTCTCGTGCCAACACCGTCCGGCCTGCTTGAGGCCGTACAGAGATTTGACGAGTTTCCAGACATACCCTGGTCCCTTTTCCTCGAAACCCTCCGGCTGCCGCATGAACACCTCTTCCTTCTGTTGAACGTCGACCGTTCAGCTACGTCCTGCGGACCTCCGACCTATCGGGAGGGTAGAGGCTGAACAGCAACAGCGGCCAG
>BSCZ01000034.1:0-38198 GCA_027924225.1 Bjerkandera adusta
CCAGTATCCCTTTCCTATCCAACCTTTCCCACACTCCGGCATTCCCCTGGTCAGTAGCTTGAGTCCTGCGCCTCGCGTACGACAGCGGATGTTGGGTTTCGTTCACTGTGGTCATCGACTTGCACGGCATTAATTCTACCGTTCCGTGAGTAGTTTTGGTCCAACATCTTTATTGTTTCGCAGATGAATGTCTCACAGGAATTCAATCTCGGCCACTCAGAGCTATCTTCTCGGTACTTTCTCAAACTCCGCCGCACGAGGCCCTGCGTCGTCGTGAGTGACGGTGAGTCTAGTGCAACCGTTTCGGCTTAGTTCTCATACGGGGCCGCTGCTTCTTTAATTTCTGGAGCGTCTGACAGTTGACACGAGGTAGGCTCTGTCTCACAGTCTGCTCTATACGGTCAGCTGGAACAAATGCGTTTCCTCGCGCGAGACGTAGGAAGCCTCATGGACTTTCGGAGTTCTCCCACGCAACAATGCATGCACGTGCTGACAGTCCCGCAATAGGCGAACAATCGATAGTAGCAGCCGCCTGGGTATATAGAGGGCGAAGCACTGGCAAGAGTTGAGTGTGCGTTCCCTCCTCGACAATGAGTTCCTCCACGAGTCCTCACAGCCTCTCGCCTACGCCGGATAGCCAGGCACAGTTGCCCCCGGTACCTCATACTCCAAGCCGGCGGAACCAGACGGACCCTGGTCCGGGGGTATCTGCCACCAAGGCCACCCCCCAAGACCACAGGAAAGCTGTCGAAGCGGTCGCAAAGCCCTACTACCAGAGTCGAGGAATTCAACAACCAGATGAAAGGCCATTACTCGAGCGTCACTCCGACTGAATTTATGACACGCTTCGTCGACCACGGTCAGGACGACGATCTTCCGCTGATGTGGCTGCGAAGGGGAAATAGGTTGAAAGATGTACCCCAGGTGGAGACGCAGTTGTGCTACGAGGCTCTAGTACGTGTGCCATATATATTCCATGTCCGTCCCTACTAATGAACACAGTGTGATGTTTTCAACGAGGTTATGACAAACGCAGAGCTACCGTATGTCATGAAGAATACGTCGACGAGCCGACAGAAGGAGGACGACTCTCTTTCTGCGCCGGACCTCTGTCTCTATCCGACTGATGACTACGCACGGAAGGCCTATAGGGCCTTGAAAACAGGGGCCAAGAAACGCGACGCCTCCGAGTCGGAAGCTGCTGTACCAGATAACAAAGCACTCACCGCATGGGCATGGATCGTCCTCTTTGTCGAGATCAAGATGAACTCGGACTGGGAGCCCTTCACAGATGGGGCGGATGGCAAGCTGAAGCTCAGAGACACCAAGCACGGCGCCGAAACTCGTGCGCAGAACATCAGCTATGCAATGCGTATACAACGATATCAGCATCGTCGGTTCGTCTTCTCTCTCAGCATTCAAGGAACGAAGGCGCGTTTCCTGCGATGGGACCGCAATGGCGTGGTCGTCTCCCATGAGTTCGACTACATACAAGACCGAAGGAAGCTTTTGAAATTCGTCTGCTATATCGCAGCCGCTACGCCGTCTCAGCAAGGTTACGATGACAGCGTCAAACGCCTCGCTCTAGATGAAGCTGAGCAACTCAAGAATTTGGTCAATGCCGAGTACAAGCCAACCTATGGGGTCGACCCGGCTGCGAACGTGACCCTCAAGGAAGCGTCCATGGAGATTTTCGCGGACTTAGTGCGTCACCCAGTGTACAAAGTGAGCTTTTGTCTTTTTCATTGCGCGGACTTCACTGAACGCTGCGGTAGCTGGGTTGTAGCGGTTTGGCACCAGAGGCTCCGCGCCAATTCTACATCGGTAAATATCGGGCATCCTCCTGGTCAGCCGTCGGCCGCGGAACAAAGGTGTACGTTGCTTATGACAAAGAGGCGAAGGATATCGCAATTTTGAAGGATTACTGGTGCGTTGTCGGGTCGGATGCTGTGCTAAACGAGTTTGAGGTCCTCAAGGACTTCTTGCGGGCCGGTATCAAACATGTTCCCACCGTCGTCGCCGGAGGTTTCGTGGATGGGGAGACCACTGTCTCGCAAGAGTTCATAGAGCAGGAAATTGGGTTCGCCCCTGAGATCCGGCAGAAGTTGAGACTCGCCGTCAAAGAGGTCGGACGGCCAATCGACACGTTCGAGACGTCTCGCGGGTTGGTTGAAGTAATTTACTCTGCTTTCAAAGGTATTTTCTAGGAGCACTATTGCTGCCGCACCTCACTGAGTTTGCATTCCCTCAGGTCATCGTGGTGCTTACGAGATGGAGAACGGTGTCCTTCATCGCGACATCAGCTACACCAACATCATGATCAATGTAGCTACCGGAGAAGGCTTCATGAATGATTGGGATATGTGCAAACGTGTCGCCGATTTGGGGAGTGGTCCCACTCAACACTCGCGTTCGGTGCGTCCAGTTTTGATCTCAGGCTCCCCTTTCTCGTTTCTCACTCATCAATGGAATCAAAACAGGGTACATGGCCCTACATGGCTGCCATCCTGCAACAATATCCTCGCATGTACAACATCCTTCCTCATGATCTCGAATCATTCGTCTACGCACTCGTCGTCCCAGTTCTCCAGTTCCAGAGACACAATTTGACGAAGCCTCTCTTACCAAATTACTTCAAATCGACGTTTGATGACGCTGCTCAGACCGAAGATGGACTTACGTGCGGTGGTGGGAGGAAGACCGAGCACATAAGAGCTGGGCACCCGGGATGGGAGCTCAGCGCAGACGACAGTCCCCTAGCCTCCCTTATCCACGACCTCTATCGCCTTCTACAGTCACAGTGGACGTCCTTCAGCAAACTCGAGATACGTGCGATGTTGGCTCACTGGGGCACGGTCAATAAGAAAGACCGCAAGCACCCCAAACCCAAGGACTACCCTATTCCCGACCTCCTGGCGTCGCGACCGATGGCAACTCATGACTCGATGGACAAGATCTTCAAGGACGCGTTGGCTTCGGAGGGATGGGACGACGAGGGGCTCGAGAAGACAGAAGATCAGTTCATAGGCTTATTCGCCGACAAACCCGCCTTACCGCACTTGATCGGCACCTCGGGCCAGTGGCTCACGACGCACAAACGCCCTCACGAGTCTAACGCTGAAGATGTTGACGTATTCAAGTTCGTGAAGGGCGAGAAAGCCACGACGTCGGGGATGCCGTCTTTCAGAATACCTGCGCGTACCAACGTCCCAGTAATGGACTTTCCCCTTCGCGTAAAGAGCGCTGCCGGGAACGAGACAGACGATGTCTCCCACACGGATCACGACACCGATGAAGAAACGGACTCGGAGGCGATCGCCAATGAAATAAGACTAGCCCGTGCCTCGAGCGGGCAAGGGGTGGGGCGTAGGTGATCGTGTCGCTTCGTTTGTCCATACGTCCGATATATATGTTATGCTCAGTTTTACAATGCTATCTACAAGTTGACCCTGCGCACGACGGCTGTTCATCCGACCAGATAGGATGCATTAACGGTGGGCCGAACCCTCAGGATCCAAGACTTGAAATCCGTCATCGGTACGGTACCAATTCAATCTGGAGGGGCATCAAGGAGGATGAGGCCTGAACAAGCCCATCCTTGGGAACGATAATATCCTCGGGTTGAGGCGTACTAGGGTCATGTAACAGTGACTGTCTCTGCTGCCGACTCAAAATTTCCATACGTATCCCTGTATTCGACTTCGTCCTCGTGACCGTCGTCTTCGTCATTAGAACCGCGAGCCTCTTCGTCGGTACTGCTGTCGTCGTCTCCATCGCAAACATGCGACTCATCCTCGTCACTGACGTTGCCGTATCTCCCGTCCCGATCCTCAAGCATCTTCAGCCACAGCCGTCGCCTTTGGGCCTGATACTCGTCCCTGCAGAAATCCTCCATCGGTGAAATACTCGTAGTCCCTCGGCCGCACATTGTTGCATTCTCCGTAGGCCTGTTAAGCGGCCCATATGGCCTCGGCCCCCGCTAAGAGCTTTCTCGCGGGACGACCGCGAACGTCCTTCACAGCTTGCAAGATAGAATCGACAGAGGCTATATCATCTTCATCTAGCGTAACACCGAAATATTGGAGTGTTTCTATGTTGAAATTAGCAGCGCATAGCAGAATACTGTACAGCACTCACGGTGTCTCCATATGCCGACGTCGGAGCAGAAGTCCCACATCTCGCGACATCCGAAGACAGATAACGCTGGGATCCTCGCATCTTCCTTAATCCGTACTGGGCGACAACATACGTGTGGGCGAGTAGTTCCAAAGTCGATAATCCATAGCCTCTCTTGTCCGTCGAATGTGATGTTACCATTGTTAAAATCGCCGTGTTCGAGGCCCCTGGCCAGCCCTGTGAATGTCCAAGAGATTGTGGGGGACATCAATCCTACAACCCGTTCAGCGCGCTCACAAGTCCGAAGCAATTACAAACATACCGGTAGTCCATAATTAGCTCTTCGATGCCGAGAAACGAAGGTTCCCCAACGTAGTGACATGAGACAAATCCAGACGTAGTTTGGCCTTCAAATAGACCGTGGCAACGCAGCACGACATCACCTTGTAGCTCCTTCAACTTGGTCACATACAGGTCAAACTCGTGTTGAAGGGTGCCGACGCATGCCGAATCCTCCTGTCCATGTATGCCCAGAGAGGCTAGCTCGCCCAGAGAGGCACCAGATTTCGCTCGGAAGACCGAGGTGATCATCGGTGGCCGCTTCATCTTTTTTGATGACCGACCAAAAAAAAACAGCGGTCGTGGATGAGGAAGGCTCTGCTATCTGTGCATCCGCATCTCGTCAAGAGAGCGAATTAGAGTCTACCCCGGGATCCGGAGTTACATGGCCGTAGCCAAGCTACGCAGCGAAATCTTACGCAGTAGTTGCACTCTCATAAAGAGCTGCGTTGACTCGGACAACGAGAAAGGACCCTTGCTGACCGGAATACCCGACGTTTGAGCTGGTATGGCGGGGCGCGACCTTCGAATTTGACCGTGAGTGTGGTGAACATGATAGTTCGCGCAATGATGTGGCGCACCAGACGTAGCCGCTCGAACCATGATGTGACAGTTTTCTTAACTGGCCTTGCGGGATAAAATCCTCTCGTTGGCTCCGCCCCTTCCGACACGAAGTTATTATGGTCAATATAGAGGTGCCACATCTTGCACTTGAACCAAGTCGCCCTCACTCGCGGTGAAATTCCGAGACGGCCGGAACGCCACAACGATAGTCGCGGCTATATGTGGCATGATTGTTTCATTACCGGTAAGTTTCAATAGCTTCAACTGACCTGCGTAACGTCACACTACTGTGGTAAACATTCTCAGCGCACACAGGAAGGAGATGAAGCACTGGTTGTATAAAACTCTCGCACAAAAGACCCATCACTGATGAACAACAGCTCCAAACATCGTCGGACTCCGCATCTCCTCGCCGCGCAGCTCCCTCGTACTCCAGCTCTCGGCAAGAATCTGCTCGACCTTGGTCAGAGCTCCATGTCGTCGCGCGTGGCGTTCCGCTGGACTGCGCGCACGCTCAGCACCCGAATACGTCGATGTGCTACTCTCGGCACGGACGACCGGCCGCGGCGGCGTTTTCGTCAGCCGGCGCTGGTATTGTCCAGATGAAGGGAACGGAAGCGGGAGGGCGTGTTGAGAATGGAGTTTGTTGCGCGCCTTCTTTGCGCTCGGAGGATGAGATGACACGTTCCCTCGAGGAGATGCATGGAGAGAGGTGTCGAGCATGGGCGGGCGTCCGCCGAAGAAGAGTTCCGCTTCGAGAGGTGGCGACATTAGCTGCGGGGGACTGGAAGGAAGGACGGAGGAATCGACGCGAGTAACGGGGGGCCTTGCACCCCTGGCTGGAGTCACTGGATTGCCGGCAGCCCTGACGGCGGGCGATGGACTCCGCCGCCTGTCGGCCGGACTGCGTCTCGGAGGGAGGGACGTGAACTTGTCTTCGACAGCGTCTGTAGATTTGTTCCACGGCAATCCCATACTCCAGCCCAACAAACCGGTCTGGGGTCCGCTGTCGGGATCTTCTTGAACAATCCTGAAGCCTGGACCACTCGAGTTGGAAGGGGTGACGAGGGGGCTGGAGTGTCCGCGGGTTGAACTACGCCCTCGCGACGGAGAATCTTCGAACGCGGGAACGGAGAGGTACTTCGACTGTCCAGCTGCTCGTCGCGCTTCCTCCACAGTAAGGTCAGAGCCACTCCGCTCATGGCTCTTCCTGTACCGCGAGCCGTACTGGACTCGATCCAATATTCCGCGACGGATGGACTTGTGGCGTAGAGTGTCCCAAGGTGCGTTGTCGAGTTCTTCATTTTCGCTCAAAGCGTCGGGGCTTCGCATTCGGTCAATCGGAGTCGGAGGGCGTAGACGGGGATTGGACGATGCGCGATCGAATAGGTGCGTCGGAGGAGGGGCAAGGAATGGATCGTCTTCCCCGTGGACGATAGAGTCGTCAGTGACATCCGACGTCCTGGCGCCTACGACGGACGGTTCCCGTTTGTTGGAGGAGAACGCACGAACAAGCCAATTCGAGTCGAGAGACCCATTGTCCCGTTGTGAAGAGTGGCCTGCAAAGCGGCTACTGGGCCGCCGCTCACCTAAAAAAGGGGCATCCGAGTTTGCTTCTGAGGTCCGTGGCGGTATGCTACCCTCAGTATCCGGTGGGATATATTGCGGTCCCGACTTGAACATCGAACCACGCGCTTTACGACGGTCGAGCAGGTGAAAGGCCAGCCATGCGCAAAGGGACCCGAACACAACGCCAAGGAATGCGAAAAGCGGTGCGAGATAAAGGACGTTGAACGAGCCGCTGCCTGGACGTTTGTAGTGTCGACTGGCCGTTTTGGCGGGCGGAAGGGCCGTGATAGTCGTAAGAGTTG
Source organism: Bjerkandera adusta (assembly GCA_027924225.1). Classification (NCBI taxonomy): domain Eukaryota; kingdom Fungi; phylum Basidiomycota; class Agaricomycetes; order Polyporales; family Phanerochaetaceae; genus Bjerkandera; species Bjerkandera adusta. Next base: position 6,891 of record BSCZ01000034.1, read on the forward strand.
AATTGGTGGACGTTGCAGGTAACGTTGGGGGTGGTGTTGGAGTGATTAAAGCTGAGGAGCCGGGATCGACCAAAGCAGGGGCCGACGAGGTGTCCAGGTTGCTTGTTAGACTGACGGCAGCATTGAGAGACGTCAGGGCAACAGAATTCGTCGGTACTGCCTGAGATGTGACCAGCGTGGCAGGGTTCTGTCCCCACTGGCTGTATGATGGGTAGGGCCACCAGTTCACGTTTGAGGTTGCCGGCGCCGCGTTCGGCGGCTGACCAGGATCAACTTGCCGGGCATTCCTCGTCACAGCATGGGCCTCGGAATGTGCATCCTGAGCATAAACTCTCCAAAAGCAGAACAGAAGGAACAGAGGCGGACGCATGATGGTCACAGACTGGTGTCGGGGGGTAGGAGGATCAGACCGACTCGGGATTCCACACAGAAAGCAGACAGGTCTGCGATCGGCCGGTCAAGGGAGAGACCTGCGGCAATAAAGGTTGACCGTCGAATGAGGTATGATCCAGGAGAGTATGATGCGCCAGTGACTCCGGACCTCTTGGTATTTCTCCAAAACGTAGTCGGACGAACTGAAACCACAGATCAATACGAGTCGAGAAAGCGTAGGAGGTAGGCTCACAAAGTGGTGGAGGAGGTACCAGCACTTCCGTGCCCTCTTTACTGCTAGCACAGAACACCGACGGCCTCTTTGGCTTGGGTGGGTCGGGTTCCTGATCGACCTCGAACGAAAGGATGATTGGCGTGGCGGAGGTGGTGGAGGGTCGACGAGGTCGTTTGCGCTTTTGGAACGCTGGGGGTGGCGAGAGAAAGGCTGGGTCAATGTGCCGTACTGGTGAATTTGGGGCTGACTCGGGAGGAGGCGAGGCCGTTTGAATTCTGACCACTGGCCCAAAACTCTCATCGGCCTCGAGTTCCATAGGCCTCAACGGTCCTGGAGAGTCAATCTCCGGTGGATATTGTTGCTCCTCAACGTCTTCATATTCGTGCATGTTTTGGGGGTGTAGGTACAGGGCAAAGGAATGTTTGGAAGATAGACGTAGCAGTCGTGAAGTCGAGGTCGAAGGAATTGAGCTGGCTGAAAGTCAAGCGCCCATTTGATGCATGGATCAGCGGAGTCTCAAAAGAAGCACGGTCATCCCAATATAGCAATCGTGGACATACGTCTCCATACCAGAAATAGACGCCTCCGACTTAGCCTCCTCCCATCATGTCGAAACGCAAAGCACGGTCGACCAAGCACAAATCGAACGCCAAGGAGTTCACCCAATCTCACTCGTACGAACCTGATCATTCACTTTTCATCCAAGCACACGAGGCCGACATCGTCCGAGGTCCTCAAGCACATGCGTCTGCTCTGGCCCTCGAAGTGAACATGGTAGACGGGCAAACCATTCCAGGAGAAGGGTTGATTCAGTGGAAGAACGCGTTAGATGCTCCTCCTGGTGTCGAGAGGCAGGAAGTTAGCGACGAGAAGGTCGTATGGGTAGACAGGTACGCAGGTTCCTCAGCTGTATCACTGCTACCACAGAATATACTCTTGCTTGCCCTCCATTCGACTGATTACGTCTGAATCAACATCGACCGAGACCACCAGGATTTGCTCTCTGTTTCTGCTCCCTGATACGACGTACTGACGCGCACCCCTCAGGTACGACGCACGCCTGCTACTCGACGCGCTACCCCTTTCCCCGCCCCTGTATCAGCGGGACCGTCTGTCTCCCACTGGATGGTCCGACTTGCCGTCAGACGCGGAAGACACGTTCTTCTTGTCTCCTGAGGAGATCGAAGATTACAATCGCGAGAGGAGGAGGCGGATGATCGAGCAGGGGCGCGAAGAGCGCTTGCGAGCTCTACATGAGGAGCAGGGGGAAAGCGAGGCTCCGAAGCGTCCAGAGGACGAATGGGGCGGCAGCGACGAAGAGGTACGTCTTCACCACTAGTAGTTCAGAAGTGCACAAAGCTGAAACCAGACTCAGCCGGACGAGAAGCAGAAGGAACTCATGCGACGGACAGCAGCACACGTCCTCGCGTCCCCCACGCCCGCACAACTCGAGATGCGGATTCTCGCAAACCACGGTGCGGACACGCGCTTTGCGTTCCTGCGCGGGAGATGGTCGCGCGCGTGGAAGATCACCAAGGGACGCGCCAGGCTCGAGATAGAGGCGCAGAAGAAGGAAAAGGAAGAAAGGGAGAAGCAGAAGATTGGCTTGGGAGGCCTGGCTGGGTACGGTGATAGCGACGAAGAATCTGGGGACGCGGATGATGATGAACCACAGCAGACATCTGTGGTCGAGACGCGTCCTGTCCGCGCAGAAAGTACTACTGGCGTCCAGAAACCGTTGGAGCAGGCTGCTGCGTCAGATGAAGCAGCCAAGGAGGCTCGGCGAGCTCGAGCTCGAGAATGGGCGGAAAAGCGGCGCGCCGCCCTTACTCAAGGTACTGTTACAGACTATGCCGAACCCACTCAACCCTTACGCTGATATGTCCCCAGGTGCTCCAGCCAGAGCTAGTCCAGGCACCGCATAGATTCATCTTATGATCGGAAGCGGTAAACGACGGACTTGACGGGATACACTCGCTGTGGGGGCTGTGCTATATTCAATCGAAACGCTCTCCGTCCTCCGATTGCGTGAGATCTGCGGTATGAGGGGCAGTAGGTACGCGCCGGTCGATTAACGCGCTATACAGTGGCTGTCACAGAGTGACGGCGGAAAGTCTTCATAGCGGGCCGGGCTGTTCTAGCTCAAGGTTCGGACGCAGTTTCCCTCACGTGTGCGTTCGATACTGAAATGGCCACTCAGGTCACACAGTTGAACACAAGCTAGTCGTGCGGCGTCGACGAACGAGAAGTCCTTGTTGGGTGCAGTTGAGCTTTGGAGTGGTGAAGAAGCCCTCACCTCGGAGTAACTCAGTGAGTACTGTATCGCGTGCTGAGAACACGAAGGCTTCAGTGGCGTTCGATCGATACCCCTTCAGGCTTTACATTCAGCGCTGCCGACACACAGTTGAAACCTAGGTACAATCGATAATCACATCCGAACCGTCCTCAATGCCAGGCGACTCCAGACTGACGCGGACGAGCCCGTTCAAAACGCCTGACCTCCATGAAAGCCCGCGCGACGTTCCCTTCCTGCTTCTCGGCCCCCTTTCACTTCTTGTCATTTCTCGGCCTTCAATATCTTACTTCTCTAACATCTACTGCTTACTATGGTCGGTCTAGCTCCGTCTGAGATCGTGACGCTCCAGCATAATCGCTTGTCTAATGTATGTTCGGTGTGTCTCTCGCTCTGCGCGACGCTAATCTCGGTTTACAGTACGTGGATGGTGCGTTGTCATATTTCCGATTGCATGGCTTTAATGACGGCTCTTCTACCAGTTGTCAGCTGTACAGTATTGGTCCGTTCGTTGCGATTTGATCAGCCTCTCCCACGCTCATAGCAAACATCGCAGGTTTACGACTACCTTCTCACCTTCAACTCCGAGAAAACTCTAATTTGGCCATCCAAGTGGTCCTTGACAAAAGTGCTTTTCTTACTCACGCGCTATGGCCCGTTCATTGATAGCGGCATCATCTTGTGGCGTAGGTTTCGCAAGCTATTCATAGACGGCACAGCTGACACTTCTTCCGCAGAACTCATGAAACCCGAGATGAGCTATGGCGATTGCGATTTTGTGTACAAGAGTACTGGTTGTGAGTGTGCCATCCGCCTCAGTATACAATAGAGATAATCTCATAAGAAATAATAGGGCTCCTTTTGACGGGCATTTTCATCGCCGAATGTACGCCCGCCGTGCGTCGGGCTCTGAGCGACACTAATCCGGATAGGTATTCTTATGCTTCGGACGTGGGCGGTCTACGAGCGCCGCCGCGCCGTGGCTGTCGGCCTGGCTGTCTGGACAGTGGTCACCTGGGTCCCGAACATGACCAGCCTTGGGATATTTCTCGACTCGTTGCACTGTACGTCCGCTGCTCCGTTGCGTCCGACGTCTCACATCGTCCTGCAGATGGCCCGCTACCGGTAGCCCACCTTCCGGGGTCAGGCTGCCACGTAACCTCTGGCAGCCCGATCGTGTTTGTGTGCTGGTTGCTGCTCACGGTCTTCGAGGCGGGTAAGCCCCAACGCCGCACACGCCCCGTGGGTCAATTCACGTCTGACCTCGCAACAGCCATACTCACTCTCATGGTCCTCAAAGCAGTGAAGACCTGTACGTCCCGGGGCTCCGCGCTTCGTTTGGGACGGCAGCTGATAGGGTTCGCCCGTGTTCCCAGACCGTCTCGAAAAGAACTCGGCCGTGTTCAGGGCGGTCTTCCGCGACGGTGCGTGTGCCTCCCGCGCATGCGGATCCCCGGGAAAAATATGCGACGCTGAAGTGTTTGCCAGGTTCGGTGTTCTACGTCTACCTGTTCGCGCTGTCCACCGCCAACGTGATCGTGATCCTGACCGCCTCTGTGCGTGCGCCGCCCCGCCTGCCCGCGCGGTAGCAGACGGTAGGCTAACCTTGTCCCCGCAGGCGGACCTGATCAACCTTCTGTCGATGTGCGTGTCCCGCTTCGTGCCGCGTCGAAGCCGCCTCTCACGCGCCTTCCCTCCGTGCAGCATCGAGCGTGTGATCCATTCTGTGTTGACCGCTCGGATTATCCTCGACCTGCGCCAGCTTGGGACGCGGCGCGGCCTGGGTCTTAGCACGTTCTCCGCTGGGGTGCGGGGCGCCCGCTCGGCCGCCGAAGACGTTGAATTTGCCCATTCTACGGGCACCCGGGCTGAAGCGAGCACTGCGGCGGGTAGTGACACCATCGCGTGAGGGATTTGCTTTGAATTAGGTAGGCTAGCGAAGTATTTATACTGTAATCGTGAGCACTATGGTACGACCGTACACCCAATGTTCAAAGTCAATCAACCTGATACGGCTGGAGCATCGTATTATGGGCATACTGAACTTGCATGACCAACAGTTCACGCCTTGTGACGCGTGACCGCCGTTCTACCTTGGGCTCATAATTCAAGGCTTGCCGTGACGCGTGACCGAAGTTCAGGACGGTGCTCTGGACTTGAACTCCAGCTCGGCCGACATTGGGATGTTGCGGCCTGGGACTGTGGTGCTCACCTTTAACTAAACAGTTTGATACTTACTTCGGACTCAACATAACGCTCATCTACTCCGCGCTTCAATGCGACACTGTGGGATGTGTTTCCGCGCCAGCGGCCGCCGGGGGAGGAAACAAACATAAATTAAACATATGTCAAGCGCCTGTGTCACACCGTTCGGTCCCCAGTTCAAAGGCTTGGTGTAATGCGTGAACTCAGTTCCAATGGGCCCTGCGTCACCGTGACATGAAAAGTTGGTCATGCGAGTACACTAGTGAATTATGATAGCGTGAATGCGAGCTTGCGGCGTATCTCTTGGCTGTGCCAATGTCTAGCTTCCATGCACTATTGCATACGCGATCGGACCCAGAAATGCAAATCCCCCTGCTAGAAAAGGGGACAACCTCCTATGCCTCCGACATACTGCGGGCGTTGAGGTTCGTGCTGCAGGTTTTTTTCGAGTGGCCTCGTCGGCAGAAATATTATGTGGGTGGTGGATATGAGAGGCGCTTGATGGCCTAAATTGGGCAGCGCATCTTTCTCTCTCACCGTCACCACCTCGCGTTGTTCTTTGCTTTCGCGCTGGAAAAGCAAGATACGACATCGATGTTGCAGCGTCGACAGGACCCTGGTGAGCATTCTTCACACACCTTCGCAGTACTTCCGATCTGGTGTCGGCGGAGGAGAGGCCGCGAACGGCCGGCAAGGCGTGCCCGGCAGACGGAGCCGCCGCCTGAAATGTTTCTCAAGGCACAGGCTGCGCGATCTTCACACTCGCCCCTTCACGTTCACCGCCGTGTCATAGCGAGGCAGAGGTCCCCGTCGTCGCTCGACACAGCGCAGAGGCCGTGTCTTTCAACGGACTTATCGTGCCGAACGGCCAAGGCACCACACTCACGCGCCGCGCGAGTATAGAATCAGCCACGCTCCGTCGCTCCTCCTATCTCCCTTTTGACGTAGTTCGCTCTCCTCATCCTCCTTTTATCTCCCTTTCGCCTTTTCTTCTCTTTCCACGACCGCCATGTCGTCCATCCCCGCCTCGTCCCCCGTCTCATCGGCGTCCGACGCTCCAGCAAGTACGTCCGCGTCGCCTCCCTCCTCGTCTACCTCTCCTCCGAGTACGACCGATCCTCCTGCTTCCTCTTCGCCGCCGTCCACGGCCTCTTCGAGCTCTGCTGACCCGCCTAATCCCTCTTCAGGCTCCTCTTCCGTGGCCGCCTCGGACCCCGCTTCCTCGGCGAGTTCTACCGTGGCCCTGCCTGCTTCATCTACTACCGAGGCTCCTCCCGCCTCCTCCAGCTCTACAGCCCCCCCTCCCGACAACTCGTCTTCGTCCCAGCCTGATGCCAGCAGCTCAGTCCCGCCTGCGTCCAGCTCCGTGCCAAGCGTGTCCTCGTCTGACGCGGGCAGCTCGTCCATCAGTGTTGGCCCCAGTGGAGCATCAAGCGTGGCGAGCGCGACGTCGAGTTTTACGAGCACGAGTTTCAGCACCCTGCTGTGAGTAAAGTTCCCCGTGCTCCGTAATCCCCCACGATGCGTCCCCTTTTTAGTTTGGCGGCCGTTGTGCTCATGTACGCCAACATGCTACACTCGTATACTAACGCAGTACCTTTAGCACCACCAATGCCGCGGGCTCGACGATTACGTCTACCGTTGCCGAAACCATCGTCGTGACAGGCAGTGCGATTCCAGGCTCCGCGTCTTCCGACAATTCCAATCGCTCAACCAGTCACACGGGTGCCATCGTTGGCGGTGTCGTCGGTGGTGTCGGGGGACTGCTGCTCTTCGCAGCCCTCGCATGGTTCCTCCTTCGCCGTCGGCGAAAAGACGAATTCGACGGAGACTTCGATCCGGATCGCGTGATTGGTGGTCGGACGGCCGGTGGAATGGACTTGGTTGGGGAAGGCGCCGCAGTCGAGCCGTATCATTACACTCCGGGAGGCGCAGGACCATCGATGTCGCAGACAGGGAGCTCGGTGCTCGGTGCGGGCGCCGCGGGTCTCGGCGCTGGCGCTGCTGTGGGTGCCGCCGGAAAGCGACAACCACCACCGTCCAACAGCGCGCCCAGTGCCTACTCGCAGTCACAATCGCACTACGCACCGTCGTCGGATCCCGGCTACGACTATAATCCTGCCTACGCTGCCTACAGCGACCCTCACTCCAACTCTGGTCACGGAACTGACTCGACGAGCCCTCGTTCGTCTGCATTCCCCGGTGGCTTCCAACCCGGGTACGGTCCCCCAGACCACCGTGGGCCTAGCCCTGGCCCGTCGCTGCCGCTCTCTGCTGGCACGTCTAGCAGCGGGCCTGGAACGCTTCCCAGCAATAAAGAGATGGAGGCACGCAACCTGCGCGTGGCGAACGATGGCGCCGGGTCTAGCGCCTTCGTCCAACACCAGGACGGCGGACGCTTGGAGCCGACGCGCGAAAACGATGACGTCCCGAACGAGATCCCGCCCAGCTACGACAGCGTCCCGCGGGATTAGACAAGCCATCCAGCATCTGTGACGACACCCAAGGACAATTCTTGCATCGCTCACCCTATCTTTGGATTTTCACGGACTCGGTTACAACACCCTCTTCATCCTCCCCAACACGCCTCGATCCCATGTATCTCCCGCACAACTTTACGTCTACCACGTTCGCCTCGCCGCCGTTTTTAATCGAGTTCGCGCTGTCGCCACGCTGTTCATGACCCTGCCCCCCCTGCTAACGACCGTCCTCCAACCCTGTATCATCAATCACTCCTTTCGCGCCCCACGCCATACGCATTCACGCTTTATTATATCGTACATTTAGTGCCCCGACATGTGTAGATGTAATGCCATGCATGCTTTTTGCTGTCCAGTGCCTTATTTTTGTTTTCCTCTCTCTCCCCAACCCTTTGAGTCTAGATCGCGCCCACAATATGACCCCCTCATCGCCATCCGTTGGTTATTGTGCCTTGTGTCGTCATATATTGTCCGTCGCTACGCTACCGCGCACGCGTCCCGGTCGTGTGTCTTTTTTTTGTGCCCTCGCTGCGCTTTGTGGAGTCGCGCTTTTCGAAATTGCTGCGCGTGCGCGTTTTTGGTGACCCATTGGGTTTTTGGCGCGCGCCTTCCCGCGACGTATGTTTTCGGCTTTTGCCGGTCCGACGTCGGTGAGTCTCGGTGATTCTCGGCGAGGAGATTCGTCGGGGAAATATGGCTTTCCCAGGCTTTCCTCGGTTTTTATTGGTTGGCTGGTTGTAGTCGAGGCTGTTGAGACTGCGGTCTCTTGGTTGGTGTTTTGGTGTTGGTTTTTAATGGGCTTTTGTACATTTGGGTGAGGGACTAGTGAAGTTAGTAGAAGATGATGAGTTGTCGAGTTGTTGATGGTGGCGCGGGGGGTTGTGCTTGAGTGAGGACGATGTCGTCGCGTCCTTGCTCGAAAGCTGTTGTTACTATTCGATGGTTGGTTCTGTGTCCGCTTTCCTGTTCCCTGTGCCTGGGATTTGCAGAGCCGCCAGTACAAAGTCCACCCAACGTTCCCACTGTAGCACTGTCAGCTCTGTTGGCACAAACAAGACATCCGCCTCGGCCGACTAAACGTCAACCTGACACCCCATATCATGGCAAACACACTACACATACACATAATACAGTAACTTACACCCGATCCGAGAAAAAGAAAAAGTCGTAAAGGTCATTACAAGTCGTTCAAATCGGAATCATCTAAATCCATAACCCTTCCCGCCGCTAGTTATTCGCTATGCGCATGCCCATCATCCCGCTGCGACTCCTGTCCGTTGGGAAAATCGCGCAGAAGAGCGTCCCGGAGCGTGTCCTCCTGCACGAGGCCCTCGCCCTCGAGGCGGCGCAGCAGCTCCTGGATGCGCAGACGCGACCGCCGGAGGAGCGCGGTGCGGCGCGCGCGCACGGAGTCGAGGGCGGACGCGACGAGCCGCCGCGAGAGCACGTATGTGGGCATGTTGCGGATGCGCAGCGTGAGCGGCGAGTGCTGCTGCGCTGCCATCGTCGACGACAATGAAGACCCGAGAGACACGGCGGTGAACGACGGGGCGGGGCGCGCTTGGGCCTTCGCCTTGGCTGCTGCTGCGTTGCGCCGCCGGAGGATGCCGGCGATGCAGTCGCGCATCCAGAGGAGATGCATGGGCAGGACGCAGGCGAGGACGATCGTGGGCGTCCATGCTGCGTCGGGCGCGTGTGCGAGCACCTTCAAGGCGTTGTACGCTGCGATGTAGATGTGGAGCACAATCCGGGTTAGGAAGAATACTGCTGCGAAAAGCTACCGTAGAGGGGAAGGGTGTCAAATTAGGAGATGTTGGGTGGCGAGCTATGGGGCGAAACGCACGTAGTCGTTCCGCAGGCCTGGGTGGAGGTTCCCGAGGGCGAGGAGCAGGGTGGGGAGCTCGAGGATGGAGCAGAGGCAGAAGAAGGGGGAGTAGTTGTATGGTATAACCAGAAGCATTAGGAGGGCGATGTATCCTAGGTGGTGGCTTGTCGGGAGTCAGTAGCGATTCCTGATGGGTTTGTGAAAAGTTGGAACTCACATCCAGCCAGTGAGCATAGATATGGAGGATCGATAGTGTATGGTGCCGATTACGAGATCGCTGTGTCAGGTAAGAGAAGGTTAATGGAGAGAATGCACCGTTGGGACTGACCTAATCAAATATGCCACAAAAAAGCAACATGCCCTTTCCGCGACGGGATGGAAGACATCCACCTCCCCAGATTTGAGCCAATGCCAGAGGTAGGGGATGCTCGAGGCAGTCATAACGGCACTGCAGAGCTTATGTATCAGATCAAGTCCCAATCAAAGACTGTAGGTTACTCGCCTGGATATCGCCGTCAGCACCCAGCTCCTCTGCCGCTCGGTCTGCGGTTTCATCCGGACTTGGAGGAGATATTGAGCCGTGAAGTAGGACAGGATGAGCCCGATCACTGATCCACCAGTGAATGATAGCAGAGCCCTGTTGGGCGAGGGGAGCATGGTCGTCAGCTGCATGGCAGAGAGGGTGGGTGGGGGCCGGGGGAAACTACGACGCGTAGGACGCTCCGGTATAAAGGTGCGATCGGTTCATCCTGGACGTTATCTTCCGGGGTCGGGTGTCCTGAACGGCTCCGGGTTGGTCGTGTTTGGCGAGGGAAGGAGGACATAAGCAGACGCAAACGGCTGTCTTACCCTACAAAGAGAAAGAGAGATAATGGAGGCTAGCCTATTACGTGGCGCCCTCGTCAATGTTTGTGTTACCAGGTCCGGGAAGAAGGGGCTTACTTGGCTGATGGCTACGCACGTTGACCGCCAGGGCGTTCAATCAGAGCGTTCCATAGCATTATCGCGTCGCGGCCCCGCGCTAGCCCATGAAACCTCTCTTTTGGGAAGGTTGGGGACGCAAAACAGCCACGCGCCTGGTTGCACGTTCGCCTGGGTTTAGGCATGGGGCGGCGACAAACATGCCGAGTCTGTGACCGTCGTCGAATAAGCGCGACACTGATTCCAACGTGCAGCCTGTTCCACTGGTATTTTAGTCCTTATCGTCTTGGTAGAATTATGTGGTCGCTCACCCAACGACGACGGTGGTATTACGAGAGTGCTATGCGCGCTGACGCGCCCACGCGTCGGGCTAATCACGCACGTGGGGTGCGTGGGAACTTCTGAGAAGCGCGTCGCATTCATTCCCAAACGGGCGTCACTGTCTTGACCTTTAACCATGCAGACCTGTTTCCCAAACTCACGCCGCGGGCTCGAAGGCGGATACGACGACGCACGTTCCAATTGAATTGAAACGGTGAATCCTCTCTTTTCTTAGTCTGCTGTGTTGTCAGCGCGTGAGCAGACAACAGGATGCGTTGGGCGCGAGTGCTAGGTATGTCGGTGTATGCGGTTTCAGGAATTACAACTAAATTCGCTGATGCGTGGTGCAGGGCGTATGTAAATAAACCAACTCCTAGTCATATGGCCGCGACACGTTTTCTCAAAAAACTGTGTTACAAGGAAGCCGTGTCTCCTCCGACGTTTGAACGTGCTCTCAACGGAAGTATATCTGCACGCCTCCATCCCCCGTCCCCCGGGCAGTCGGATACCCGCACCCAATTAACGTCAAAAATTTGCCCCATCTCTGCAGTTCCTTCGCTCAGTATCTTCTCTGGACCTGCATGTGCGCCTCCCCGAGCGTCCAGCTACAAACGTTGCTGCGGCCATTATCTTCCACACCAAACACTGTTGCTCGCCTAACCAGTTTTGCTATGTAACGGCCGAGCTGCAGCATCCGGATCTCCGATTCTGTCTGTCCGCCGCCCTATCGATCGCCAGCAAGGCAGTGGAGGAAGGCGCATGCTGAAGACTGCTCAGATCGGACGGGAAGCGGGGGGCCATCACCCTTTAAACCTGTGCCGCTCATTTTCGAGCACCTTGGTTTCCTCCCTTCTGCTACAATGAGCGGTACCTTCCTCAAGGCTGTTGCCCTGGGCTGCTTTGGTGCTGGTGCCTACAAGACTTACCGGTGCGTTAGCAGTGGACTCTAATGGACAGGTCTGATTCTCCTCTTACAGGTCAGAGAGTACCTCGGTGCCCTCTGTTTTTGCGGCACTTAGCATCCTCACCGCCCTGTCGTGGAAGTTCTTGCGACCCTACTTTGTCTTCGCCTGGCTGTGTTTCTTCAAGCCGATTGGGAAGAAGGATGGGGACCAGAAGCATCGTCTGGACAGCGTACGTGGCGACCGCGTCCGTCTCGTAGGAGGAGCTCATGGCGTTTTTGGTAGTTCTACGAAGGCCAAGCAGATGGTAATTCCTCTCTGATGTCTTAATGCTTGTTCTGAACACGCATATAGTCTACGATACAACACGTCACCGACTTCTACGCGGTCGCAACACCCTCCTACGCTTATGCGCCGCACACTTGTACCGGATGAAGCAAGAAAACCCCCACAAGCCGCTCGTCTGGGTTGATATCGGCGGTGGCACCGGTTTGTGTTTCAATCGACAGATCTTTTTCACGCGCTAACCCCCACTCCTTTTTTCTTCTTTTGCAAACCTTAGGATTCAATATCGAGGAAATGGACAAGTACTTTCCCATCAAGAACTTTGATGCGGTGTACCTGATTGACTTGTGTCAACCGTGCGTGCTTTCAAGTTCGATTCCGCTCCGCGTCGACAGCTCCTGAGAAAACTCTCCTCCTAGACTGCTTGACGTCGCGCGCAGAAGATTCGCCGCGCGTGGCTGGGACAACGTCCAGGTTCTGTGCCAGGACGCTACCTTCTTTTCTCTCCCCGAATGGGAGCTCACCGGCAATTCCCCTCGTGGTGTCGTCAGGTGAGCGCTTTCACACGGGCCAAGCTCTCGTCCGTCTCTGACTATGGACAGCTTGTTTACGCTGAGCTATTCGTTGTCGATGATCCCATCCTACTTCGCCCTCCTGGATCGGATCGATGACCTGTAGGTTTCTCCTCACCCTATACACCGTTCATCGCTAAATTAGTGTAGTCTTGACCCAGACGGCCTGCTCGGCGTCGTCGACTTCTACACGTCTTCGAGGGCGAGCACATCCCTCGAACGTGCTATTGGAAACGGCAACGAGCGTCGTACTGGCTTCTTCAGCCGATGGTTCTGGCAGATTTGGTACGAGACTTAGAATGCTATCATATTCGCCGACTAATGTTCTGCGAAAGGTTCGACTTAGACCACGTATCACTATCATCAGCAAGACGCGAGTACGTAGAGTATCGCTTTGGCACGTAAGTGCTTTTTTATGCGCATATATGCAGGGTCCGACGCTGATTACGTCTCTTAGGCTCAAGTTCGTTCACTATATGCGCCTCCCGGTTACTAGTTTACGACTAACGACGACTTCAGATCGTACAACGGGCGCAACCATATGCTGCCATGGCTTATTCAGATGTATGAGCCTCCTCACCTCCCACACCGCACCACTAAGCTTCTCTACAGACCATACTACGTCTTCCTCGGCTGCTCCCGCACGCGGTCTACGACCCGTGCCTTCAAAGCGTTCGAAATTGAAGCCGGCAACACCTTCGGCTCCGGACACATCACCCCCCTCCACTCGCCCTCGCTCGCGCCTGACAGCCCTGCTTCCGTTGCGTCCTCGACATCGACCGTCGTAGACATGCCGGAGCTCGAGCTCGGTCCTGCTGCGCTGTCGGACAAGCTGTCGAGAACGACGCCACTCGGCCTCCCGTTGTCTAGCTTTCACTACCAGAATCGGTACGCCTGAGCCCATGCAGGTGTTGGAGTTCCAAGCTGACGATTCTTTGTAGGCATTGGAGGGTGCCGTTTCTTGAGAAGAAGGAACACCAAGAGTTCCGTACGTGGATATATGGGTTCACGGTGCGTAAATAACTGGAGCTCTCGTCTTACGCAGTGGTGTTGATTGTTTTGTTTTCCGCAGTGGGAAGATCCCGAGGTCGACATGCAGCATATGAATATCACGAAGAAAGACACCTTGTTCGTCATCACTTCCGCCGGAGACAGTGGGTATATGCGCTTTACCTGCCGTGTTGGTGCTTATAATCGTCGTGCTAGACGCATTGCATTATGCTATCAGCGCACAACCCCATAGGATCCACTGTGTCGACATGAACCCGTGTCAGGTACGTATGAGCGTAGTCTGCTTGGCTGAACGTCCGGCTAATGTCACGCCATAGGGTCACTTGCTAGAGCTTAAGCTTGCGGCAGCGGCAGCGCTGAGCCACGACGAGTTTTGGGGTACGTTTCGTTCCTCGTCGTCTTCTCAACTTGAGTTGACGCGCATATAGCCATGTTCGGCGAGGGAAAGATCAGCAACTTCGAAGAAATCCTCGATTCAAAGCTTTCACCGTACCTATCTTCTGTGTACGTCCATTCCTGCCCTGTAACCCCATACACCCCATGCACCGAACCTAACGGTCATACAGAGCGTACCAATTCTGGCACGCCAACGCGGGCGCGTTCCGCTCCAGCTTCCACATGCAAGGCTACTCCGGGCATGCGCTGCGCCTTGCCAAGTACGCCTTCGCCCTCGGCGGTGTGCGTAAATGGGTGCATCGGATGCTCGCGGCGGAGACCCTCGAGGAACAAGGCCGGATCTGGGACGAGCACCTTCGGCCTGTGCTGCTCGCGCCCTGGATATTGAAACTGTTCCTGGCCAACCCTGTGTTCTTGTGGAATGCGCTGGGTGTCCCGGTATGTCCAACTCATACGTATTTGTTTGGGAGTTGAGCTGATTGGTGTGGGTAGATCAACCAGATGAAGTGTTTCCTAGATGAGGGTGTTTCGGTCGAGCAGTACGCCGCTGAGACGCTAGACCCGATCGCGCAGTAAGTTGATAGTTTACCTCGTGAAGCGATGATGTTGACGACTTTGACGCAGCTCGACGCATATGCGTAACGGGGCGTACCACTACCTCCTCGTCAGTATTCGAAACCATTCTAAGCTTACAAAGCACATTGCTGACAGTATTCTTAGTGTCTCTTGGGCCGCTACACCGAGAAGTCATGTCCGCTGTTCCTCACACCCGCCGGCTTCTCCCGTCTTCAAGAAAACAACGGCGAATTGCTGGACAGTTTCCGCCTGCACACCGACTCTATCCTGCAGTAAGTCTCCTGTCCTCCGCTTTCGAACTGCCATCTGACAGGGTTTTCTAGCACGCTGCAAGGCCTGGCGGACGAGTCGATCACGAAGATGGTCGTCATGGACCATATGGATTGGTTTGACCCAGACAAGGTCCGTACTTCCTTCCTTCATCATTGCCGGAGAGGCTGACGCAAAGTAGGGCTCCGGGTGCGAGCTTGACGTCGAGATCGCGGAGATGCGCCGCGTGCTCCCCGCTGGCGGGGAGATCTACTGGCGGTCTGCTGCAAAATACCCTTGGTGAGCGCCCTCCCTTTCTTCTTCGAATCTCGTTTCGGAGGTTGACTCGAGATGCACAGGTACATCTCGAACTTTATGCGCGCTGGGTTCCGCGTCGAAGCGCTTGGGATACGGCGGTCTGGGGAAGGACCCATTGACCGAGTTAACATGGTACGTTCATTATCACGTTGGCGTGAACGGTTGACTAAACGTGCGGGTTTGTAAACAACAGTATGCGAGCTTCTACCGTGCTACGAAGGCGTAGATTGTGATGACCTGTTACGACTTTTTTACGACCTCGTGTAGACGTTTTTGGTGTACGTATACCCCCCTCCTGTTTGTAGACTTATCGCCCGTGTATTGGATATCACTGTGCTTCTTCTTCTTTGCGAAGTCCTCATGGCGGTTCGTTCCGCGTAAACGCGCTATGAAGTGGGGAAGCTTTGCTCCCGGAGCCCCTACAAAATTATCGGTAACGCCGTGTGAGCACGGCTAACAAAGCCACGACAAAACGCACCAAGTTCGGAAGAAATGACAGCAGTCATTTGAGTCGGTATTGAATGTGTTGAACCCTCAGGGTCGATGGAATGTGGCACCGCGAGTGAGGATCAGACCGGATATGGGAGCTGCAAAAGGCAAGGATGGGATCATAAGGGCGAGAATGACCGATGGAAAGGAAAGGGGCGTCGGCGAGCGACTACGAGCGTTTGACCCGTCAGGGAGGTTAGAGGGCACCCAGTAACACACGTCGTTATCGAAAGGCCGGCCATGGAAATCCTGGTGGAGATCTGTGCCCCTGTGACATAGATGTCCGTCACTTGTCGCTTGCCTGTCACTCGAGCGTGATGGAAAAGCCCATGCAATGCATGGGCCCCCAACCTTCACACAAGCGCGCGTGTCGTGTCTCTTCCCCAGATTTTGTTCATGGATATCGTGAGTCTCGATAATCATAACGAAGGGATCTTGAAGGCTAACCCTTTGGTTGAAACTTGACGAGCAGAAAACACCAGCCAAGACGCCTTCGATAAATACACACATCGTAAGACTCCGCGTGCGATGGACGTATACACCAATGAAGCGACACTATTTCTACTCGCACAAGTTCCGCTACATGTCGCACTGCCACCCCTAGGTGATGAAAGAAAACCCTCGTTATCTTCAGCGTTGTTGTTCATTCCCCCCACCGAGTGGAGAGTCTGCTACTGTGCGTTGGTTCTCGCAGGCGTCATGAAGGGCGGTCGCTTGGATGTCGTGAGTTTCAATCGTCTTCATCGTCAGACTCGTGAGCGCGCCGGCGAGTCTTGAGCTGCATCACCGAGGTATTGATTTGGTGCAGGAATACGGGTCTATTACTGGCATCGTGCAAGTCTATAAATTGATCTTCGGTCTTCTTGAGGCTCTCGTCGTCCCATCCGTCTGCCGCCAAAGCGTCCTCAAAAATCTTGTCCATCGCGTCATGCGTTGCCATCGGTCGCGATGCCACGAGTTCGGGGATGGGATGGTCCTTGGGATCGGGGTTCTTCGGATTGGGTACACCCCAGTGAGCCAGCATCGCGCGTGTCTCGAGTTTGCTGAAGGAGGACCACTGTGACTGTAGAAGGCGATAGAGGTCGCTGATAAGGTTGGCCAGAGGACTGTCGTCTGCGCTGAGCTGCCATCCCGGCCTCCCAGCTTCTATCTGTAATATCTTGGTCCGCCCACCGTGGACAAGCCCGGCGGTCTTGACAGCGTCCTCAAATGTTGTGCTAAAATGGCTAGCCAACTCTGTGTTGAGGTCGTGGTCTTGGAATTGGAGGACTGGGACGACGAGTACATAGACAAATGACGCCAGGTCGTGAGGCAGGACGTTGTACATGCGAGGATATCGCTTCAAAATGGCGGCCATGTAGTGCCATGTACCCTGTGTTTTGGTGAATGAGAAATGGGTAAAACTCAGATCGAAAGATCACGCACCGAACGCGAGTGTTGAGTGGGACCCCTACCCAAAGCAGCGACACGTTTGCACATATCCCAGTCATTCATGAAGCCTTCCCCGGTGGCTACGTCAATGAGGATGTTGGTATAGCTGACGTCTCGATGGAGAACACCGTTCTCCATCTCGTAAGCACCACGATGACCTAGGGATTGTAAATTTAGCGGGACGCAATAGTGTAACACTTTCTTAACATACCTTTGAAAGCAGAGTAAACTACCTCAACCAACTCGCGAGACGTCTTGAACGTGTCGATTGATCGCCCGACCTCTTTGACAACGAATCTCAGCTTGTGCCGCATCCCGTGGACGATTCCACTCTCCTGCTCTATGAACTCCTGCGAGACAGTGGTCGCCCCATCAACAAAGCCCCCGGCTACGACGGTGGGAACATGTTTGATTCCGGCTCGCAAGAACTCCTTGAGGACGTCGAACTCGTTCAGCACATTGGCATCCGCCCCGACGACGCACCAAGAATCCTTCAGCATCACAATTTCGTTGGACTCTTGGTCGTAGGCAACGTAGACCCTTGTCCCACGGCCGACGGGCGACCGTGAGGAGGCCCGATACTTACCAATGTAGTATCTACGTGAGGTGCCTGGTTCCAAGCCGTTACAACTCAGCTGTCACCGCGTTCAGTGAAAGCGACGCAATATGAGAACAGGAACTCACTTCGTACACCGGGTGACGAAGCAAGTCCGCGAAAATTTCTCTGGACGCCTCCTTGAGGGATACGTTCGCAGCTGGGTCGAACCCACAGGATGGCTTGTACTTGGCAGCGACCACTTTCTCGAGTGCTTTCGCTTCATGCAGAGTGAGGCGTCTGACGCTGTCATCGTAGCCTTGGAGAGACGGCGTAGCAGCCGCGACATAGAGGACGAAGTCCAAAAGCTTGCCCGGGTCTTGTGTGTAGTCGAACTCATGGGAGACGACCACGCCATTACGGTCCCACCGCAGGAAGCGCGCCTTCGCTCCTTGGATGCTGACAGAGAACACGAACCGACGATGCTGATATCGCTGTACGCGCATCGCACAGTTGATGTTCTGCGCACGAGTTTCAGCGCCGTGCCTGGTGCATCTGAGCTTCAGTTTGCCATTCTTCTCGTTCGCGAAGGGTTCCCAGCCAGGGTCCATCTTGATCTCGAAAAAGAGGACAACCCAGGCCCACGCAGTGAGGGCTTTACTTCTCGGTACAGCGGCATGCTTCTTAGCGATGCCGTCCGTCAAGCCTGAGTCCACCCGGTCAGCGGTGGCTTCTGAGATCTTTGAGTCGTGGTAGCCTGTTTTCGCGTCTGTATAAGCTTGCTTAGCGTAGTCATCGGTAGGATATAGGCAGAGGTCGGGCGTGGCGAGGCGGTCGTCCTTCCGTGAGTTTGTAGACGTATTCTTCATGACATATGGTAGTTTCTCCTCCGTCATGACCTCGTTGAAAACATCACACTGCGTTTATTAGTCACGACAGACGCGATAAACGTGTGATGCACGCACCAAAGTCTCGTAGCACGGCTGATCTTTCATCTTAGACACGCTCTTGAGCTTCTCCGTCAGTGTCTCCGACCACATACGTGGGTTGTCGTCTTCCCGTCCGGTCTCGAGAAAGAAATCTTTGAATTGAGCCAGAGTGACGCTCGAGTAATGGTCTTCCATTAAATAGTTGAGTTCTTCGACTCTTCGTGCCATTGTGACTGCTCCGACGACGTGAGGGAGTGACAGCGAGGAGGATGTTGAAGTCCGACGGATGACTTGAGAATGAGTCGCGAGGGCGATAGGCGCGTACTCGGGGACCTGACGTCGTAAGCGAGCCTTGCCTACGCCAAGTTCCCAGGACTCGGAGGTACTCCGAGTCCCGTGCGCCTCCGGTCCATCACGGCACCAGCGATGTTCTCGCACGACGTCTCCCTCGATTCCACATGGGCCTCCTGAACAATGCTCGGGCCCACTCTGGACATCCTTCTCTCTGCGCTGACCGCAGACGCCGTACCATCGTCCAACCTTCGCCATCCGCCGAGTGCACCATCGCAAACGACGTTCGCCGCTCTCGCACGTGCAGGGGAATGGATGAAACTTCCGAGACCAGCTTGCCTACAATAGAGTTTGTGCGCATGTCGTTGATGATTATCGGCTTGTTGGGCGATTGGGAGAAATTCGTCGAATCTGCATTGATGCATGGGCGCTTGAATGGACAACGTTTCTTTCCGAATTTGGGGCGTCACATTCCATTCGAGGAAGGTTTGGGAAAACGGGTCTTCGGAGTCCAATCATTCGAGTACTGCATGCTGTGGTGATACAATCAGTAAAAAATAAGAAGATTTCGGGTTGAGACTTTCGGACGAATGTGCGGACGCGGAGGAGCTTTTACGCGATTCGAACGAACCACAGAACGTATACAAGAAAGTGAGATAGATGGCTATGAGCATACAACGTGATCCTCGCGGAGTCTAACGTGCGCCTCTACGAATGGCTCTAGGTGTGATCGTTCCAGCTACACCGAAAGTTAGCCATAAGTCGCAAACACAAATAGGATGAACGCTCACATGTCCATGAACAGCTTCCACAGGATGGAGAACATGAGACCTTGAAGACCATTTGCAAGGATACGCGTCTTGAGTCCACGTCCGAAGAGCCCGCGTACGCCATCTACAGCAATAACGGCCTCCGCTGCTTCCCAATACCCAACGCGACGTTCGTGCGTCTGGCGGTAGGTCTTGACAACGCGCAGAGAGTTGGACACGGTGTCAGAGAGGACGGACGCGCAGAAGCCGATGAAGGCTTGACGGAGAAGTTTCTGGATGAGAGAGTGCGGGCCAGGCAAGTTCTCGTCGAGGAAGTTGTACGTCCCGAACCACTAGAAGCTTTGTCAGTCGAGCCTCGAAAGGAAAGCTATGAAACCTACTGGGTAGTGTCCGACGAATGTGGCGGCGGCCGTCGCAAACGCACCGTACCACAGTGTACCGATACCGTACTTCTTAACCTGTGACATCGCAACGCTTATTCAACCAAAATGACTAGCATATACCGAGGTAGTTCCCTCACCCTCGACTTCAAGATCTTCCATCCGACCTTACCGTCAGTCTGCA
The DNA here is from genome assembly GCA_027924225.1 of Bjerkandera adusta. NCBI lineage: Eukaryota > Fungi > Basidiomycota > Agaricomycetes > Polyporales > Phanerochaetaceae > Bjerkandera > Bjerkandera adusta. The sequence goes on from BSCZ01000034.1 coordinate 26,861, forward strand.
GAGTGGTCTTCACGGTGTCCACCGGCGTCAGGATCATTCGGAACGCGGCTGCGGCGAGACTCGCGAACACGGTTTTGACGAGCGATGGCAACTTCTTCATGTACGAGTTCGACTGGAGCAGAGCGAGAATGCCGACGTTTGCGGCAGTGTCGCCGAAGCGCGAGACGGGGCCTTGTACGAGGGCTGCGGTGAGACCCTGGTAGTACCGTGTCCAGCCGCCGTCCGCGTAAAGCGTGCGTGTCGCCTCCGTCATGGATGTTCCGTATCGGTATTGGTAGTTCATGACCGTGCGGATGGGCATGAGGGTGAGGACCTGGAGGACCATCGCTGTACAAAGCGTCGATATCGTGCGTTAAAGAGCACAGGTTGCACACGTACCAGCAGCGCCGCTCAATCCTCCCCCAAGCGCAGACTTCAGTGCTTTCCCCAGGTCAAACTACGGCTCATCAGCTTCACTCGCCGCACAACATGTTCACCGACTCACGTCGACATCCTTCGCGTCGATGAATCCCTTGATAAACAATGCGATGAAGAACGCGCAGACGGCGGTCAATATCATCTTCCAGATAATCGACCACCAGGTTCTCTTCGCCTTCGGCGGGTCGTCGGTGAGCTTCGCAGGGTTCTCCTCGTCACCGACGGGGATGTCTTCGTCGCTGACAAGGGCGGCGGGGGGCAGTAATGGCTGCCTCTCGTCGACGGCGGGCGTGGACATGGTGGCCGTGTGTAAGAGGGAGGCTGCTGTGCCATCTGGGATGATAAATGCTGGACTGGGAAAGGAACGTTGCTTACGGAGACGGCCCGCCTTCTTGCGTTATCGTACGGGCGCTTATAGCAGTATACTTATCTTATCTGATACCCAAATTATTTATCCGCGATAACTTGGGATGATCGCGCAAAAAGCAAAACATACGATCCCATATCACAATGACCGCAAATTTATTAGAATCCTCCTCCCAAACACGATACAGCCTCCTCGCTTCAAGAATGGCGGGCAGAAAAGCTGCGAACGATCATCTTAACTTTAGTCCCAGCTCAAGAAAACGTTGGCAGGTGGTGTCCCTGGCAAGCACGGCTGAAGAGAATCCTCAGCACGCTCACAGTCGACAAAGAGACGGGGCTACTCACTAACAAGATACCAATCTTCCTTCGAGAGATGCGGTAGGTTATCCGAGCTACCGTGCAAAGCGAATCCGATTCGCTGCATACAGTGTTTATTGAGTTTGAATGCTGCTGGGAGCCTGAGGCTGTATAGCCAGCGCACCTTTGGTGTAATCGTATTCCTGGATCGCACTTCTACTCCAGCGGGTCTCGCGACTCTTCTGAGACCCAAGGACTCAATATATGCCTCGAACGCCGATTCATGGTCATGAAATGCGTCCATCAACGTAGGAACAACGACGTGTACAGGCTGGGTGAACCCCAGCAGTGAGTCACTAGTAAATGTCGATATGTCAATTCCCTATGACCCTTGCATCAACATTTGAAAGCGACACACTAGACAGCGCGGACGTACCGAGTATTCCTTCACTAGGCGCAGCAGCCGCACGAGATTGAGCCCCCCCAGAGCGGCAAGGCCCCTCTGGGGCCCACCAGGATCCAGCATTAAGCTGGTTATAGACGCGCCAGGTGCGGTGAATTTCCAGTTAATAGAATGCATCAGGAGCGCAGCGTGCGGGTTCGAGCGATTGAGCAGTGGTGCCCAGCTCTGCACAATGCGCTCTGGCCCCGACAACGTATAGTCCATGATGTTCGACGTCTCCACACGATCAAACTTCATGGGCTGCCCGAAGGGTGCGTAGCCCCCACTCGCAAATACCTGTGCAAGATCGGCTGCGTCGCACGTTGTGACGTGGACCTCGATATGCGCGTTCCGAACCCGGCGGGCGAATGAACGGTATTGAGCCTTGATGTGGAAAAATAGACAGCCGTAGATGTCTTCTGTGGTGCACCCGTACTGTTTTCCTGTCCGTACAACCTCGCGTGGATCCCAACCAGAGAGCAAATGGGCATTGTCGCTGCAAAGCCAGGCGCCCTCCGCATCGAACACCAGTCTGGTCGATGTGGCGAGTCAATGTATGGAGGTCGGGAACCAGGTGGAGGAAAACATACCGATTTGGATGTATAAAATGGCTCGTTGCCGCTCCGAAGGGCAGCACGATGCCGGTCTCGCGATAGTGAATCTCCGCCAGGCGGTGAGGGGGGCGAAGTGCCCAGAGCTCTCGATCGAGATGGTCGACTCGTGAGGGGGCTAGAAGGATCCCGAGCATTTCGGATTTCGCTGTATCCCAATCGTACTTCGATGCCACCATACCCAGAAACTCTCCGAGCACCATATTCACGGAGAGCCACTGGAGCTGTTGCATAAATGGCGTATCGGGCTTCAATCCATCCCTGTCGCTGCCAAGAAAGTCATGTAAGCGGGACACCATGAATCTATACTGACACTCCGTCAAGGCGGCGGAGTATGTGAGGTGGACGCAGATCTCTGCGAGCTCGTCTACTTCTGCGTCTGTCGTGGCGCGGGCAGTTTGCAGACAGAACAAGATGAATGCGTTCCTAGCAGCGACGACGGGATCGCGGTCGTTCAGAATGACGCGGAGCTTGCCACTAAAGCTGTCCGGTAATGCGTTGACGGTAACGATCAAGTTGCGAAAGTCGCCTGAGGCTGGGACACATGAGACAAGCCTATACTCGTGGATCGTATGATGGACCTACCAGCGAAGCATATCGCCAAGTCGCGGGTATTCGGTTCGAGCCCTTCGTTTATAGAGAGGTTTAAACAGTCGTATGCGAACACATTGCCCCAGATATAGTGGGTATTGGCACCATAAAACGTCATTCCGGCGGAGTCTCCCATCGCAAACGATGGAATCCGCCCCTCTGCGGCCCATTTCGTGGTCCACGTCTTCTTCATGAGAGGATTATTGCAAGCGGCTTTGTGTTGCTTCCAATGGTTGGTTTGGCAGGCAACCGAACAATACTGGATAGATATATATTGACTGGCGGGGATCGTGTTGGTGCGAGTAACTCACGATGACAAGCCGGCACTATCAGTCCAGTTAGCCAGTAGTAAAATCGACGCATGCGATATACATACCTTCGCGCAGCGGGACACGCCGTCCCCCGAACATCCCTCGGCTTGCACGCCTGACGCAGACGCTGCACACTGGACCCGGAGCAACAGGCTTCCATCCGCACGGGATCCAATGTTCAATGTCTTCGTGGCTGTAGGCACTGGGTGGACCTCTCTGACATCGGCAGTAGTGGACATGAGTTGCGGCGTCGATGGTGGGAGAAGGGAGAAGCAAGTGGCGATGAGCGGCGTGCTTTAGACTCTTTGAACGTCGGGAGCAAAGCGAATACTGGCAAGGCGTGAGTCAGCACAGCTGCGGACAGTGACATAAACCTTCCCCCTGTCGAGTGAATTGCCTGACGAGTGGGCAAGGTGTGGTCCATTCCGCAAAGGGAAGCGTCTGGGTGGTCCTCGTGGTACATCCCGTCGGCTCAACGTCACGCTAGTAGCAAGACGGTGGACAGAAGGAATCGTTCGGCTTGACACGAGGTCCAGAGACGCGATGCTTGGAAATCCAGAATAGTCTTGAGGCCCTAGTCGCCACTCGGTTGATTCCTGATTGTCGAGTTTCAGCGGCGTGCGAGGCGGCTGCATCACCGCCATTGTCCACTCACTCTCCACCGCGTTCATGCCTTCTTTTCCGGAAAACGTGAATTCACTGAGAGCCCATGTCACGTTCGCCGCAAGCCGTCCAAGGCGGGTTCTGTGCCAAACCTTGATGTAATATGAAAATCCGAGGACGCGAGACTTTTCTGGGCGAACAATGGGACTTAGCGTGTGTCCATCGTAGTAGTCGTAGTGTGGTTACAGCAAGTGGTTGATTGACAAGCAGTGCAGGTTGGATTGTGAGAAACGATCGATCATCGTGGTAGATGCACGAAAGTTTGGGAGAAGTTTGAATGACATGCATTGACAGTCGAAGCGCCCAGGTCGGAAGTCTCTCGCGCCACATGGCACACTAAGTAGTAAGGTTTATGGATTCGATCGTTAGGATGGAGAGGTTAACATCGTAGGGGATGATAGGTAGTGTACAACATCAATGTGAGGGGTTGTTACAATGCGATAATGTGCGAGTCAATGAATAAGGCAATTTAAAGATAACAGTCCGTTCGAAGCGTGCGAATACCCGCAAACATTACATAGAGTCAGACGTGTCCTCCCCATCCATGCTGTCGAGACGCAGACGCTTCATGTAGCGTTCAGCGTCGGCCCACAGCGCGTCGGTGCCCTCGCTGGTAGCGCGCTTCACCAGCAAGTCGGGTTCGGCGTCGGAGTTGACGGTGGTGCCGAAGACGACGTCAGGGTGTGTGCGGTAGTCTAAGGGAACAGTGATCAGGAATGGTGGTTACAGAGATCACATGAAGGTACTCACCAGAGACGGGAGACTCATCCTCGGGAGCAAGCTCGCGAGGCTTGAGGAGCCTCTCCCCGATGTGCTCGCGCGGCCGAGCCTCGGGCGAGAATACCGCAGCGCCGGGCTTGGCCCAGAGCACGGATGCCGGCCTCTGCTTGCCAGAGGCGGGCGACATGCCCGACAGCCCCAGCAGCGCGCTCTCCCCCATGGGACGTTCGGAGATGAGAGGGCGCATGAGGGTAGGAGGGGAGGGCAGCGGCGAAGGGAGATGAGTGGGTGAGGGGGTCGCGCTCTTTGAGAGGAGCCTTACAGGCGTCTTCGGGCTCCCGGTGGAGGAGCGCGAGGTGGGGAGCCGGGCAAGGCCGTTAAACAGCTGTGGGTCCAGAGGTGACGTGCGTGCGGCGGCGTGGGCCGTCTCGCCGAAGTAGCAGTTGAGCAATGGAAGCGAGGACGTCGTTCGCAGGGGGCTCGACGCTGTGCGGGATGGCTTGCTGAACATTGTCATGATGCTCGTGCTGGGAGAGCTTCTTGGAGATGCTGGTGAGTGTAGAGGTGGGTGGGGATGCTAGTTTGGCGTCGAGCAGACGTCCCTTTTATACGTCCCAGGATAAAGACCAGCATGCGAAAGTGCCGTCGGTACCGTTTGGCATTGGCCGTGATGGTGGGCTTGGATGGCGGTCCCGAGGTGCAGGTATCCTCGTGCATGTTTGTGGAGTGCGGCCGCAGTCAAATGAACCTCATTTGCAGGCCTTTGGGGCAGGTTTTCTGGTGATGCTTTCTTTGTGTAATGAGGTCGAGAGCATGAACAACGGCCAAACATACCTCCATGCGCAGCCTCAAGGCTTCATATCTCGCTGACCCCGGCAATTTCCCCGGTGATGGCAGGAATAACGTCTCATACGGCCAGTTTCAGCGTCGGAGTCCACGTCCTCGGTGCCCACGTTTGGTGGTCCATGCTTATGAAAATGAGGATGAGCGCGAGGAGAAGGGACTAGGCTGTATGAGGCAAGCCACCTTGAGAACGAGGCTATGGACCGATAGGGAGGGCAGAAAACCGAGTGCTGGGGTCGAGGGCCCCAGGTGGAAGGGAAAGGAAGAGAAGGAAACGGTGGACGAGTGGCGATAGGTCACGATGTGACGCTCGGAGGGTGACTGTGCGTGCCCTCGCGAAATTCAATTTGATGCAGTGTTGCAGTGTTGCCTCTTACCTCGCGCCTTCTGTCCAGATCGCTTTTACAATCCGCTTTTCCGTATCTACACCCTCAGCCCCGCATAAGGGTCGGGCGCAGGTCCTACAAGACCCTATGCTTTCCGGAGCAGGGGCACCTACCTCGTGGGACGATTCATGGTGATTGTTCCATTATCCGCCATAGCGTTGCTTGTCTTGCAATCTCGACTGGTCGGCTGTCAACACCGTATGAGGATAGGAGGTGTCATGGACTGGCTAGCGACGCGCTAGTGGCGTAGATTCTATAGCTCGGAAAGGCTGTTGGAGAGGATTATTGGTGAGCTTCGATTTAGTGTTGGTCGCCTCTCGGATAAGCTCATACAGTTGCATAGGTTTTCCGAGAACGACAGCGCTGTCCTCTCCTAGCCAGGCCGAGATCCTCGCTGGCTAGTATTTTCGAGCTCGTCAGCCTCCTCGTGGAACGGAGTCGCTCGCCATACCGGCTCTCTTTGACCAAGGCTCCCATTTTATCCGAAGTGGTTAGGCCTCTTCAAAGTTGTCGCCACTCATCGTGACCTTCTACCGGCGGAGGGAGCTCTGGGGTGTGTCCAGTTCTCCCGTACTTGCCCTGGGGATGTTCGACGGCGGAGAATATCACTGCCGGCGATAGACCTGCTGGTCACGACCTTACGGTCAGGTACCCCAGATCGACCTTGCTTCATGAATGTTGAAGCTCTTCCTCGAACAGGTTTGTCGTGCAATGGTGTATTCGCTTGCCTGGCGTGGCGTCGTCGAAGGCGGCCAGAACTTCGTTTGGCTCTTCTCTTACCCTTCTGGCACCTATATCGAGTCGCTTTGCGAATATTCTGAAGACAGGAAGCAGAGCTCCAGTTGAGCACCCTTCACGCCCCTTATTATTGGGTCGTTGCTCTCTGACCAGACGGAAAGCCGCCGACTGGCATGCCTCGCCTGAAGATCACGCTTTATATCGAACAACTAGGTCAGATCTCCTGTCCCCGATGGACGAAGTCTCGTTTTGCGCGACAACCATATGTCGAAACACGCCTACTTGTACTTTGGGCATGGGAGCTAGGCGTGGCTACTCCTCATCCTGTCAATTGTTTTAAAAGGCTCTTCAAACGACAATCTCAACATACCTGACATCCTGTCATTCCCTTGGCCGGTACAGACTTCGCCGTCTGCGTCGTCTGTAGGTCGCAATCTGTGGTTCTCCATCTGTCTTGTCTCAGCGAACCCATTACCGACGGGTTGATCTATCGCCAACAAGACATCTCGACGAGAGTGTCACGTGTACGCTGGACTCAGATCCTCTGGTCTTCGTAGTGCTTGGTGTCGAGCCCGTGGGAGGTCTATATCATGAGGACGTAGAAGTTGAGTCCAACGACTCGGAATTGAAGTTACCTTGATAGCTGTACCTCGAAGATGTATCTAACTGTGAATTATTCTTCAATTCTTCATGCTGTGTAGATTGTCTCGTATTCAAATAGCCGTAAGAGTAGGGGCGAGTTGCGAGCTTGGTTCAGCTTCTGCCAGTGTCGGTCCGGTGGCCTGGAGCCCAGGTCGCCCGGCAATTTCCGTGTCTCCCATGAACACGCTGTCGACCGGTATTAGGCGCCCAATAGCGCCTTCACTTTGAGCTCACCACGAACCTCTAGAACGACCACGACTACCTCGAACCAGCACCGCGCTTTGGCCCCTTCTACCAATCTTTTGAAACCTCCCCACGACTACCAACGAGATGGAGGCCTCAACACTGCCTCCTTTGAACCCTCTGCTGAAAGCGTCAGGCAAACGAACATGGGACGTATTCGCGGCGTACCCAGATGACAGCTGGAAAGATGATGAAAAGAGGTACGTTGCAATCACCCTTCGGAGAATGTCGCGCTAATGGTCTCTGTAGTGCTCGCATACGACTCTCTGTCAAGATGAATGACGAATACAAAGACGTGAGGTCTCTACCTGCTCCTCTGCTAGCGCAACAAGGACAGGTCGGCCCGGCACGACCAAAGGACCAGCGCAAGATGATCACCGCCGGACGTGAGTTTCTCTTCGCGTTTTTCTTGCCGTGATTCTCACAGCAGACCGTGCAGCCACCGCGGACGCAAGTCGCATCATCGCCACCATTGACAACACGCCCACATACACACCTTCAACATTCTCGTCATCGGAGAAGCTCAACAAAGCCCTGCAACTGCACAAAACGATCCGTACCGTCAAGCCGACGTACCACCCGCCATGGAAGCTCATGCGCGTCATTTCGGGGCATTTGGGCTGGGTCAGGAGTGTTGCGGTTGAGCCGGGGAACAAGTGGTTTGCGACGGGCGCGGGGGACAGAGTTATCAAGATCTGGGATTTGGCGTCGGGGGAGCTGAAGCTGTCGTTGACGGGTCATATCTCGACTGTGCGGGGGCTGGCGGTGTCGTCGAGACATCCGTACTTGTTCTCGTGTGGAGAAGACAAGGTGCGCCTCCCTGACCATTCTGCTTGGCGTATACTTAAGTTTCCTTCCCTCAGATGGTCAAGTGTTGGGATTTGGAGGCTAACAAGGTCATCCGACACTACCACGGGCATCTGTCTGGCGTCTACGCGTTGAGCCTGCACCCAACACTTGACGTCCTTGTCACCTCGGGTCGTGACGCGTCTGCACGCGTCTGGGATATGCGGACGAAAGCACAGATCCACGTACTCTCCGGACACACGGCGACAGTCGCGGATGTCAAGTGCCAAGAATCCGACCCCCAGGTCATCACTGGCAGCATGGACTCAACAGTCAGGTGAGTAGATTGGTGCTCTTCCGCTCTGCCAATCTAATACACCTGTCAGACTTTGGGATCTTGCCGCAGGTAAGACAATGGTCACCTTGACCCACCACAAAAAGTCCGTCCGGGCGCTCGCCATCCACCCGACGGAGTACTCGTTCGCGTCCGCGTCCGCAGGAGGGAACAACATCAAGAAGTGGAAATGCCCAGAGGGCGCTTTCGTCTTCAACTTCAGCGGACATAACGCGATCATTAACACGCTGTCCGTCAACTCGGAGGGTGTAATGTTCTCTGGCGGTATGTGAACTCCGTGTATCATATGGGGCGACGGTCACTGACGGCGTATGGTAGGCGACAACGGTACCTTGACATTGTGGGATTACAACACTGGTACCGCCTTCCAGAACATGGATGATATTCCCCAGCCGGGCTCGCTGGAGGCGGAAGCAGGCGTGTTCTGTTCGACGTTCGACGCTACCGGGACAAGGTTGATCACTGGTGGCGCGGATAAGACCATCAAGGTCCGTTGCTCCTCGGATAATTCCAATGGCTTTACTGACGAATTTTCACGCAGGTCTACGCTGAGCAGTCACAGTAGTTTTGGACATGTAGATTATGTACTCCTATTCAGCTCTGTAATATCCCTTGCTTTGGGGAATGTTTTCATTTGTTGTCGGCTCATACAAACCTTGCTCGGTGAACCAACAGATACCTAACGAGGTGAGTGGTTCAAAATGTGCCTTTTACGTGGAAAAATATTGACACAGTGCTCTTGGACCAGTGCATACCTAGTTGAATATCAGAGAATCAGATGACCTCCGTCAAGCTCAAGCGACCCTTGACCGGAGTCAATTCCTGCGATATCGCAGAGGCGATAAACGTCATTGCTCGTCAACGCCCCGCGCCGTCCAGGAACCCATCGCGATCCTGTCGAAGTCTCGTGAACGGCTAGTCCTCTACTCTCCGAGACACTTCCGTGCAAAAACCATTGATACGTAGACCGCGAGTGAAGCGCACGGGCACAAGATGGAGTAGCGAACTGTATTTTCCGCTGGCATGGAACGTCACTGTCATTGTGCTGACACGACGAATCATAGCCAATGCCACCTCAGGAGGAACCCCCGCCGCCCTGACACATCGGCAGTCGTGTTTGCCCAGGGATGCGAAGCGGCGGTACGAAGCAGGAAGCCCACGCTCAGTTTCACTTCCTAATCCGGCAGCCCTCCCACCACAATTGGACCAGGGGCACACGCGCGCCGTCGAAAACGACAAAGTGCGGCTTAGTCAAGAGCTCGAGTATGCAATGAGGATGTCCCCGTCTGTTGCCCGCTTTGTACGTCCGTATCCCAGGGGCGCATCAACTTGCTTATGGGCGCCCAGTCCACTAGGGTGCAGCGAGGGATGCGATTCGCCGCTCGCGAGGCGCACGGTGCTTGTTGGCTGGTTCAGGTTGACAGGTCCCGGGCACGGCGCGGCGAGTGTGTAATGCGCGCGCTAGCCCGAACCTACAGACCTGCCTTTCTGGGGTGCGTGCCACCCCCGGTGCACAGGCCGTGCGTCGCACTTGACGCGAGCACCAAGAGCAGACCCTGGCGGACGACTTGCTCGTTGCGACGCAGGGCATACGGCCAGCCCGTCGCTTGCCGTCTTTGGGGACGCGGTTCGGCGCTCGCGTTGGGTTTGGAGGCGTATAAAAGGTTGGGCGGCGCAGGCACAGAGAGTCCTCACCATCTTCTCAGACTTCAAACCTTCTACTAGCTTGGTTATCTACCCTCGCCCTCCGAAAACTTAATCAACGATGAAGCTCAGCACCTCCTTTGTCTACCATGCACTCTGCATGCTCGGCGCCGTCGTCGTCGGTGAGCACGCTCCCGCCGTCCAGCCCGTATTGCAGATCGCTCACGCTGCGCCCCCGTCTGCAGCGTCTGCGTTCACGTACGAGCGGATCGACAAGAACGACGCGGTCCTCCTCGTTGTCGACCACCAGGAGGGTCTGTATCAGATTGCGCGCGACTTCCCCGCCGTCGAGATGCGCAGCAACATTATGGCGCACGCTACCCTCGGCAAGATCTTCAATCTGCCGACGATCCTCACCACCAGCGCCGAGACTGGTGAGTATACCCGTTGTGTTGTTTAAGATGGTCTCTGACGGGTGTGTAGGACCTAACGGCCCGCTCCCGAAGGAGATCATCGCGCTCCACCCCGACGCGCCCTTCATCAAGCGTAACGGCGAGGTCAACGCGTGGGATAACCCTGCGTTCAAGGCTGCCGTGAAGGCGACGGGCAAGAAGCAGGTCATCCTCGCCGGCATCACCACCGACGTACGTCCCGCTCTCTCCCCTCTCTACGACTTTCGGCGTTGGCTAAAGGTGGGTTTGACAGGTGTGCACCGCGTTCCTTGCGCTCTCGCTCAGGGCCGAAGGGTACAGCGTGTTCGCGAACAGCGACGCGTCGGGCACGTTCGACGTTAAGACCGCTAGCGAGGCCAACGACCGTATGCGTGATGCGGGCGTGCAGGTGCTGTCGATGTTTGCCGTCGCCCTCGAGCTCATGCGCGACTGGAGGAGCACCCCTGGTGCGCCGGAGATGCTGCCGTTCTTCGACGAGTAAGTAATACGTCGTGCTAGTTGGTGGCGTTGCTAATATCTTTTCGTAGATACTTGCCTCAGTATGGCTTCCTCGCGAGGGCTCATGACGCCGCGGTTGTAAACGGCACCCTCTCCGGCCTGAACACTACTCTCGCTGGCCTTCCCCTCCTTTAAGCTTAGTAAAATCGTGGTGTAGCAGTTGGCTTAGGCTTGTCATAGAGCAGATTATTTGGGACCTGTGGTCGTTAATGTTCTTGGATATCCTTAGATGAGCAATTGGATGTTAGTTTCCGATTCCCTGAGAATCGGTAATCTGTATACCCCCGCCTGTACAACCATCAGTCACAATGTCACTTTTGTGACCGTTTTTGC
>BSCZ01000037.1:0-11193 GCA_027924225.1 Bjerkandera adusta
GAGCGGCGTCGACCTGCCCGAGGGCGTGGGGGTGTAGTTGGGAGTCATGGTGGGCGACGTGGTGAAGCCTGCGGCGAGATGAGACGGCATGGGGGATGGGGGCCTAAGTAGAGATGCATGGACGACCAGGATGTGTGCGCGAGTGATTTGGGATGATTGAATGATCTGAACAAGAAAGAGACGAGCGATCGGCGCGCGTCATGGCTGCGATGGAGTCGGAGAGACGGGCGCCTACTGCAAAACGGACTGACAGAGGTTCGCCCTCCAGCGGGGAAACAGCACGATCTAAATCCATGAGATAGAGCACTACCTACACTCTAAGTTACGGTCAGACCTCTCTCCTGTGCTGTGTGCCCGCGCGATCGACTCACTGCTTCTGTGCGTGCTCCTCGCGTCTCCCCTCGCTCCCTCTGCCAGTGCACAGAGTGCTTCTGCGATCTGCAGCGTCCAGCGTGCCAACACTGGCGAGTGCTCCCAGATGCTGTCCCGCGCACTCCTTGCATGCGCGACTCCCACGGGCGCTTGTTCTCCTGCCCGTCTTCGCTCCTGCCGCCATGTCGCCGCCTTGGCCGTCCTTCGTCTGGCCTCTGTCCCCGCCCGCCAAACACGCCCGCCGTCGGCCTCCGCCCATCAAAAAATGCTTTTTCGCTTTTCTCCGCCGATCTGCGCCCCACGACGCTGGAAATCGACTCTCCGCGCGCCGCTCGAAATCCGGCCTACCGCGACGATTAGCCCGCTAGAGGCCTTATAGACGGCATATTACGATTCTCGCAGTCTCTGCGAGCCCGGGAATAACGCATTTTTGCAGGGGGATGGAGTAGGAGAGCGGGAATGGGCTCGTCGTCGCCAGGTATGTGCTCGCTCTCCCGCCACAACCGTCCCATTATATCCTCTGCAAACGCGTCTCTAGGGCACTTGGACGATGCAGATGCCGCACTGCGTGTGCGCCTGGAAGGATCTTCTATGGATCGACGTCTGCGTGCCCCGCCGTTCTCGTGAGTAAATCACCCGCACTCGACGCAAATCACGCTTGCTCACCTATTTCTTTCGATAAAGCGTAGCCTGACGTCCCTTGGGCGCGACGATGCAAGAATTGAAGCGCGAACTGCGCTCTCCGTCCCGGGATTGACTAACTTCTCCTCGACGCACCACAAATCGGCGCATACACGGCCCTGACGTGCAGCAGGCAGTCCCGCGCGGTGTCTAGAAGGACGAGCAACACCGCACGAGTCGTGGGACGACACGATTTTGGACCTTGGACGTGGGGAAATCGACTTCGCGTCAGCGCTCGTACTGGTGAGTTTCGGCCTTCTCGCATGTCGTTGCGTGGCTGACAGAGTGCATACTGGCATCCTCTGGCACAGCGGACGATGATTAACACGGAGAAGACTTTTACAGGGCCAAGAACGACGCTCTTCGAGCCCAGCGCGCCGTTTCCGACGACCCTGGTGACAATATCGCCTCTGGCCCGTCGGGGAGCGTCGCAGGCGACGGGGAAACGATCGCGAGCGAATGCCGGGCAGTCGGAGAGTCGGGGACGCCAACGTCCCGGTCGCGGGACGCACAGATCTCGAGTCGCAGCCCGCCTGCCCCTCCGCCAAGTCCGCATCATTCACGCCCGAGAAACACCCCCTGCGCACCTGACGCACGCTTCCCAGGCACCGCCACGACCCCGCGGACCCTGCCGGCGCACTGCGGCGCCCGCCCGGGCACTTTGAATTTCGCCCAAAATCGCCCGTTTTCATGGTGCGTTTTTCGCAAACGCGCGCAGAACGCCCTGGAAACGCGACGCACGGGTAGCCTGGCGTCGGCGCACCCGCGGAGTGTAGTTTGCGAGGCGCGGCGTGCGCGGGAACGCGGGGAACAGCCCGATTTCTGACGCGGGAGGCGTCCGGGAACAAATGGTCGAGACAGCGCCCTGGCCGTGCAGACCTCTCGAAAAGGCGCAGGAGCCTCCCAAGAGCCCAACCGATGCGCGGTTTGCGGCAACTCGACGCGGACGACGCGCAGGACGGTCTCGAGTTCTGTTGAGCAGCCGGTAAGTTTCGCCTCTCCCGCGCCCAAATCGCACCAGACTGACCTCGTTCAAGCGTTCCCAGCACCCCCACAGCCCCGCAAACACGCCCCGAGTGCAAGAAACCCCACCCGCAAAGTTTGAAAATCGGCCAAAATGTGCGATTTCCATGGTCGACTTTTCGAAAACGGGCGGAAATGGGCCGGGCGGCGGCGGGACATGGCGCGCGCGGCCGTCGAACACGACGCGTTTGGCTTGGAGAGCAGGCTGGCAATCGAGGGTCGGCGCAGTGGTGGTTTTGTCGTCATCGAGGCGAGGAGAAGGCGGTCGAGGCGCGGGAATCAGGCCAACTGAACGCGGAGGGGGCGGGGATCGACGGTTCTGCGTTGGTGAGCCCTCTGGCATCTTCGTTGCGAGCTCTTCCTGATGTGTTTGTTGATCACGAAGGCCCCGACAGCCTCGTCCGCGGGAAAACGGCCGAGATGCAGCCGTCTGGCTGCACGACGACGTCTGCACGATACGGATCGGCGGGGCGTTGCTGGGCCGAGTTTGAGACCATCGCGAGGACGGTGCCTAGGAAATCAATCGCCGGATCAGCAGCATTTCGACGAGACGAGCAACGAAGAGAACGTACCGATCGACGGTCCCGCGTTGAAAGCTAACCAAGCACGCAACGAGAGGCGGCGAGCGCGAAGGGTCTGCGAGGACGGCCCCGAAAGGCGGTCACAGCAAGCTGTACCCCCGTCTTCGTGAGCTATCGAGTATCTTCGTGGCCACGGGTGTTTTCTGATCATGCTCGTTTATCTGGCGTGGACAGGAGCAATCACGAAGACACTTACGAGCACGTCGTTGCGTCCGCACGAGAACAACTACTCACGACGTCGTCGTCGAAACGGCGCGACTGGTAGGCTCGCACGAGAGCGATGCCTGGGCGAGAGAAACCAACGTTAGAAATGTTTCTCCACTCGAACGACGAACGTACCAATTAACGACGACGTGCATTTACAGTGAACGTGAGCGACGCAAAGCGCGAACGCCATGTCGTCACGACGCCGTCCGCGGCGTCTTCATTCTCCGTAGCTTGCGAGGCGGCCAGCGTCGTCGTCGCGCGGGCAATGTGAACTCGGAGGTAGAGGCTGGTGGACAAGTGGGAGTGGTTACGAGAGGCTACAATCTGGGCACGAGCAGATGATTAGCGAGACGGCATGACGACGAACACACCGCGGACGCACCTATGTGCGCTTTGGCACCATTCGCGCAGCTGCGCCGTGGACAGTAGCATCGAGAGAATACCTGTAACAGCTGGTTAGCACATTTGAATATATATGAGGTTAAATAATTATGGTGTGTCTTACGCTCTTTGGCAGGGCCGGTCCCCAACACCATAATTATGTGGTGTTGGTGGCGAGGCTGGGGTGTGTGTGGCGGGGCGAGAGGAGTGGTGGCGAGAGGGTAGAGAGGGTGTGCGAGGCACCCGGAAGGGCTGCGGCGCACGGACCTCCGCGGCCTCGCGGAGCCTGTGGGAACCCGCGCCCTCTACGCGCGACCCTGCCGCGACACCCGGGAGGGCCCTGGATACCCATCAGGGCCCTCTCGTAAGTACACATTTTTATTTTTTCTGATGCCTCGGAGCGACCGAGGCTGTGCCCGGAGGCTGCCTCAGTTCGCTTCGAGGCACCCTCTGCCTCTCGTATCCTGGCTGACATGCCAGGATACTGTCCCGGTCCATGTGCCTTGTGCACAGGGCAGCACGGAGCATGCCCAGCCAGGGGGACACCCTCTGTCTGGGCCTCCTCCCAGCTGCCCTGTGCACAAATCCCACTCCTGAGCCTAAGATGAGCACCTGAGAGCCTCAAAAATGCGAACAGTGAATATTGCGACTCGTTTCCGTGAGTTTGCGTGAGTTTTCCGGCCCCCAAACGTGAGACGAGAGGTGTCTGCTGAGTACATCAAAAATGCGTAAAGTCGAAAATGTTGATGTTCTGCCGCTCTCCCGCAAATTATGGTGCTACAGACGTGTGCGCGATGCTAACTAGACTACATAGCATCTAAACTAACCCCCCGCGACGTGAAATCCACGACATCGTGCGAGTCGAGCGAGCCCAGCAGCTATCGATCCCTCGCGCCTGCCGAATTTGGCAGGCGTAAGCGCCACCACGTCCAGCTCTGTCTGGCGCTCTCCCGCCCACCACTACGCTCGACGTCCTCCAGCGAGGCACCTCACACACGAAGAACATATTGGTACACTAATAATGGCGCTGCGAACGACATGCGAAGCTCACGTGCAGGCGAACTCGGCGGAGAGAGACGCGGACCTGAACTCGGATGCCCGAGCTCAGGCTGAATATCGCAGTCTCGTCGACTCGTCCTGGGCAGGAACGGCTCAGGTGCGTGGAAAGAATATCGGAGGTTGGATGTGATCCTGATGCAAATTTATTGGCACTATTTTAGCTCGCTGAAATGTCTGCGGGAATGCTACATTCGCGATTCAACACAGTCTAGCAGACTGCCGGCTGTATCTGCGTCGACACGTCGCCCGGTTGCGGTAGGAGCTTTGACCTTATTTAGACACACATAGAAGACATATGAGAGGAAAACGACGCGTTTAAACACGGGGAAAACACGAATCGACGCGAAACGTCACGTTCCGCTTCACAGGACTCACCACGCGTCGACGGCAAAGGCCTGGTTGCAACGGCCTGCGGCCTCGCTTACCCAGCGTCCTTGAAGCGCCAAGAGTTACGACATACCCTGTCAGCAGCCAGGGGGTCCCTCGAAACATGCGAAAACGGCGGAATTACGCAGAATCGCTCCCAGGGTGTGCGCGCAGAATCCTCCGCCGGACGGGACACCGAGACCGCGCTCGACTCAGGGCGCGCCCGTCCATCAATCGGACCATCAGCGTACGTACGCCGCTATGGATACGGCGACACTGCGTGCGTGGAAGATGCGTTTCTTCGTGCGCGCAGGGTCCTCGCTTCCGCTGCGGTGGTACGCTAACGCGATGGAGTGCAACGGGGCACACGGATGGTGCGGTCGCGTCGGAGTGTCGCAGGATACGGGGCCCGTGTGTGTCAGGAATTTTTACGTGCGTCCGGCGACGGCGAGGGTATAAAGAGGGGTGCTTGTTGAGCAGGAGACCTCATCCCCTCATCCCTCACTCACTCGCCTCTCCTCGGTCTGCCTCTCATTCCACGCTCAGCACTCGCTTCTATACGTCTGGTCGCTCGACGCTGCAACAAGCATGGCCGCCTACCCCGCTTTTTGTCACCACCGACGCTTTCATCCCACCGCGCCACTCAGCACTCGATGCCTGGTACGTCAACTACAGTCGCTTCGCCCAGTCATTAGCTGACCATTTCGTTGCTATTACAGGCCACTTTATTCGGTTTGTACGAAGCCTATCTCGACAACGCGGCTAGTATACTAAGTACTGACTCGTGTCATTCGACTTCCTTTTGTCACAGCACGGCGCTCCTAGTGCTAACTCGGACATGTAAAGCCAGCTCGTTGCTTTGTACGCCGGTAAGCACTGACACTCATCTCTTGTATTATGCTCATGTTGATTTTGTACTATCTGTCGCTTTTTTCGTAGATGCACGACCAGAGCATGAACGCACGATCGGTTCGAACCTGGCACTCGCGTTCGGTGAGTACGGTTTCTTCGAGTCGTTTATTCGTTTCTATAGATTTAGCTGACCGTACATTTTATAGGCCTTTTCGTACGCACTCAAGAACAGGTTTAGAACCTCTTTGACAGCCCACTTCCACAGGCATAGCCGTGAACGTCGCAGGCAAGCAACCCCGCACGTACTGACCTTCACCTTCGTTGATCAGCAATGTGCAGTTCGATCATCATGCAAATAAACTCACAGGTGCGTACGGCAGGTGTTCTATGATGCGTGCGGTTGCGCTCACATCTTACGTTGATCAGGGACTCTGGGCGTTCGACGGGCAGCAGCGCGCAAATTGTGCCCTGGCGACCGCTTCGTAGACAAAGCGCCGCCACCGCCGGACGCCATTGTGTCGCCCTCGAACCTTGTGGCTCCATCGTCTCTCCTCACCGTCCACGCCCGCCCACACTGTGCTTCCTGCTACCCTCTCCCTCCCATGGCGCGCCCACCTTGAACGCACCAGGCTCGTCGCAACGGCTCAGAGTAGCTGGGCTGTGATTACTGCGGCTTCATTCACGGGCGGGCGACTTGTACCCTAGGACATCCGCTACGGTCACTACGGCAAGGTGAGAATGTTGTATCGACTCGTTCACATACGCTGTTACTCACTTCATCTTGTAGGCCTCTTGTAGTCCCTGTCAGGCTGGCACCCACGACCCTTGTAAGAACGTCCGTCGATGGGTTGTTAACACTACTGACATCCCCGTATTATCAGCCTAGCCGCGCCCGCCGCCCCAAACCAACGTTACCAACTGCAGAAAGAACCACGGCGCCGCATTATAGACTTGCGCCCCCTCGACTCGACGCTTCTCCTCGTCGTGGTAAATCCCAACCGCCCCCGACCTTGCCCGACGAAGGCGCCGCCGACAGACCGACCACGCGCAGACACTCAAGCAGTCGTTGCCCACGGCTCGACGAAGACGGACGCCACTCATGCTGGAGCATGTCGCCGTGCTGCCCGCCGTCCGCCCGCTGCCAGTGCCTTCGCGCCTCGATGATCTCATTGTCTCTGTACGTCGGTCGTCGTCGTGTTTTTCGCAGTTGCTGACACTTCCAACGTCCGCGACAGGTGTACTGATACAGCCGACGTCCGCGAGACCGCGCCCCAGCGTCGCCGTATCCCTTGTCCTCGCCGCCAATGCCGCCGACGGTCATCCGCGCGCATATCGAGACCGCGAGTTCAAGGTCTTATTCAGCGGGCTAGTCGGTTTTGAAGGTCATTAATAACGGGTGCGTGCCGTCCGTTCTTCAAGGCTGATTCATTACTGAAGTCAGGCCTGCGCATTCATAGGAATGAGGCACTCGGACGTCTTGTTAAAACGACCGTCTATTTAGATGTAGCTGTTACAAATGATCTGCACATAAGGTAAGCCGCGCCCTTAGTCGTACGAGTAATTGTTACTTACCAGGAGTCTGCAGGCATTCGGCATCATCTCGCAGTACAAAGTACGCCCGTAAACTTTGATTATAACCCGCGCGTCGCTGATGTTAATTGTTACAGTATACTTTCCCGAGGACTTGGTAACGGTAAGCACAGGTCGTTCGTCCTCTGGTGCCGCCGCTTGACTAATTCTCGGCTTGTAGAGACGCGACGCTCGCACGACGCAGTCAACCAGCTCGTCGTTCAGAATTTATCGTAGCAAGATGATCTAGAAATACTAGGTAAGCCGCGCTCTTGCTCGTACGAGTCGTTAATGCTTACCAGGAGTCTACAGGGATTTAGTATGGCCGTGCAATGCAAGGTATGTCCGTAAGCTTTGATAGTCTGAATGCCGCTGATACAGACTACCAACAGCGTGCGCTCTCGTGAACCTGCCCCAGGCACGTCCTTTGTCACCCTCACTCTCGCGAACACGCCTGTGCCTCGATTAACTCGGTGCGTCTCATCGATTTGTTACGCTGATCGTGCGAGTCATGATTGATTTCGATAGAACCTTCGTTTTGAATGACGAAACGCCGCCGCTATCACAGACTAGGTGAGCCTAACATAGTAACTCAGTGACGCGACACTGACCAATGTAAGCAGGAACTTGCTGCTGCTTGTCGCCGCCAGTCATGCCAGCGTCGCACGCATGCACACGCAGCGCCGCCGTCCGGCCGTCTGGTTCCGTAGAACACAAAACGTCGGCGGTCTCGGGTCCTGCTGGGGCCTTGTTGCGGCGCGCAACCCTGTACGGCCGGTGTCTGCCCGGTGTGCCGCCTGGCGATGAGGGATGGCGCGGTTGTCGGGGGCGCATCAGGCCGCCGGCGGGCACGCGCCAGAGGCGGCGGAGTGCTCGATGTGTGAACACCATGTCTCTGCGAGAGACTGGACACCAGTCAGGCCCGCTGAAGCGCGCAGCACCGCGTACGAGACAAGGAAATGCCTGTATGCTACATCACGGCGTCGACGTCGCATCGTCGGCCCCACGCTGCCGCGATGGGATGGTGTCTTGTTGGGTCGTCGCCTTGTACGGGTGAGCGTCCCCCGTCGTTGCTCGCGAGGCTGCACGTTGACGGGACGACCGCCGTAGTACAGCGTGGACAATTCGCCGCTTGCTGCCCGAAGGTCTGGATGGATTCCCTCGCTGACCCTAACCCCTAACCCGTAGCCTTGATGCACCAAGGTTAGTCCTTGTCTTGTCGTCGCGTGAACACGGTCCTAACCTTGATTACATCGCAGTGGAGCGGCATCGAGCCCTGGGCTTCGGCCTCAATATCGTACAGCGCCTCGCATGCTGTGTCGACTGGGCCCGCCAAAGGCCGGGCTCGTGGCTCGAGGAACGCGCGCCCGCCCGCGCAGGCTTGGGTCACTGGTAGCCTGAACAATATAACACGGTAAGTACTTGGTCTAGTATGTGGAGGGGTGGGTACTCACCCTTACACTAGGCCCCATTGACATCAGCGCGAAGCTTGTCGTCACCAAGTGTGGACGAGTAAGGTTGCCAATCCCTCGGCAACCTCTTTCGTCCACGTTCGAGCTTGGTTTAGGTGGTGTGTCGAGTACGGGGGCGGGGGTACCCGGATCTACCAACGCGCGGTGAGTCAAGTCAACTCTACCTCTTGGGATAGGGTCTTACTTACTCAAGGTTGCACAGTGCCCTCGCGTGGATTAAGAGTGGACGAGTAAGGTTGCCAATTGCCCGGCAACCTCTTTCGTTCATGTTCAAACTTCGTTGGGTGGCGTGTTGAGTACGGGGGGTGGGGGTGCTCGAAACTGTGAACACAAGGTCAGTAGAGTCGCGCTTTCGGGGATACAGGCCGTACTCACCCGAGAATACATAGCACTCGTGATTGGATTGAGTGTGGACGAGTATGGTTGCCACTTGCTCGGCAACCTCTTCTGTGCATACCCAACATAGCTCGGGCATAGCGTTGAGTACGACGGTGGGGGAGGGGGCGCTTGAAACTATGAACACACGGTCAGTAAAATCGCGCTATTGGGTTTATATGCTGTACTTACTCAACTATACACAGCGCCCGTAGGTGGATTAAGCGTGGACGAGTGTGGTCCCGGGGGTCATGGCGTCGCCGTCGAAAGTAGGGGAGGGGGTCCGCGTACCCGTGCGACAATTCGCGTTGGCGTTATCAAGAGTGGACGAGTAAGGTTGCCAGTTGCCTGGCAACCCCTTTCGTCCATGTCCGGACTGCGTTTGGGCGGCGTGTTGAGTACGGGGGCGGGGTGCCTCAATCTTTGAATACGAGGTCAGTAAAGTCACGCTTGTAGGACAAAGGCCGTACTTACTCGAGATTACACAGCGCCCTCAGGCGGATTAAGTGTAGACGAGTAAAGTCCGGGGGTCGTGGCGTCGCCACTGGCATGCTATCGTGAGTCTGTTCGGTCTTGCCTCGTTGCCTGGGAGCCCTGCTGATTAGTGGTTATCATAGCGTCGAGGATCCCATGGCCAGCCGTACACCGTGCTCGACTCTTGCGTGCGACTCAGACGGGAGGGTGCTAGGCGCGTGCGCAAATCGTTACCACTGCGGTAGCGCTGACACCGCAATTAGGTGCTCCTCGTCGCGGGGCAAAAACGGCTCTACGCCCGCACGACAACATATTCAGGTAAGCCTATTTATTAACACCATCTATGTACATTTCTGAGGGATGCTCGGTCAGCCCAAACGTCGATGCTGTCGGAAAGGCGGGGTTGCTTACTTTTGATACTGCTACGGTCTCGCGCGAGTAAAGGTGCGTCCGATCGAGCTATTCCTTTTCGCTGCGGCGTGCTGATGACTCGAACGTAGCTCGTTGTATGCAAGCATCTAGTCACGGCGCGGGGTTCTACAACAGAGAAGTAAGCATGTTTAATTGTAGTATATTTTGGCAAATACTCACTATCTAGTCGGACAGCGCAGCTGCCGCGCAGCGCCTCACCCGCTCAAGTCTCTGCGCGACAGCGAGAGGCTGGGTGCGTAGACGCCGGGATCAGACCAACTCGGGCTCTGGACTGCCCTTTGCGCTTTGTCGTTCCCGGGCCATCGAGGTGGCCCGCGCGCGTCTGATCCTCGCAGAGCTCGACTTTGTCGAATCGGCCCGCGCGTTGTATGCGCGCGTACAGTTGCCCTCCCAATCTCTTCTGTCGTCGCCCTCTGACCGCGCCCGTCCCCACAGTCGATTTCGCCACGGCCCTAAACAGCCGCAGACGCGCAGCTCAGACCGTAGACACGAACGTGATTTTCGAATTTTTCGAATGGCGGAGGGTGTTGGAAAGCGGCGTGCGGCGGACGCGAGTTGTATGAGGTTCGTGAATGCCGCAGACCAAGTGTTCAGCCGACCACATTAAGTGGCTTGAACGAGACGTGGCCGTTGAAGTTGGGCGCGGGGAATGCGAACGGGCGGGTGCGTTGGACACTGGCAGCAGCAGACAGCAGGGCGTCCTCAGCGACGGGCGCGACGGGCCGCGGCTGCCTCCTTGGTATGTCGTCGGGCCGTCCGGGATGAGCCTCTGTTGTGTGGGGGCGACGCGCGGTGTGAGCGGTCTGGTGCGCTGGAGTTTGACGTAGGATGCTGCATGAGTGGGCGAGTCGAAGTCTGACCAAGCGCGCCTACGTTCGCAGAGTACTTTGGCGCCTCGTTCGGCCAACGCCGAGGATTGCTCGCGTGCGCGACCTCTTCTTCACCTGCCGCCCGACGGCTTGGGTCGCCTCGCCGGTTTCCAGCGACGAAGCCATGTGAGGTCCTAGCGGGTGTAACCCTCCTGCACTTAGGGGATTAATGCTCCCAGGGACGCGCTTTTCGAGGACCAGCGGAGTGGAAAGATGCAAGGCCCACACTGCTGCCAAGCGGCAAAATCATTACAAAATCATTACAGAGGCGCTCGCTATCCGCATCCTCGCACTTAGACCAGCAAAAAAGTGACTCCCTCAGAGTCACGCAGGCCAAATCTCTCCAAATTCACGTATTTCGAGAGGCTCGTAAGGTCCACAATCGATAGCATCCTCCCAGGAGCTATCAGAAGTCGGGACTTGAGAAGCGCCACCATCGGCGACAAATCCTGAACCCTGCTCGCGCCTAACAGCCCCCGA
>BSCZ01000040.1:0-12175 GCA_027924225.1 Bjerkandera adusta
ACCAGGAACGCTACGAGGAGAACATAGCGAGGATGTCGCTGAAGTACGTGAGGCATATTACGGCGGCCTCAGAGTGCCAATGGGCGGTCGGGGCGGGGGCATGGCGTCGCTGGGCGGTGTGCTGTGGCGGGCGAGGTGGCGGGAGTGAGTGAGTGAGTGGAGCGCAGGCAGATCGCGATCGGGCGCGGGTTCAGAGTCCAGACGACGCAGGCGCGCGACTCACTCACTCACTCCCTCGCGCACAAGTGCATTGGGAGTTTCCGCACGAGCGAGATGCTGGAGATAGCGCATTCCCTGGTGTCTAATACACGGTAAGACCCTTTTCCTCTATTGTGCGCATTTTGGGCTGTCCACCGTGCGGCAGGCGCGTCTCATGTCGCTCGGACAGCTCGCAGGTGTTCTGCATGCCTTAGATGGCGGGCTAACTGCCACAGATACACAGAAGCCGAGTACTCCTTCTCCATTCCCCTCCCCCCTCCGCCTCCAGTCCGCGATACCGTCCAATTGACTTGTCCACTTCCTTCTCCGCCGTCCGCACGCACGGGCTCCTCGCACGCCGCAAAGGCGTAGAGCCCCGAGAACGCCTGCAAAACACGTCAGTGAATCCGTTTACAAGGCTGGATTTGATACTGACTCTCACCTTTTTATTTATCGAGTTTGAGGGCGCCAGGCTCGATCTTACCTGCTAGATATTCAATTCGGGCACCCAACGCGTCCCTCGCGTCTCCGAAGACTCCTATTGAGGACCTTCTCGCGAAAATCGCACCAGACACCGCAAGATACCCGCACGACGCCTTTCGAGGCCGTCAACGCGCGCTTTACACATCTCGGGCTCGCGTCGGTCCTCGATGCGATCTCGACGAAATCGCGGTGAACGGCTGTCTGAGCCCCTTGAAACGCCGCTTCGAGGCCGGCACGTCATGCCTGCCGCTTTGCGAGAGGTTTGCACGAGAAGGCCGTCGTCTAAAGGCCGATTTTCTGCCAAATCAAATAAAGATGAGCTAATATTCAACTCGCGTAGTGGCAGGAACGCAACGTACCACCTCGCAGATGTTACCAGAAGCTCAGGCGAGCATGCTCGTGCCTTCGAGACACCGGTTCACCGTCGTCCGCGTTGGCCAACGCCGACGGTCTCCTCAACCGCCACCCGCGCTCGCGCGTCCTCTGTGACGTCTCCAACGGCGCAGGGACGCGCGTAACTTCGATGCGCAGCGTCCATAGCATCCATACGACCCTTCCCAGACGTCCGCCACGCAATCCGGCGACTTCGACTTTCGCGCATTCTCGTGGCTGACTTTCACGAAATCGCGCAGGCGGCCGTGGCGATGCCGGAGAACGTCGCGCCCGATGTCGAATACCCCGCCACTGAATTCCTAGCTCGTGCCGCCCACTTGTACGTCGGGAAATCGAGATCCCGCGCGCGCCTCCGTCGGACCTCGACTTCTGAATTCCACGTCGTCGCACGATCGACGAAGACCAGCACGACGAGGATCCGTCCGCGGGCGGAGGAAATGCCGCCGTCGCGACGCTCTGTAGAAACACGATCAGTCCTCGTTCCTGAGTCGCGCTGACCAAGGCCCCTCCTCGCCGCTTGAGAGGGCACCACTGGACGCGTTTGACGTGGGCGGGGCCGTCGACTGGCCCGAGGGGACCGACGTGCGGACGTCATCCGGAAGACAACGCGAAGAGCACCAAGATGGGTAGAGCGCGCGTAGTCTAGACACCGAGGCGTCGCTCGTGAAGGCGAAAAACGTCCAATCGGCGGGCGGGGAGGACGAGAACCACTGGCGGCGATGTATATCGTGGGGTGTCCAGGAGCCGTATGTTGTGATTTCAATCCCTGTTTATCGTTGGTAAGCCTATCCGCCACTGTGTATAGATATATGATTGTAAACCCACCTTACGATGACGATATCGCGCGCGGTCGACCCCGCAAGTTGGCCTTCTTGAGCTCATGCGAGCGCCGAGCAAATTGTACGACGGCGAGAGGCTTTCGAGGACTGGGCATAAGTAAAGAAAAATCGTCAATGGCGCTTTGTCGTACCTAACGAAATGGTCCCGTCAGCGCCTGGCAGTCACCTGTGTCTTCCTTGCGAGGCCGCTTATGTTAATCTTGATTTCAATGGGTGAAACGGTGTGCAGCGGGCGCGTTCGTGGGCGAGTGGCGGTGGGAAAGTGAGTGTACGATCGGCGCGTGGATGGCTTCCCAGGGTGACCGCGAGTTGTCGAGCCTCTTCGGACGTCGGACGTCGTCGTCGTCGCTGTTGAATGTGGCTGTCATATTGGTGAGTCGAGGTCCTTTTCATGTGCAGGCAACGGATGACTTACGTTCATGGTGTTCTTGTGCCATGGCAATCATGGCCAGCGACAGGTGCTGCGGGTTGTATCGCACGCGTGGTGGTCGACCTTGCCGCACATTGCTGGTGGGCTCGAATGGGGTAGGTGGTGGTGACTGGGGGAGGTGGCGAAAGGTGGGAGGGAGTAGGGTGGTGAGGATGAGGTCGGAGGAAGGTGATGCGGGGGACAGGGTGATTGATGGAGGGATGACACAGGTACGCCCACAAACAATGGGCGAGGCGCGATACGGCAACGGGGCCCGACGAAGCCATCACGGGCTCCTCTGCCCTGCCAATCTGTGCGCGGTATTTCGTCGCGTACCTCGCCCTGCCCGCTGTCCCCGCCCGGGCGCGCAGTCGCCCTTGATCTATCCCCGAAAATTTGTAGTGTAGTTGCTTACCAAATACACCTGATTTTCTGGCTGTGTTTTTACATTTTCAGACATTCCCTGGTTTGGACTATATGTTTAAACTGACATATCACAAGGCCTGGCCATCTGTTGCATCACACACCACATGGAAAGTGGAAAAACATATCCATTGCAACTGTCTATGTTGTACATGCATGTCTATTCTACTTCCTACTCATGTGTCTACCCTGGAGGTTGCAGACCATACATATTTTGGCTCCTCCATGCATGACAGCAGGTGCTCGCGCGCGCAGCACTCTCCCCATGCACTTTCTAGCTGATTACCGTCGCTGCCGTGTTTTGGGACCGGGCACAGCAACGGGGCTGGCCGGACAGTCGTCGTGGTCGACGTGAGAGAGAGAGCGAGGAGCAGGCGAGACTCAGCGCCCGGCGCTCTGAGATCTGATCGGTCGGTGATGGCCACAGCGCTGGCCCGCACCGCGCTTTGCACTCAACCACCACGTCCGTCGACATGGCCGTCAGCAACACCGCGCGCGGCTTAGCGCAGTCTCTACCACTCACACACAGTTGCAGGAAATTGGCGGGACACCTAACGACGACACTGGAATTAAACGCGAACAGGCCCGGGTGCTCCGCGCGAAATGTGTGGCGCCAGGCCCACACCCGACGTCCACAGGGAGCAGCTTGACGCAACTCGCAGGCAGTGGGCAAAGGCCCGTAGAGGTCCGGTTTAACTTGGCATGCCAGTCGCGTGCGCGCGGCGATCTGGAAGACCGACTCGGCCGCGCCTCGTCAGAACGACAGACATAACACAACGCCCGTACCCCGGTGAGATCTCCATTTGCACACCAGACGCACCAGACGCGTGTTTCTCATTGGATGATTGACTACAGACGCGCTCGGGAGTGCAGTTGGGGGGCGGCAAGATTGTTGACAGATACCGCATCCGCGAACTCGAGCCGAGGGCCTCGCCGGAGCTGATTCATGCACAGCTCGCGCGCCGCGGAGAAGGGCCTGACGACGCGCTCCCAGGGTCTGGGTACGCGATTGGACGCTGCTGGTGCAGTCTCCGCCGATCTCCGTCATGATTTACGCGACAGTCAGCGAAGCTTTGCACGACACGCTCCGGCACCACACGGCCGCAGGTTGGCCAAGATCGCGGACCGTTGGCACAGATCGTCGATCTCACCGCGAGTACGTCGTCTGCGAGCTGTGTTGCCCACCATTTCTGACGCGTCGTGCCATCATTCGCGTAGAGTTACAACATATTTCCTCGTCGCCAGGCTCTCCGTACGCTGAGGTCGCGCCTCGACGGGTCTAATCTGCAGTAAACACACAGAACGAAGCACCGTTTGGGGATATATGTCACTGAGCCCGTGGGAGCAGATACGGAGCTTGCATTTGTACGGTAGCGTCTTCGTTTGCTTTGCATCCCAAATGTGCCTTTCTGATCGGCCTCTTGCCATTAGACGCGAGGGCAACGCAGGGCCGAATCCACAGATTGCGCACTCCACGGGCTTCGCAGTGGAGGCGGCATTACGTGGGCACGGTCTCTGCCGGCCATTGTCTCTGACCGGTGGCGGGCCATGCACATGCAGCTTTGGCGAGTATCGCCGCCATGCCACGCTCACTTTACAGCGCGTGGACTACTGCAGACGAAAGCTGACCGCGGGCGCACGAAACCAAACTCACGCGAGGAATGCCAGGCACGACGGCCGGACGTGCGTCGGTGCACCGCGCCCTGATGAAGCGAGTCGAGGTGGAACGCACGCCTGCGCCGGCTGCGTTGCAGGTCCTTCCAGACCAATCAAAGCCGGGGAAACAATTTCCCGTCGCTCGCGCTCTCGCGGGGCCGGCGTTCGTACAGTCTGAAAGATGCCGGGCGGGAACTGCAGCCTCTAGAAGTCCCGACGTCGAGTCGCATCAGGCGCGCCACTAAGCACCTACCGTTCGGAACTCGCTCGATGCGGCGCGAAAGTGCGTCGCCTCGTACCGGGGATGCTGGTAGCACGTTTTGGGGCTGCGGTAGATCTCTGTGGACACCATATGATGCTGGGTCGTCTGTTTTCAGCGGTAGCCGCAGACTACGGGAGTAGGATGTGTGAAATATGTATGGTCTCAATTAAATGAAATTCAAACGGCCTATTTTATAATCAAAAGCGGCATATTTCAATTGACTGTGCTTACTTGAGACCCGATGTACTTCAGGGTAAACAAGATAGAGAGGTAGGGCCGACGCGAGTGAACGAGTGAAGCTCAGCGCCGGGCGCTCAGATCGGTGATGGCCAGGATGCCGTGCGCGACACTTTGCTCTTGACCAACCACGTCGGACAGAATGGCCGCCAGCAGCAACGCACACAGCCGGACGCAAACTCAGGAACCAGCATGCGAGTGTAACAGAATCGCAGCCCTCGCGACGGCAACATGATTGGGCGCGGACATTCGCGTTGGTGGACGACGCGGCGTGCAGGACTCTCCCCGCGTCGTCCTCTACGTTTCCTGAGGGCCGGGCTACCCAACGGTAGCATACCGGGGCGCGCGAGAGATTGGTCGAGCCGCGCCGGAATGTCGCTTACAAGCAGCGGTACGGCAGACCAACACAGCCGCGTCTCGTCATAACCACGGACACAAGACCACGTCTAGCGGATTGTTTGCACCGCGTGTGGGATACATGTTTCCAGTCCGGGCTCTTACAGTCGACGCGATGCAACGCAATCTGGGCACGGCAAGATTGCTCCTAAATTTTACCGCCACGACTCGCGAGCTCAGGCCGATTGTCGTCGAGGCTATTACCGGCACAGCTCGCGCGATGCGGCGAATGGAAAGGCCCGAGTTCGCCCACTCTGGAGAATGCTGCTGTCCTTTGTCACCGGCCATCGCAACGTCAGTTGACGCGGCCTCGTCGATCCCCTTGTGGACCAGCACTGCTTCACATTCACGGTGCGTCATTTCTCCGTTTACGTGTATTTCTGTTTAATTGTTCCTATCCTCAAATGTCCCATTCGATGCTGCGTCTTGTATACTCCTCCGCAAGCAGTGCGTAGTGTACGCGCGGGCGTAAAGCGTACAAACGAGAGACTTACCACTGGAAGGAGCACATCGAGCAAGAGCCGGCGTAACAGTCTACACGCGAACGCACGACGGCAAGATTTCTATTTACACCCGGGATTTACGTCTCTGATTGGCTTCCTGCTAATAGACGCGGAGGCAACGCAATCAGGGCGAAGAGAGCTGTGCCCAGATTGTTTACAGATCGCACACTCCGCGAGGGTCGCATCGGAGATGGCATTACGTGCGATGTTGGACCGATCGCCTGGTCGTCGTCCCTGGTCGGCGCCGGCCTTGTGTGCCCGGTTGATTATTCCAGGTGCGCAGTATTTCCCCACAGCACCGCGTTCGCTGCTGAACATTCGTTTTGTGCACAGAAAGGAATCTATGGCCGTCATTTAGCTTCAAGACTCGGGTTAGAACCGAGCAAATGAATAATATCCGCGCATTAACACAAAACCAGGACTCGCGAGAGACGGCGAAACGACTCGGATTGGCCTTGAGGGCGCACGTACGTATTAGTGCCTCAGGGCCACTTTGAGCCTGTCCCGGCGGGGATGGCATGTTCCCGCCGCTGGCGCTGTGGAGGCGTCAAAGACTCCGGTTACGCAGAATTACGCGCGCGATCGGAAAACAAAGGGACGAAAATAACGGAATACCAAGGCCCCGACCGCGAGTGACGGCAGGCGCGCCACTGCCAGTGGGTACCTAGCCGACGCCGTGCCGCTCACAGCTCACGGACTCCTCGGGGAAGCCGGGTGCGAGGGCGCATCAGCTTTGTGCTGAAGTGTCTGGTAGTGCCGCGGAGTGTTTGCAGCGGCTTTCCACAGGCGCAATGTACCGTTTACCGGGTAGGACGATGCCTGTAGTTAGAGTATGTTGTAAAATGTATGGTGGTCATAACAATTCGACGCGCGCTGTTTTTTGCGTTGATCTAATTTATTCACAATATCGCAGCATACATTTGTCAGCTTGAAATATCTCGGAGTCGACGCGCTCGAGAGCGATTGGGAGATCGAGCGAGAGAGCCCGACGATGAGGCCGGCCAGATCAGGCAAGCGCGATCAAACGCCACCACGATTGAGCGCGTCTGTCCGCGAGATCTGTGTTTGCTCCTCTACCATCTACCTCGCGCCTGGCCTCCCGGCCGTTTCTCGCAGGTGCGCCATGCAGTGCGACTTTCATAAACCAGAAACACGCCTAATCCAGCACAGAAAGCGCGGTTTTGCAGTAATCGAGATTTGGGCCGTTCGCGCCGACGCAGATGCGTCCGAAACGAAGGGTCGCACACAGGGACCTCTCGACGGACATAGCCTGGGTGAGTTGCTGCGCGATCAGTATACGAAATTAGACCCTGATGGAACGCTTTGCAGTGCTCGAGGGCCGAGAACGTGGAGTCGGGATCGGCCCTCTGAGTTCATTCGACGGTTACGCTCGCTTTGCGAGTCGTCCTCGGAGCAGCGTCCGCCAGCCCTCTGAACGTGCACAACACAACCGCACAACATAAGGGCATCATATTTGTCCGTTATTACCCTTGGAGCGTCGAAACGACGCAATCCTGCGCGTTCTGCTGCTCGCGCGTCGGGCTCGTCTAGACCGTCGTGCAGGGACACCCACGAACGACGCCGTGTCTGGGTCTTGGCGACAACACACGTAACAGGCGCCGTACGCCGCCGTGGGCGCACACGCGATCTCTGTACCCTCGAAACGTCGGACGGACGCGGACACTTATGCGACACTCAGGAACGCAGGGCGGACGCGTCTCTCTTGCATCCTCCACCTCGCGGCGACTGAGGCCGGGACGGGAGCAGCGCAAGCGAGCCCCATCAAATACGTACACCCCCCTGGAAACGCAGGGAAAACACATCAAGGGTGTCTCTGGAACAGCTGCGTTCCATTCGCGCACACACCTCGGCTCCACTCCTGCGGGCCGTCGTGTGAACGCGCTGGGCGGGTCTGCGCACGACGGGGGCGGACGTCTGGGTGTGCGATGTGTCACGGTGCGCGACTCACCGGGGTTTGTCCCCGCTCGAGGGGTATAAAGGCGCGACGAGGAGGGCTGCAAACTCCATCCCGCTTTCCTCCTCTTCACCGCCACCGCCTCCTCTCGCCCTCTCAGATGCGCCTCACCATGATTTCGACGCCCCTGTGCACCGGTACACCGCGTCCCACGAGCCCCCGCGACGCCCTGGCTGCTCGGCGCGAGTTTACACTCGGTAAGCGGAAGCTTGTTATCGTGTTACACTACGATTACTTACCTTTTGTACGATTTGTAGCAACGACTTCGTTCTGTTTGAACGCGCTGCCGGTGCGTCGTTCATTTTGGTTGTTACTCGGTAACAATGCGATGCTTAACTTTGTTTTCCCCAGGCTACGGATCCTTGACTCGACGGCCTGCTGGCTTCGATCTAGAGGCCGCGTTCTACGGGTAAGCATGTACATCTTGATCTATTAACAGACTACTAATTACTGTGTTAATAGGAAATCATCATCGATGTCCTCACAAGCTTGTTACCCGCCCCTTATCCGACTCTTGCGTTCGCCACCACCGCCTTTTCGTTTAATGACCCGCTTCAAGCTTCACGGTCGATCTATTACCGGTACGTGAACGTTGATTACTATCGTCACATTGTTATTAACCCGCCGTACGATTTACAGAAATGACTTTGTTACGTTTGAACGCGTCACTAGTACGTCGTTCATTGACTTTTGTTACTCGATAACAACCCGTGCTTACCTGCGTTTGTTACAGGTTGAACGCGGGGGTGTACGATTCGAGGGACCCCACCGTACGCGGGAATGAAAGGTAAGCCCGCCCTTTTCTTTGTAGTGCGAAACTGACCCGCTGTTTATTACCAGGCTTCTGTGACCGTCAGAGCAAGGTTGCCAGTGCTTGGGCAACCTTACTCGTCCACTCTTAATCCACCTACAAGGTTCGTTTTCTCGATCTTATCTCCCCCCGTCTCTGTGCTGATACCGCCGCAGGGCTAGCTCACTGGGGGGCCCCCTGCGTAGAGCCGGTAAGTCGGCCGTCGTAATACAAAAGTGACCTGATTATAGGTCGTTCAGAGGGGGTTGCTGCTTCTTGGGCAACCTTACTCGTCCACACTTGATCCAGCTGGAAAGTAAGTTCGTTTTATTGTATCTCGTTTGATTTGCGTGCTAATTTCGGCGTAGGACCCCCCCAGCAGCCGTGTTGTAGGGTGCCAATGCGCGGCATTCGATAATGGGTGCGTAGTATCGCTTGAACAAACAATTACGGCGAGCTGATATACATATTGTAGAGCGCGTACGGAGGCCCCCCTCGCCGTCTTATGGTAAGTTCGCCGCGTTTGATGGGTCAAACGAGCTGCTTATTCGTCTGGTAACAGATCTGAGAGACCGTACGCGACGGACTGACTGCACTCGCCCACGCTTAATCCACCTCAAAGGTACGTTTATTCTCATATACTTCATCTCGTTCTCGTGCTAACCTCGATATAGGAAACTCCTCCGGCCGTCAACGACCAGGGAGGAACGGGTTTGCCGGGCGGGCAATGCGAGAAGCATGACCGTTGGGGCCCGTACGGGCGCCCCCGCCGCCGTTCTACGGTACGTGCCCGCCTCTGTGACCAACAGAACGACTGGCTGACCAATCCATTCACAGGCCTCTACACGAAATCACAGCGGGCCTGACTCGTCCACACTTAATCCAACCTCGCGTACGTTCGTTTTCTTGAATTCCCTTTTCGTTTCCATGCTAACATCATCGTAGGGGGTCCCTCTACATGTCGACGATCGCGCTGCGGCTCGATGCCCGCTGCCGGGAGGGCGTACTGCGACGGGCGAGGTGCGCGCTATCGCCTAAACGAACGTATAAACGAAACTAACGATTATTATCTTTATTAGTGTCGTTGCGGAGGCTGTGGGCAAGACCGGTGCAATCGCGTGAACGAGAGACGAACGGACGAGTCAACAGACCCTCGCCTGCTCGTCTATGCTAAATCTAACCGAGCGTACGTTTGTTTGTTTTTGTTTGAGACGACGCTACGGGCGTACAAACGAGCTGTACGCCACCTGGCAACACCAGGTTTCGTAGCGACGAGCCCGCGCCCTATCGAGTATCGTGGACCGACGATGTCTGATCTCCATCGAGATTGTTGCTCGGCCCACCACCATTTGGTTTCGCCGTTTGGCGTCACGGTGGGTTTACCTTATGTTGGGGTGTTGATTTTGTTTCTGAATAGACTCGACGCCGTGCCGTAGGCTGCCTGGAACCGCCGGCGCTCGATGCTGGGTAGACTCCGATGCGACGCTGTACGCAGGGCTCGACGCCGCGAACGGACCTTGCGCGCGCCGTCTGCGGTCGACGCCGTTCTAGAATGGCTCCGAGGTGCATGGTAGTGGGACGAGACGAACGAATTTATTAGTCTAGAAATACGGGTGTGTATGTACAATCTGTACAGCGCGTCAGCTTGTAGTTCAGCGGCGCGGACTCGGCGTAGTACTGCGTACCTAGAGCCAATATAAACATATTTGAACCAACACCGACGCTTTGCGAGCATCTTTCGCGATGATTTCGTGGTCGCGCGATCTCTATCGTTGGTCGTCGAATCGTAGTTGCGAGTGTTGAAACACGGTGTCGGTTCGTTCCCTGCTTGACGCGATCGCGTCGAGGTTGTTGATCGTCGATAGTCTTGTAACAAGGCCGCAAGGGATCGGATAGTCGCGTCCTAGTCTTAACTTTGTTGATTACTTACCTGTTCCCTGTGTAGCGCGTTATGAGTTGCGCGCATCCGCTGTTGATAGAACCGGAGTGAGTCCACGAGCTGCCACTCCTCTGCTGAGCTCGACGTTCGCTGACTGAATGCTGCGAGCACGCCGTTTGTCCGCCGTCGCGCTTTGCGTGCGAGGTTGCCATCGCGTGGTTTGCTGACGGTCGCGCAGTCGCATAGCGCAGTGCTGGTTGGTGCGAGTACGGGAAGCCGCCGAGTGGTCGTGTGGACAGCGTTGTCGTTTTGCGGGGCGGTGACGGAAGGAGCGGAAACGGGGACGGGAGTGGGACTTGCTTTGTGCGGACGTGCTTCTCGTGCATGGCGCGGACGACGCGCATACAGAGGGTCGACGAACGGCTGCGAGCGAGAGCGGCGCAGGCTGCTGTGGCGGCGCGCGCGGGGAAATGGAAGCGTTGTGCGCGAGGGGCGTGGCGCATACAAGCACGTCTGGTCTGGTCTGGTCGTGGGCAGAGGCAGCTGCAGAGTGCCGGCGCTCGATCTCGCCCGCGTCGCAAACACGTCGCTGGACATGAACTCGCGGTGATCTTATAGTTTTGTACGTAAGGCCACTCTGCTGGAACCGGAGCTTTGGTATTGGGCGATCCAGAATTCACGGAAGCTACTACAAGTCCTGGAAGGAATACGCAATAGCGTTACAACTCTAGGAGTAAACGCCTTCTGGATTAATCCTGTACGTTCAAATCTTTGTAGGGTTCTCGACTTATCGCACTTTCGTTTTGCCCTCGAAGCCTCAGCGATGCGCAAGGTTCGATTGAGTCCGGCTTGGTGCTATGGGATGCGATTTCATTACACGACAGGTGCTGCCCGCTCTCGACATCCTCTAAGTGCTTTAGAGTCGACTGAGATGCTGCACAAGGTAGCAAATGGCTCACGAGTAGTCGTTTAGAGGTCCTGCCGCTCCATTACACGAATATATCTAAGATACATAGACGTCTAACACAGTCCAAGCCCCGCGATCGTGTCTGACCGTTTCACGAATGGACTTTTTGAGTTGATACAGACAGTGAGGGGGGTATAGGTGGATTAGATGCGAGTGTCCTACTGTGGCGGCACCAACGGCACCGGGTCGGCGACGAAAACGTTGTCGCCCTTGATATTCAAAAACGTATACTATCATCCCGTGAGCAGTTGAGCAGCGAAATAAGTCAGGGCACTCACCTCGGCTAGCTCTGCCCCGCTCTGTCTGTTGTAGTTGACGTACACGAGGTTCGGTTCCATCACCACGGGACGGAGGCCGGCCTCCTCGAGGAGGTTCCACCAGTCGAGGAACTCCGCGAAGCGTTTCCCCCACAGATGGAGCTCGACCTGCAGCTGCCCGAACGGAAGCGGCCGCCCGCTGGTCACGTACGGCTGCACCATCGCCTTGAACGTGTCGAACTCGTAGCCCTCGAGGTCGACCTTGAGGATGTCGATGAACGTGTGTCCGTTGCGCTCCATGAGGGTCTCGAGCGTGTACAGCTGCGGGGTGTCGCCCTTCTCGTGCTTGTCCTCGGGGCCCAGCTGCACGCGCGAGGTAAAGTGCGCGCGCTGCCGCCGTGCAAACGAGACGTGGGAGACCTGTCCGCCGAACGACTTGGACTGGTGGTCGTACCCCCAGATCTGGCAGTGCTGCGTCGCCTCGAGCACGGCGGCCTCCCAGGACGAC
>BSCZ01000044.1:0-36674 GCA_027924225.1 Bjerkandera adusta
CAGTGCCTGCGTGCCCACCGCTGCCTTGTCGTCGTCGTCCCTTTGGTGTCCCTAATCGTAGTGTCGAGCCTAGCTCCGCCACAGATCAAATTAAGTACTCACATGGCGTGATAGCAGGCTGATGTTCTGCGTGCGCAGATCCCAGCCCTCCAAGCCAAATACGGCATTGAGAACACGGTTGGGATCGAGGAACTGGTCGAGACGGACTACATTGACTCTGAGTATGACGATAACTCGGGTGGAAATGTCACAGAAGTGGAGTGGACGGCTCACCGGGATTCCCTCCGCATGAAGGAGGGTTCTATAGAGATTCGGACCAAAAGATGGCGGTCTGAGCAGGTACGTCAGCCCTGTATTATAAAGAACGTTGTCATCACTTACAAGGTACCTTAGCTGAATCGCGTGCATGGGGCATTGGCGAAACTTGCTGCTGAATCGGAGCAAACATCAGGAAAACGACGTCTTCGCTTGGAGCGTTTCCGCTGTTTGCCCGCAAACCGAGATGATCGGCCGCCGAGGTTTCCGAAGGGTAAGCATCCCTTCGTGAGCTGTGTGAGCGAGAAGTGGGCAACGAGGACAAACAACCGTGACCTACCGATGCGTGCAGATCCGGAAGGGTGGACCATATTTGATCTGGAGGTACGCGACACGGATTTGGATCCGGGGTATCTTGCGGCATTTGCAGAGGATGAGGCTGATGACGAGGAAGAAGATATGGCTGGCGGAGAGCCGTAGTTTATGTTCTCACTGCGTTGAGCCAATCTGTAGCATTCTGTTAGATATTGCCGTACGACGGGGGGCTCGAAAAACTGACAGAATTGACTTTGATCGTTGCCCATGCTGGTACTCCGCCGACATCAACCGTGAGCCGCACGGCATGCCCAATGATATCACGAAGGTCAATCAATGTCGGTGGCCCCAAGTCCCCAGCGTTAAGGTACATATCAACCTGCCACAGTCGCACGTCCAAAGTCTCCCTGTCCGTGCATCAGAGATGAACGTCGAGTGAAAGTGCAGATGACATACACATGATGCCATACCGTTGAATTTGTCTCAACGGCAAGGGGCCTATACCAGCGTACATGACCGAAGTGATGTACGCCTGTTACTTCCTGGGCAATTGAAAATATGTCCAATAGATCTCCGACCCATAGCTTCGCTGTATGAGCGCCACGGATGACGATACGTGCTTCTGCAGATGCATTAGCACGGTTCAATGATGTGTATCTCACCTGTTTGACGATCACATCGTCATAAAAGGTTGCGTCGGGTAGGAGTGGAAAGGAAGCCAGAGCTGTAGCGGGCTCTTGCCATGAGCGTAGGCCTGAGGTGGGATAACGTTGCTGAAGATGGCGAAGAACTGTCATGTAAAGGTCATTCGGCATGCGCGCAACCTCGAAGCGTTTGCCGAGTGCGAACACAACGTTGGCTGTCAATATGTCAGATCGAGATCAGGAAACGTAAAGAGCAACATACCATAAGTGTGCACAGCGTCGAGCTCTTGTGCTAGCATTTGCACAGTGCCACGATCGTCCGCAGTTGCTTTGCGCATGGTATGAACAATGTCTGGTAGGCCTGTATCTGTCGAGGCTCGCGCTCCTTGGGCAAGCTATGATGATGTTAGCTTGGATAGGTACGGGTATTAAGGTGGAGTACTCACTGTACGGGATGTGCGTATCGTACGATGGAATTCCCGGAAAAAGGTTGTTTCAATCTCACCACCGCCATGGTTATTTGTCTTGAAGCTCTTCAGGACTTTGTTCATGCGCTCGAACAAGAACGTCCAGAAGCAATGAAGGGGGCCAAAGTCCCGTACAAACTCGCCGATGTATTGAGCATAATGATGGTTGGGCTTGATCACGTCCGGCCCATATAGCTAAAAAGAACGTGAGTAGACAATATCTGTACGATTGAACTGCACCTACTTCGATGAGATCACTACAATATGTTGCTATGAGGTCCTCCGCCTGTCTGATATTGTCTTCTGTCAAGCGGCCGGAGAGGAGGATTCGCAACGCATGAGAGAGTTGGAGGAAATTCTCAACATCACGCGGATGAAGTTGCGAATGCGGAACCTCCTCGGCTGACCTCTTGCGACGCTTTCGAGCAGGTTGCTCGTCATCCCCTTCGTCGGACACGGAACCATCGGAGGAATAGAACAGGTCGTCATCTTCCTCGATAGCACCGGCATCGAGGATGATGTCATCCTCTGGATCGTCCGCAACGTACTACAGGTTCATGTTAGTTTTAGGGTTTCATTCACAGAGTAAGGAATCTCACCTGTGACCTCGCCGTAGGCTTGCGTGCACGCACAGGTCGCCTCGTGATGGGTTTGGGGTGCGGTGATCCGCGAGGCAACTGTCCTCCCTCCAAGTCAGTGATCCGCCTCTTGGACAGCTCTTTGGCAGCTTTCTTTCCCCGTCGCTGAGTTGCTGTGGCAGTTACAGCTCCCTTGCGAGAGGCGAGGACAGAGTCTGTATCAGAAGGCATATAGTCTTGCCAGACTTGTGGTACCTATGAGGGATGCACGTCAGTCTCGAGTGATAATGGGCATGAAGGAGCACGCACAGCCAACGGGCCCACCACCGTCGCCAGGACCAGCCATTGATCGGCAGTGAGTGATCCACCTGCGGGCTCTCCAATGAGACTAGGAAGACGGCCGAGCTTGGTTGGTAGTTGCATCTAATTTTCCATGAGTACGGCGCATCAGCCCAGTAAAAAATGAATTAAATACCTCATCTAGCAGCGCATGAAGTCGACGAAGCTCTTTCTTCGGACGGATAATTTTGGACTTGACCCAAATGCTATAGAAGTGGTTCTTAACGAGGCCTAAGGAGTAGTCAGATACATGCATGCACACGCTCAGCTACTGGGCACATACCGAGGAATAGATTATGCATCGGATCAACAACAACCATGCGGGGAAAGTCGAAGTATGGCAGTCGTGAAAATGCAGACCACCGAGTTGCATGTAGCTTGACAAAATCCGCCTTTGCCGTCTTGTTCTGGAGCCTCCGATACCGCTGTTGCTTCTCCCGATGCTCGGTGTTAGAGCGACATTTGAAGGCTGGTGTACGATTCGAGTTAGTCATGTAATGGTCTGTGTCATTGATGAATGGACGTACCACGCTTCCTGAATGCGTTCGCCGATTTTGCTTGCGCCTTCTCAATCCAACAGCGAGTACAAAAGTACGTGTGGCTGTGTGAGCCATAGCCGCCAATCTTATGCGCCGCGGGCTTGTCACAAACAACACCAACAAGAATGATGCGTACAAGACGTCCATTGGGATACCGCTTAGTAGCTATCACAACTCCGTCCTTCCACAGTCGCAAGAGGTCGTCAACGATGATGTCCAGGAAGTGCTGAATCTCGTCTGGACCTTGCTCGCGTGGGCCTGGCAAGACGCCTACGAGTAATAGGTTTGCCGTTCGGTAGCTATGGGGTTGTCAGGAATCAAAGCGCAAGGATGTGTGTGAGTAAGCTCACCGTGCACTGGGTTCTAGGTTGATGATGTTGAAGGATATTGGGCAAGACGAATGTGATGGCGAGCCTTGACTCCGATGATACGAGAACCTACGTATGTCGAGGATGTAAGTTACAAGACCTATATTGTAGGAAGATGGCAACGTACCAATCCAGCCCCATTGTGAGTCCGATACGAAGCTCTCCCTGCGGAAGCTCTCCCAGCTCGTACCGAAAGAAGGGTAGTCCGTCCGGACCCTTCAGCTCTTGGCAGATAGCGCCGTCAAATTGGTCCACGTAAACGTTGGGGACGCGGTCCTTCCGTCGCCAGGCATCAACAGAGTCTTCGATTGATGGTACAAGTGACTGGAGTTGGTGTGAAAGTGACTGATACGGGAAGCGTAACACTGGCTGAGGATTGGGACGGGTACTACGGCCTTTGGTGGATTGGACAGTCGACGGGGCTGTATTAAAGAGGGGAGTACCACATTCAGCGCAGTTGGCCTGGCGAGATATGCTGGACGGGTAGGGGCGGATGCACTTTGGACATACGGGGAGAACCTCAAAAGCGGGCTCGATGTCCATCTTTGCGAGGACGGTAGCGAGTGTCGTGCACATCTTGGGCTCGATGGTCACACCCGCGCGGAGAAGAATAATGCTGATTACAACAAGGATGGCGTCGCAAGCACGGAATGGGACCTTGCACTGCGTATGAAGCCATAGAACGAGGAGGTACACAAGGTACACGATAGGGTGCTCATGAATGTCGGAGGGAGCCGGAAGTGGCTGAGCCTGGGGGAGTGAGATATGAAACGGGTCGGTTACGGTTGGGAGTTGAACATCGTTTGCGTCGGCCATGATAAGAACATTGTCCAGGTCATCGCCAGGCGTTGTATGCTCGGCTATAAGGGGGCTGGGCGCTGAGGTGTCCTCTCCGTACTGCGCCTCCGCTACGATATGCTCATCAAGCGGTTCGTCGTCTAAATCCTCCCAATCATCGTCCTGAATCTCGTCCCATCCGTCAGCAGAGCTGAGCGCATCGGCAATAATTCTGGCGCCACGCCGCTCAGAGAGCAACAGATTTTCCTGGTGGGGACCCCTCGGTCGCAACGCAGGCTGGGAATCAACAGGGAACACCGAGGAGAAGGTGTCCGGACTGGAATGTTGAATGGGAGGGTCACGCAGAATGGTAGACAGTTGTGGCGATGGGGTAAGATCGACGTGCGCGGTGGACGATAGCGGGGCAGCATGGCTGGTGCGGTTGGCTACAGCTTCCGAGTCGTCATCGAGCGTGGCCTCGTCTGGAGACAGATTTGAGAGGGGTAGTAAAGCGGGCTTCGTTGAACGTGGGCGAGGTTGAGAGCGGCTGGCAAAGGTTACCAGTCGAGACGGAACAGGTTGTGCAGGGGAAGGGGAGTTATTCAGAAGTGACGAGCGACGGTCCGTAGCCTCGTGAGCCAAACGCGTTGTGCGGGGAACTAGACTGCCGTTACAAGCGTACGTCCGGCAGTTACAAGGCACACGGCTCGCAGAGCTAGGAGCTTCCTGTAGGGTGGTATGGGCGGGTGGGCAGCATGAAAAAACTGCTGACCGACGTACCATCATTGTATGCAGTCAGCGAGCCCCTTGAACTCTGAGCAAATGACCCTCCGACGATTGGTAGGTGTAGTGATGTCCGTCCGGTCTGCTGTGCGGGTACAGGCAGGTGGGGGAAAAGACGAGATGTGTTGCAGAGCCCAGAATATTCCAATGATGTTGAAACTCCGAAAGCTCTGTTACTGACCGGATAAGTAACCATTAGAATGACCAGACAGAGCTCCTACCGTGCAGTGGCCTCTCCAGAAACCATTTCTAATCATGCATACTTGTGACTAGAGATTCGGATGCCTCCGTGGTTGGTAGGGCAGACACGCGCGTCCGGTGGGAAGTCCATTGAATACTCAGAGTCGAGGTTTGATGGCGTAAGGTCACAGTTTCGTAGTGAACAAGCTGTAGAATGCAACCCAATCAGCTGGAAATCACACCTCCCTCGAGAGCGCCACTCGCCATAAAGAGGCTGGACCGCGCATGTAAGTTGAAGTGTCAACGCAGTCGTTGACTGAACAACCGGGTGACTTGTTCTGGTGCATCTAGCTTGAGTAGCAGGGACTGTGGTGCTGCGCTGTGCTGGCTTATTTACTCCGAGGTACGGCTGAGGTGAGCTCGAGGACTCTACGATGGAACAGAGAGCTTCAACTTGAAGTGGTGGGTAGGAGAGACGTGAGAGCGAGGCTGCAGACACGCCAGCAGGCACGTCACATCAGGGTCACAAGTTCACAGTCACGGTCACACATGCAACGGTTTTTGATTATTCCTCGAGGATGTAGCACTACTGGGGCCTCAAAAAAGCGGACCATTGCACAGCCAAGGCTGCCATAGACCAGCAGAAAACTGGAATTATCCTAAAATAGCTGCCACTTCGAATGAGGGTCGTCGGTGTGCAACCGCTTTCGAGCGCGTGACAAGACGCTGGCGGGCGGGCGAACAACCTGTCACTAGCCCTCAGTTCCGTCCATAAGGCAGTGTATGGTGTTCTACTCACTGGGAATGGCTGACGAATGAATCCATGGTGTATTGCGCGTCCACGGATGTTATCACGCTCGTTGGTATGGACCTGTATGGCAGCGGAGATGAGTAAACTAGGTGCGAGGCAAGAAGTATCGCATGCAACGCACGGACACACTACAGACCCAGTCGACTAATTTGATTGATAAACCAGGCTGCAGATATCATGAGATAATTAAACCCAGATATGGTATGGAGAAACTCACTTCTTCTAGACACGCTTTGCGCAGCGCTGCGTCAAAGAACAGGTGTGCTGCATCTTCGAGCGGGAGACGGATTTCGCGGACATGCCCAGGTAGCAGACCTCGAATCCAGCCTGGGGCATCCAAGTTGCATGGTGTGCCTTCGAAGCGATCCAGAATTGCGCGGGGACTGTAGCACAGTTCGTCTTCGGTAAGTGTGAAACTACGTGAAACGCGGGCAGTTGCGTAGAGGGTAAATATGTCTGGGTCCACGAATGGCCCCTCTTCCAAGCCCTGAAAGGTGTCTATAATCAGTCAGAAATTTCCTAGAGAGAGCGCACATACCTCTGCCCGATGCACGAACAGGAATACGCTGACCTGCATCGCCCCCGCCATTGCGGTACCACCGGTCTGTGCTGATCTACCACGGACCTCCCTCAAAAGCCACTGATCGACAGAGTCTGCAGTGGGGAGTTCATTCAGCTGGCATTGAGGCAGTTTGGGACTGCTACAGCTATTGGAGTGCCGCGAGAGGGAAGGCCTATTGGGATGAAGCATGGTTGGTGACGACAGCACGGTCAAAAGGTCACTTACGCGGAAAGCTGTGAGGAGGATACCCCAGCCTACATCCTGTTAGTGCTATTCCGGATCACCGAGGTAGCTTGGGGGTGCGGACAGGCCAGAGGAAAAATTGGTCACCAACGAGAGTCGAACGGTGTGTCCAAAGTAG
This sequence comes from Bjerkandera adusta, assembly GCA_027924225.1. Lineage (NCBI taxonomy): Eukaryota > Fungi > Basidiomycota > Agaricomycetes > Polyporales > Phanerochaetaceae > Bjerkandera > Bjerkandera adusta. Next base: position 6,980 of record BSCZ01000044.1, read on the forward strand.
CGTAGGCGCCAGACACTGGGCGTAGCCAAAGCATCCCGCATGGGATTTGGAGCTCGGCGCTACCAGCACAGAACTCGCGGGCCCTTGGTTCGCCGTATGCAGACTACTTCGGGCACCCCAAGTCGCCCACACGTATCCCTGGCCGGGATACTTTGCGAGAAACGCAGTGAGTATGTCGAAGGATAGGTATGCACTTCCCCTCAGGCGTTCTTGAAAACGGGACCCTCTGATCTCAGTTGCACCGTAGGCCGGGAAAGCTTGTTCACGGAGATCAATTCATGTCGACCTCCCGTCGTTCTCGGGAGGTGAGGCGTATGAAGAAACTTCAAGCCGTCGATCAACGTGTTAACTGGGACTCCTCGCAGCTGGTGCTGATACGCCTCGCCATGTCCGAAAACCTACTCTCTCAGACGAAATGACTATAGATCAGCCGATTATTAGTTTCTCTAGCCCGCTCTACGCTTTGCATTCACTTGGACCCACTCGAAACAGGACGTCTGTATCGGATAATTCCAGCCTTCTCGCGTTCAAGGGAAAATACTTATCGATGAGATCACACGGTTCGCACGTCTCGCTTCATCTTAACACTCCTTTGTGTTCGTTTCCGCAGTCACGCGCTGCTGGGGTGCGGAGACTTCAAATACCGCCCTCAAGCTTGGGCTACCCACACAAATCCTCTCTCCGCCACCTCCACTCTCCCAATGCATCGCTGTCTTCAAATTCAGGAGATCCTACGCATCATTGCAGACAACGTCGACCGGAAACGCGACCTGACTTCCATGGCCTGCGTCTGCCGTGGATTCTACGAGCCAGCTATGGACGCAGCCTGGTACGACATGCCGGGAATGGGCCCTCTCATGATGTGCTTGCCGAGTCAGTGCTGGCGTATCGACGAGCACAAATGGCGCGGGTTCATGGGCCTGGGCAAGAAAGATGGCGAGGATGTGCAAGGGGAACGCAATGAAGGCGGTGAGGGTGATGGAGAAGATGAACAAGATGAGGATTACGACCCCGAAGACGAGGAAGACAATTCGGAGGGTGATAAAGACGAAGAGGACCACGAGAAAGACGTGCTCACAGAAGGGGAAGACGACTTGGGAGAGGAAGCACGCAGCTTAGAAGAGACAGAACACGATGCACAAGACGGCGAGGAGGGACACGAACAGGCTGACGAAGAAGGGTCCGAAGAAGAGGGAACCGATCTTTCATCACACTCCGTGTGCAGCTTCGACTCGGAGGGAGAGTCATGGGTCGTGAGTAATCAGGTCTGTACGTCGATGTCCTCTATATTCAATTGTTATCGCCAGACCATGTCACGAATGCGGAGGCCTAAACCCCATCATTGGGATCGCTTCCACCACTATGCTCGTCGCGTCCGCGAACTCGAAATTCCCTCTGACTTTACTCTCCACGGCCAACGCGCAACGTATGTCGATAGCACATGCTGGGAACAACTGGTGGCAGCCTTTCCCGACCAGCATATCCTGCCCAATCTCCGACGCCTCAAATGGAAGGACGAGATTCATCTACGCGTCGAATATTTCAGGTTGTTTACGTATCCCGGACTCTACGATATCCATTTCGAGAACGATAGCGACTCGGACTATGCGATGGTTCCCATGCTAGACGCTTTCCGCCGCTCTGCGCTTCCGTGCGTACCGAGGATCGTCAAACTCAGCCACTTCCACGATAGTAGAACGGGATGCTACAGCCCGCTTCTCGTAGAGTTGATATCATCGACACTATGCGCCATGGACCACCTTGTCGACGTCTATGTCAACTCCCCTCTCACTGTGGACGCGTTAGCCCACCTAGGCACCCTAAAATCCTTGACATCCCTCCGGTTCGTCGTGGCTCGGAGCGATCTCGTCACCCCGCCACGCACGTTAGTGGGGAGCGCAATCTTTGCGTCCCTATCTGTGTTGAAGATCGAGACAGCCGCTCACGACTTAGGTCCACTGTGCTCCGCTCTACGGATTTTCCCCTCAAATCGGCTTCTTACGCTACAGTTGGACTTGGATTATAGCTTCTACGCGGAGCACTACGGGCATACAAGTCAGCCCACTGCTCAGAGCCTACGAAGGTTGTTCGACTCGCTTTGCAGGTTCAAAGCGCTCGAAAGAATTTCCATAGTGTTCGACGCGGGTGTCTCCCTCGCTCCCGAGTTCGTCGTAGACGGCGAGGTATTAGCCCCTCTACTGGGCTTGCCAGGCATCCGTCACTGCGATTTCGGCCACTTGCCCCTCGACCTCTCTTCGTCTTTTATCAAGACACTCGCCGAATCATGGAAGTCGCTCGAAAGCCTGGACTTGGGGGCGAGCTGGGCACGCGGGGATATTATGCAAGACACTCTTGTGACCAGATGGGGTGTTCCCGTCGAGCACCTTCTTCCGTTCTCCGTGCACTGCCCTAATCTCACGTCCCTTCGGGTCCGTCTCGCATCCTCCGACCAGAGTCACCCTGTCGTATCAGGCAATGCGACCCTGTCAGCCTCCATGCTGTGCTCTCTCCATCTATGCGGTTCAGACATCGAGGACGAGGACATCGAACCTATCGCGTCATTCGTCGCCTTTGCCTTCCCCCAAGCAACAGTCTTCAATTCTCGGTATAAGCGTAGCCAGTCCAACAAGGTCAAAGATCGTTTGACCAAGCTGAACCAACTCAAGATCGAGATGACTGCACGAGCCGCCGCCAGCGGCGGGGCATGAGCCTAATCCCATTGCGGTGTACGATTGATTTTTGTATCAAGACTGAACGTCCTGATAGCGTACGCAAACATGTAACATAGGATCCATCCACTAATGTAGTCGACTCCCCAAATCCGAAGTGAGCGGCCCTGGTCAACTCATGGCTGCGAGGCGCTTATACCGAGTGCACTTGCCAGCGGCGTTCACCTCGTCGACACAAGCAGCTTGGCTTCTCTGGTAACCCTTCGACTCCTGCTCTCAATGCATCACTGTCTGTGTATACAGGAAGTTGTGCACAACATCGCGTGCCATGGGACCGGCCGTGACCTTGTATCTATGGCACTCGCATGTCGCGCGTTCTACGAACCTGCCATGGACGTCGTGTGGAGGGATCTACCAGGAATGTAACCTCTTATCAAATGCCTACCAGAGAAATTTTGGCAGCTGAAGGAGATGGAGAAATCCAGGAAATATAGGTCGACGAACGAATTCTCAACAAGAAGGACGACGGTTTCATCGCGTTATTCTTAGCTTATATCTTCCCCCGAGCGGAGGTGTTGCGGTCGGAGAACGACGACGAAGAAAACCACCGGCGACGCTTCGATAGGCCGAACACTCTGAAGGACGCGGCCGCGGACCTCCTGGAGGCAAGATCTCTCTCGTAGTACAGCAGCGGATCCTGACACCGAGTCGAACGTTGTCGTAAACATACATCAGATCCAGTTTGGCCTAAACGTAGTCCTGAATATGTATACTATACCCAGAAGAATGAGCTATTTTGCGGAAATGAGGTTGAGACCCTGGGAGTGTGTGCCGGCCTTTTCCGAGTTGGTAAATAATGGTGCGCTTAGACGTTTGCGGAGTTCTGCACTCTCCATCCCACTTCATGCACCGCTGTCTCGAACTCGAAGAAATTCTGCGCAACATCGCAGACCAGGGCGACAGGGCAGGGACCGTCGCCATGGCTCGCACCTGCCGTGCCTTCTACAGCTCGGTTATAGACTTAGTTTGGAGAGATCTACCCGGGTTGAGTCCGCTCATCCTATGCCTGCCAGCGCATTGCTGGACACACGACAAAAGCACCCCCGTACGTAGCATCAGTAGCCCCGAACGATATTTACTAACCTTCGACGATAGGTGACGGTGTTTGCCACCCAGCTCAGCCCCGACGTCTGGACTCGGTTCCGCCATCATGCGCGTTGGGTCCGTACTCTCACAATCCAGCAGGAATGGCTACGGGCGAATCGGACCCATCGGATCGACGTTTCGTGCTGGAACGCATTGCAAGCAGCATTTCGGAATGAGCCTGTCCTTCCGAACATACAACGTCTGGATTGGCGTGCGTATAACATGCTCACGTTCGTGAAGCTCTTCCTGCAGCCTTCTCTTCGCTGTGTATGGTTCTCACAGGCCTGCGGACTGTCGGGGTCGATGAGTGACGTGGTGGACGCGCTCAAACGCCGCGCGCCGTCTCTGACGACTCTTGTATTTCGCCATGGCCATCCCATGTTCTCTGCATACACTCCAGACCTTTTGAATGTGCCGTCGTCGACCATATGCTCCTTCGAATACCTCACGACTCTAGAAACGAGTAGTATCTCAGACGACGCCCTTCGACACATCTCCACCCTTCCCTCACTGACAAGCCTCAGCCTCACCTTCTCGGAAGTCAACCCCGGAGACGTGCTCCGCCAGCACGAACCCAGTATTCCAAAGTTCTCTTCCCTAACCCGACTGCACCTCTGTGTGACTGTAGCAGGCGCATCCTCGGCCCTTTCCTTCCTGAACCTCATCCACTCTGTCCGTCTCGACCATTTCGATTTGGCCATTCTCATAAGCGAAGACTACTCGTTCAACAACCCCGCGAACCTCCTATTACCAGCCCCAATACTCGCCCAACTGTTCCAGACGCTTTCCAAATTCCCCATGCTCAGCTCCCTCGAAGTGAAGCAACAGCGCCCAGAACTCCCCGATACCGAATACATCGCCGACGAGAGCATGCTCGAGCCGCTACTTCGCATGAGGCGCATGCGCGAAATCGACCTCAGCAGTGTTCCCATGCGGCTCTCCCCGGCCTTCCTCGAACGACTCGCCAAAGCCTGGCCAGAGGCAAAGACCGTCCAGTTGGGATCACGCTGCTTTACAGTCGGCCCCGAGTTCGACGTCGCAGTGGAGGACCTCCTGCCGTTCGCCGTACACTGCAGGGAGCTCGAAGACCTGTCCGTCTACTTCACGCGCTCGCGCCGAACACCTTCGTATGAATGGCTCCCGCTGGTATCTGCGCCGTCCTGTCTGCGCTTCTTTGGTTTCCCACCGGTACCGCTTGCTGCTGAGGACGTCGAGTCCGTGGCGATGTTTCTGGTGCATGTGTTCCCGTCGGCCACGGTGAATTTGTTGGGCCTTCAAACCCACCCGGAGGTGCTGCAGAGGATGGGCGAGCTGAAGCAGAGTATGACAACGCCGACTGCTGTCAAACTCATGTAACTTATCAGAGCCTGCCCTGTACGTGCTCCTGAAACAGAGGGAGAAATGTTAGTTCATATGATACATATAAGAATGCAACGGCCCACCCATACGTAGCACTGTCGACCTCCCAGAAAGCTCGGATCTCAACAGCGATAAGGTACATCCATTGATCCACAAAATATATACACACAGGCGCGGATACTGGTACACAAAGTACACGGGCGGTCCAGAACGAACAAGAACCTATGTCACGAGAATCCAACTGTGCGAAGCAGAACAAATAGGCGGGGTAAACGAAAGTGAAGGCGAGCACGAGCGCATGATGGGAGGTATATATCAGACAACAGCGGAGGGAAATCCGAGGGAAGATGCAATATGGGGTTTTCTGGTTGTACAAAGGAAGGTGAACGCGCACCACGACTGGCGTGTGCGAAGATAACGAGACGGTGGTTGCTGCGACGCGGGAAATTGAGAAGGCGACGAGCAAGCGGATGGTGGTTGGGGTAGGGTGACGATTGGTGAAGTGTATTGGGAGAGAGGTGGTGAGAGGGGGTGGGTTGTAGACGTACAAGGAGTACAGCATGGTACACCGGGGGGTTATGGTACAACGGACGTAGCCGTGGAGTAGTGAGCGTGTCGACCAGATAATCTAGTCTGATTGTAACGGGAGCACCTGGAAGTCGAGGGATATGGGAGCACGGTAGTGGTTATTTCGATGGTATGGACACGATATATTGACAGGGAATACGGAGGTTGAAGGGGCGCCGGATAACAACGGCGAATCCAGAAGATGGAGCATTGCGGCGTAAGGAATGTGGGGAGACAACAAGTCCCTTGATGATAATTGAAGCACTGGAACGGGATTGGGTAGAATGAAGGGTGGCTTGGTGCCTGGCGTGCATGGAGATGATAAGCAAGAGCGTAATTGACAAGAAGTCCGACGCTCAGATGAGGAAGGCCGATGGACGAAATTGGGAGAAACCAAGGAACACGGGGGAACTTGAAGTAGATGTGAAGTGTCAGTATTGTCAGATCTGGAAATGTGGCAGCTGGTGTGTGATCGAAGGATGCATGAAGAAGAAAGGCATGAGAACTGAAGGGCAGGGGGATGTTGATTGCCTTCGCGAACTCCGACTAGCCTGAGATGTTGAGAAGGAGGCCAGACGCGTGTTGTTGAAGTCGTCACGTTGAGCGTCTCCAGCCTCAATGAAGTTGGAATGCACTACCCAGGCCTAAACCGGAGCCCACGCCAGTGATACTCTCCTCCTGGGCATGGGCCAGGTTTCCGAAAGAGATCTTCCGAGCGAGCGCAGCGCGTGGAAGCGGCGCGGTTGGACGAGCCCGCCGCACAGACTTCGACGGAACGCTCGCGGGCGTGACAGGAGGAACGTGAGCTAGGCTATAGGGGCTCTCCGGGACAGGGGAATAGGGAACAGAGAGGACGGGCGACATGGTCGAGGCTTGATGTGAACGCAGCTTCCGAGTAGAAGACGGGGGTTCAGGCGTCGGCTGAGGGTTGGGCAGCTCGCCGCCGAACATGTTCGGGTTGCGTTGCAGACTTGTCCTAGGCCGAGTCGAACGTGTCCGAGACTGCGCCCCGGAAGTCTTGTCTGCCTTCGCGGTGGCTTTGGAAGGGGTCTTGGGAGCAGCCTTCGCACGAGTGGCAGTTTTAGGTGCGCACATACTAGAAGGGATCATGGGAGATGTGGGAGTCGGAGAAGAAGCCTTTCGCCGAGCTCGTTTCGCATTCCTACTGCGAACCTTCTCTTCTTCATCAGAAGACGTGACGTCCGAGTTCTTTGCATTGAAATCGATGCTCATGGCGACCGACTCCAAACTGTTGCGGGAACTGCCATACGATGGGGCACGTTTGAGACTTGTACCACTGGACGTGAAGGTCTCAGAACGTCGCATCCTGCGAGTTGGCATCATCGGCTGATCTGACGCGTTCGAGACGGACGACAGGGATTTCCTGTTCGACGACAGCACGTCCATGTAACCGGAGTGAAGCGTGGAGGAACTTGGCGTGGAAGGTTGGAGGGAGAGCGATGGTGAGCGTGCGTGAGTCTTGTAGTGTGGGCTGGTTAGTATACGGTCCGTCTTTTGAAGACGGCGAGAGAGGCTACAAAGGCCATCAGCAAAACATGATGGCGGATAGACAGAAGTTGGTGCGACATACCGGCTGATATTAGCATTGTCCTTGATATCCTTTTTCGCGGATTGCAGAAAGTCCATACTTGACTGCCTATGTAAGGGCCGCTTGCGACCGGTGTTGGTTGTCTGCTGCAGCGGCGCGTCTGTGCCGATGCTATCTTCCTCTGCGATGGTGTCGCTGGAGGACTCGTCGGACGAGTCTTTCGCGCGTACGCGAGCCAACTCTACTATCTTTGCCCGCGTTGCCCGCAGCGAGTGAGGCCAGTCGTCGCCCTTGGCGTCAGCGACGCCACGTGCGATCTTGTCGAGAAGGTTGGAGGGCGGGACTGGCCCATTGAAGGGCGTCAGCAAGTGCGAGGGCAAAGCGTCGAGTGTCTGTGATGCAAAGCGTGTCGTAAAACGCGTGTCAAGACGCAAAACGAGGCGCGACGCGGTCAGCAAGCGCGTCGAACACGTAAACACGTTGGGCGGCGTACCCTTGTCAAGAGCCTAAGCTGCTCGGGCTTCCACTCCGCTTCCGGGTCGAGCGCGACGTCGTAGTTAGAGCTGTTCCAGCTGTCTGTGCTGTAGCGATTCGTGTTTGTCGTGAACAGCGGGAGTGGTTCAGCGCGCTTCGTGGGCGTGTGGGGCGCGGAGCCGTTGGCGGAGAGGATGGCAGACATCTCGCGGGGGCGGGGAGGAAGAGAGAGCGCAGGGAGCGGGGGCGGGGCGACGGCGGCAGACGGCCGTCTGTGCATACTGTCCGTTAGGTAGCGAGCGACGGTGAACAGGCGAGAGTAGCGTAGAGCGAGGACAACAATGGGAAAGAGCAAGCCAGACACGCGCGCTTACCAACCACCAACATCAGAAACACCGCCCACGTGCGATTTAGGGCAGGTCCCGGCGCGCCCCCGACCATCTCCGCCCGCGGAGTTTGAACCTCGTGCCACAACCGCGTCGGCGCGCGTCAGGAGCGCGTAATTACTTCTCGCCCCCGACGTTGGCGACCGAACAACAAGGGCTGTCTTGTGCAGCTTGCGCGGGTCCACCGATGTTGTTGACGACGACCACCTCGAGGTGTAGAGCTGTCGGTAGACACGCGATGAAGGTCAGAACTCGAAACCGAACCGCGTAACATACCACCGCCCCTGTGCATGCAGTCGATCCCGACGGGGACTCCTAAACTTGTTTCAGCGCCCTCCGAGTTAACTAGCGTCGTGGTAGGCCGTGGTGTGCGAAATGGGCGCATATATGCGCGAAACGACGAGGACGTTGGGCAATGCATCTGCCGGTGTTCGACGAACGGAGGAGAGGATGTTGGTGGAAAGGAATCAAGTTGTTCGTAATACGGCTCGTAATTCTGGCAGGACATCCGAAACGGTTCACGTCGCTCACCGAGACTCACACGGCACGCCACATCGGACGTCACAGGTACACCCAAATGCGGACACTCTTGTCGCGGAACAGCCTGCGATCGCTATCCGCGGATTCTATCATGCGAGGGAATTTGGGCTGTATTTCGCTCTACACATATGCATGGGTATGGTGCGGGATTAATGATGTGCTATGTGTGGGATGGTATCGTCCGTTCGTGGTAGGGGGTCTAGGGTATTATGGTACAGAGCGTTCGCGTATCATCTCGTGTGGGGATCAGCGGCGACCCCGAGCGCCTTCACGCGGGCACCCAGCGGGTGCGGCGGCGGCGAGCAGTATTGGCCTCGTTCATCGGCATCGGTGGCGTGAGGCGGCGGAAGACATAGGCCATGAAGAGCGAATGGGTCACAATTACGGCACCGACACCGAGGGCGAAGTACCGCAATATCGGAGATCCTTTCCCCTCCTGGTTGACGCTTTGCGTCACAGGCAACTTAGACGCAAGCAACGAAGCCACGAGGAAGAATGCTCCACTGTATGGCCATGAGTGAGATTTGTGTATTTGATAGGTAGAGGGGGGACGTACGCTTTCGTCCACGCGTCTGGGGTCGCCAAAGCAATGGCGATGTTGAAGTATTTGTTGTCAAGCGAGAGCGTGGTGTTATCCATCCACCGTTCGATGCGCTTTGGGGACGCGGCGATGCTCCATAGCCCGTCCGTGAACAGGCGCATGAGTGCTAGGCCTGATAGGGTGTAGACCACGCAGATGCAGAGGGAGGTCTCAACGACGCCCCAGTTGCTCGCATTGGGGAAGGGTTGCTGACTCTGAGCCATGAACAGGATAGCTGAGCCGCTGAGGAAAGGTATCAGCTTGGACCAGGATTGTAAATGCAGGAGGACGTACATGAGAACACCTCCGCATATTACCATGCGCTGGAAACTCTCGCTACAGTACAGGCGATTGAACGCGTTGAACGACGAGATTTGCCTCTGCCCTGCTGCTCTACCCAACAATCCTTGAAGCCGATCCACCCTCCTCATATATACCGCCGCGCATCCAAGCATGATGATTATATGCAAGATATCCACGAATGCGGTCGACGGAAGGTGCTTGACTGCGCTCCATATGAGAGAGAAGTGAAGACTAAGGAGGAAGGGGAGTTTCTTGATGCATGTCCAGACAATGTGGAAGTGCAGATTGAACACGGCCATGGACCGCAATCTTTGGACGTGTGCTGTGATATGGGTATCTAAGGGAGTCACAGTTAGAATGTAAAGGCGTCGAGTCCAAGAGAGGCGGGGAGCTCACCTCGACGCGCACGGCAAGACTATCAGGATGATAGCACTGGGGGTACTGCGATTATAAGAAGGTCGTAGGCGTAGTAGGCCTACAAACACCATTTTGCAGTACTGCGCTGCGCATAGGATTAAGAAACAAGAACCTTCTACTGTCACGTAGAAGCTGCGTGATATTTGGACATGTCAGATAACTCTGAGGGTCACGCCGACGTTGGACGCATCGCCCAAAGAACGAAGAGAACGTTCGGATACACAGGTTGAACAGAGCCATAGAGCTTATAAGGCACATGTCGTGGTTCTCAACGTTGTCGACCTTGGGCACGGTACTCCGAAGTCAGCAAGGAGGCCGCGCCGTCAGTAGTTTCGTCCAAAGAGAGGTCATCATGATAAGATCGAGGCAGTGTTTGTCGCCGAGTACTTCTTGGGGCGTAGGATGGGCTGTGAACGTCAACCAAGTATCGTGTAAGGCTGGCGGTGCCGACTGCAAGGGTGCGTGCGCATAGCCAAGACACAGCGAGGGTGGTAGTGGGAAAGAGCAATTCACGAAATTGCCGTATTTGGAGTCGGCGTACAAGTGCAGCGGTGCACTTCCTCTTTCAGACCTTGCCACCATCCCGTACTTTTTATACGGCAGGATGGCGACGATACTCGGTTATCCGCCAGCACAACAAAGACCCTCATACACTAGACGAACATGTACAAGCAACAGCACATCTCCTTCGTGCGCGACTTTCTCCGCTAAAATCCTCGTAATCCCACTCACCTTGCCAGCGCGCCCCACAGGCCGTCACTTGCGCCGATATCGGCACACAAGGGCCGTTCGAAGTCGTACACCTCGGTCCATTCGACAAGTACATCGAGAAGGACCTTGCTCCTGAACTGTACGAAGAGTACGACTGTGACTGCGACGAAGCGCCAGAAAGTACGCGGACGGAATGCCTCGTGCAACAGCTAGACGCAAACCTCCTCACGTCCGGCCTTCTGATCAGGTATGTTTCGTCGTGTGTAACGGGTTCGAACAGCATCTCACCGATATACAGCCCATTTTGTGCTCTGGCACGTCTTCCCGCCCTGTCTATGAGTCCAATCCTGCGGACGATCGCCTGGCTCGGCTACGTTTTAGTAGCGACGAGTTTCGTGACGTCTGCCATATTCCGTCTTCGCATGAAGTTCCTCGCAACACCTGAGCGGACAGCTCTCTTTGCGCAGGTGCGAGTCATCTTCCTTGTGCTATCGTGCAAAAAGCTCATGGGTCAGTTCAGGAGCTTTCCAGGGCACAAGCGGGCTGTTGGTCTCTGAAATCGGTTGCGGTATCATCTCCGGCCATAACAATTTACGGGTTAGTCTTATGCCACTCGTCGTAGCGTTAACTAATCGTCCGTTCAGCTCGATTACGGTCTTCCTTGTTCTATTGTCCGGGTGGACCCTAGGCCCAGATGTGGGTGGGATTTCTACGCTCGACGCCATAGCATCCACCGGGAAACTCGAAACCACCATCTTCACTTCGGCCATAATCTGCGGGATTCTACACTGTGGGCTGGTCCTCAGAACCGCTATCAAACTCGGGTGATAGGCCTCAAAATCCACGGCACTATACTTACACCAGCCCGACTCATCAGAAGTCACAAACGGTATGTTTTTGAGTATAAACCTCATGTTCTTCTGTATTCCGTGACGTACCGTTCACTGTTCAACCGTATCCATTACTTTGCGGCATTCTGCTACGAGCTCTACATGTACCTGTCTTGTCATAGATCTATCTCTTCGACGACTAGCTACCATGCCAGTCTTCTGTTACATAATTCAATATCGCTGTTAATTCATTATCGTGAACACAAATGCGGGAGCGATGAGAGGTATGGGCCAGTGCTACTTAGAGAAACTCTGCGCACATAAAATGTAGGAAGTGCAACTTGCGATGTTTCCAGTGTTGTGTCGAGCTACAATGCTCGCATCTGGATGCGCCACACGACCGAGTTACCTTCGGCATAAATTTGAAGTAGAACAAGACGCTACCCGCCCTGTTTCTTAACACAATATTATTCAGGTTCCCGACGAAAGTACGTTATTGATTGCTAGTAAGACAAACAAGACATTGCTCTGTATATGATCGCAGCCTCGTAAAGATGAATGAGGGTAAAAATGACAGAAGAATACAAGTGATGAATAAATTGAAGGTGATAGAGCTCTAGAGGCTGTACCACAGGGCTAGTCGAAGGTGTGCGACAAGTCCGTAGCCGAGCGAGAGATGGCTCTTGTCACAGCGAAGTGATGCCAGTGAGCTGAGGGACAGGGCGTGTAGGGCGGGCCCGCTGAGTGGCGGTCGGAGCTGAAAGCTTGGTGAGGCGACAGAATACCCGCGCCATGTAGAGCGAAACGCAGACGATGAGCACGCCGACGACTAGCGTGGCGTACTGCAAGAGTCGCCCTCCGCCCTCGCCTTCCGCACTGTCCTGATTTGTATCAAGACGGAATGTGGAGGCGATCTGAGAGGCGACGAAGAAGATGACTGCTCTATAGTAGGCGCGGGTTGGCATTATGGGCTCTTGATAGAAGTAACGAAAGCCTACCCTTTTGTCCACGCTTCCGTGGTGGATAGCGCGATGGAGATGTTGATGTACCCGCTTGTGAGGGAATGTGCTGCGTTCTGCAAATCGTTTAAACGCAAATGCCAAATGGACACCCAGCAATAGAGACACACCTGCGTCCACAGCTCTGCTCCGCCTCGGGAGAGGGCAACAGTCCAGAGGCCTCGAGTATATAGGTTTGAGAGGCCTAGCCCCGACAACGCGTACGTCACGGCGATCGCAAGGAACGCTTGAGGGAACGTCCAGTCATCTGCGACGTATGGCCGCTGCGATTCGGCCGTCCACAATACACTCGCAGCGCTGGGACGTGCCCATAAACAAACGACATGATGTTACAATAGAGAGGGGACGTACATCAGAACGCATCCGCAGATGATATTTCTGTAATCGCTCCCTGCAGCGTAGTCGCGCACGAACTTTCGGAATGTGAAGGTGCGCTGGCGGGGGGAGATCACGTCCAGCATGTCCTTGAGTCTTCGGATGTCGTGGATGTACATCGGGATGCAGCCCAGCATGATGAGCACGCGGAACACGCCTTCGAAGGGTATCGACGCAAGCCACCGCTGCAAGGTCGTCCAGACGACATTGAGGATGAGTGTGACTTTGAAGGCTGGCAGCATTGCGGGGGAGAGGCAGAGTCGTCACTGTGACTCCGTCGTTAGATATACATATAAGACGACTACAGTTACAGGCGGTGCAGAATATACCTGATCCTTGTGGTCCGCGACGGTTTGTATTGGGGGGATAGTTGAATAAAGTCCATTGAGCAGAGGGGTTATGTATCGCACCCTATCCAAACGATAGCTCTACAACTGCGCAGTGGTGAACCAAAGAGCTCCGCGCTATTATTCTGTGAGGCCGTGAAGGTGTCCTTGTATCCGTCATGCAGCTATGCGGATTGGAAGTCAAACGCATAGCCCAAAGAACGAGGGGACCTTTCGGAGGCACAGGCTTGGTAGAGCCACAGAGCAACTGAAGGATCTGGGCAGCCAAATATGTCTTCGAGCCCGTCAATTACGACCAGAATGGGTCGAAGACCTTCATTGTCGGCGATGTTCTCCAAAGAGAGGTAATCATGATAAATGGGAGGCGATGCCGAATACTCCGTGAGGCAGAGAGGTATTAGACAAGCCGAGTACTTCTTGAGGCGGGGTATTGTAAGGGATACGAGGACGCTAGAAGCCTTCGAATGCAAGGAGGACAGCCAAAGGGCGGTGGTGGTGTATGAGTAACACGAGGCGCCTGTACTTGGAACCCTAATATCCATGGCGGGACGCTCGGACGACATGCGCCTCCATGTTTTTCGTCGGCGGGTGTATAACTACCATGACTCAATCGGGACCTCCAGCAGCGTACATCTCGAAATCTTCCCCTCGGCACTCCCAAGATGCAGAATCATGGCGAATTCATGGTACGCTGCACTCATCGTGTTTTGCGACGACCAAGCCGCTGATCCACAAAATTCACCAGAATACCTATCCATGTGCAACTGATGCCAAATGGGCCTTCGATGTCGTATGTCGCTCACCCAAACCGCTAGGAAAAATCCTTCGCGATGGTTGTTATCTCGTGGAACATGACACATACGATCCCGAGAGTGATGCCGTCCTGGGGTGCACCTTCGCGGAAAGCCTCGTCCATCAACTCGACACAAACCTCCTTACGTCAGGTATCTTGTTCAGGTAGGCTGCTATCAGATCTAAATCTAGACATACATGCTGAATTCATCATATCTAGTCCATACTGCACCCTGTCACACCTGCCAGGAATCGCCACCGCGCCCGTGTTACGTGCGATTAGCTCGGTTGGCGTTGTGTCTATCTTGACGAGCCTTGCCACGTCCGCGATCTTTCGTCTTCGGATGAAACTCTTGAAAGACCCAGCACGTCAAGAGGCATTCGCAGAGGTCGGCAGCCTTTCCTCAGTCACGCCCCCCGCTTCGCGCCACTCATGTTAGGACTCAGGAATTCCGCCACGCGCAGAGCGGGAATTGGTCCCTCAAATATGTTACCGTCTCCTCGCCTCTGGCCCTAATCTACGGGTACCTCACACTCCCTTGGCCGGTCAACACAATATACTCATCGTTCCATTGCAGCTCCATTATGGTTTTCCTCGTGCTTCTGTCCAGTTGGACTGCCAACCCTGGCCCTATGCGGAACGACCCATCATCCCAAGCTAGCCAGGTTGAAATTATTGTATTTATGTGCGCGGTTGCGTGCGGCATCGTGAACTGCGGGCTGGCCCTCAGGACCGCTCTCATGCTTGGTCGCAGGCCTCTGGATCTGTTCTAGACTATTGTAGCCATATTGGATGACATCACTCGAAGGTAGGATGATAGCACCTGAATTTTACAATTCCCAGACCAACTTTGCCGATTGTGCATATGTAGCTTATATTTATTATGTGTCTGCCTGTCTCTGTGGTGAACACCTTTGCGAAAATGAACATTGTGAAGGAGGTATGGTAAAACACAGCGACCAGTCGCCGAAAGAATTTGAGTGTCATAAAGTCTGTGCAAAATTGCAACACATAGCAGGAGGAACCCGAAGCAGCGTGTATACGTTGAATTCCTTCCCTTCGTTCCTATCGCCCTGCTTGTCAGACGCGCCAGAGACGCTGAGCCCGCCGCACGCCCATCTTCTGGAAGACCGTCACGGCCAGCGCAGAGTAGAGAGCACCCCCGACGAGGAGCACAGTGAGGCTGACTCGCAAGGAAAGTGGTAGCTCCCGATTGAACTCCAGCGGTGCGTAAAACGCGGAAGCGACGCGTTGCATGATGAGCAAGACGAAGCCCCTGGGACGTAATAGCATCAGGGTTCCGAGCCAAGCGTCAAGAGTTAGGGTATGGACATACCAAACAGACCAGGCCGCAGGCAACGCCAGAATGAGAGAAGGGTCGAAAAGGGAAGCTCTTGCATCTCGCGCAGCCTTGAAGAATGTAGTTAGCTTCCCAGTCGAGCGCCACAAGAACCGCATTGGAACTTACGTGTATCCACCCCGCCCTTCGCTGCGGCGACAGAGACAGATGAAAGAGGGTATGCTTCAACGTCTCGCCGCAGAACACGCCCATGACAGCACATGCGATGCTCATTATGCCTAGTACGGCCGGGACGGGGTGCGCAGCGACGGGGCTGGCAGACCGTGTCGTGATTCCTTCAACGAGCGTGTACTGGACGTCCATCCCAGCGCTTTCGGAGGGTCAGTGACCATCTCTCGCGCAGCGATCGTGGCGCCCCGGTTCTACTCACAATATCACGAAGGTCGATAATAGCAGGTGTTTCAATACATCGTAGTGATAAGTCTCCTTCCACGTCCTAAATTGTAACAGCTGGAGCCGAGGAAGATTTCCGACGTTTGCGAGGGAAGTCAAATGGACGTTGTAGATGTTTGGGTACGACCATAAGAGGATCCGGGAGACCAATTGGTAGGCAAGCGGTTCGCGCGTGGGGACGGGGATTTGCCCCGCTGCGTAGTTGCCGTTCTCCGACATCTCGGTCTGCGTAGTTCGGCTGGGCTGATGTGCTGTGGGACATCGCCATCAGTTCACGTCTCCCTAGGTTAAGCTTAGCACGGTCCCCTTACCTTGCGCTGTGTATAATGCTCGACGGCCTCGACTGTGGGTGGTGATAGTTCAGGACAAGTCGTCTGGACGGCGGAGAGGGGCCTAGCTATGAGGGAGAGCTCCCTATAGCCATATGGCCCCCCACGACGTGCAGAGCCCAGCACAGCTAGTTGAAGCTGCTATGCTTTCTCTTTTCACAATAGAACATAGTGCAGAGCCCCGCCGCAGACGCCTGTACAGCCAAGTTACAGCGCTCAGATGATTCGGATCGCAAATGATTGACGCACCATGCTATGACGAGCAGCTATATCATTGATTAAATCCCCACCCCAAGGTAGATACAACTCCTGCGCTCTCGTGCACGAAGGACCATGCGTAGGACAAGACAGCACTGTACGAATTGCGGACCGTCCACCCAGGTCTGTACAAGGTTTAAGAAGCTCACTGTACAGCCAACACTAGTCAGTCCCACGCAGTCGAGATGAGCGTTCATCTCACCAGAAATTCCGCCTCGTGTCGTATAGCAATCATATATCACGAGCCGTGACCGAGTTGCTCATATTAATATTCGACACATGTCAATATGATCCTGAACCTCTTTGAAAACCCAAACGCAGATAGTGGTGTTGGATCTAGGAGCCATGGTGGTCAGTGTCAGACATGAGCGCGAGGAAACGCCCAAGGGTAGATAGCCGTGAGAATTGATGCGTGGCGCACGGCGCGTTGATGTCCGGCGTGTTCCTTTGCATTCACCACTCACCTCCGCCACGTACATATTGCTCAATCATCTCTTCAGCGTACAGCTACGTCAGGCGAGTAAACAGCTGGCATTTATATTGCATTTGAACTAACATTTGGATCAAGATGATAGGCAATCGGCAGTGCCCAGGTGGAACGCCGAGTCTGGCACAAACTTAGAGTCAATCTTTTCCTGTGTGCACCCAAAGGTAAATTGTTCACTGTTCTCCTATGAGCTGGTCTCGAGATAATTTATTCATTGCATCTTTCTGCAGCGTAGGCGCCAGGAAGGCGGCACGGTCCGTCGCAGATCACGCGCGATATCTACTTCTTCGACTCTCCTTTATCCAGAAAGCGCTTCTTTCAAACCGCCACCACCACGTCTACGATCCCACCTGAAATACCTCTCCGATCTAGCTAGGTCGATACATGGGCCACCAAGTGTTCATAATCGCGAGAGTGAAGGCCCGCGAAGCCTCTCACGCAACATACAGATTTGTTGCCGGCTACCGCCACCACTACTGTGATGGCGATGGAGCTCTTGAAGCAACCCTTCGCTTTCTACACGTCCTAAAACAGCCTGACAACGCCGATGTCATACGCGAGGAGATACGTGCACTCGACGGGCACTACGGTGCGCCAGGAAAAGAGCCTGAACCCTCCGATATGCCCTGTGGTTTTCTGTCTACTGTGCTCGCTGCCAGCTGGGATGTCATCAGCGAGGGAGATCGTCTGATAGTAGATGGAACATGGCTCTGGGAGAAAGTCGTGTCTGTCAAAGGGGATATCTGGCGTACGTCGTTCGTTACTGCGATCTATTCCGATCTCACTTACAGAACCATTCACGCAGCGAGAGAAGGGGCTGGCGCCACCGTCCTAGATATCACGGACTTCGAGCACCCGCACTGTTCGTGGTTCACGCGCGACAGCACCAGACCTCGCGGGCCCCTAGTGTACCTGCAGAAATATTACCCTGACGAGGTAGGCCCGAATCCCAAGCCGATCCGAGTGCGACAACCCTCCCCCGATTTCTTGTATGGCCACTACACTCCGACACCCTCGGCCAGACCGCCCCCTACTATCGAAGAACTGACGGCCAAGCGAGCGGCACGCAGGGCCTGGCTTCTGGGACTCGTCGACCGTTTCCGCGACATCCCGTCTGTTACCGACGAAATGCTGGCGCAGACCTGGCCTGGTACGTTCCGTATGCCTGCTACCCCGACTCGTACGAAAAAACGCGGCGGGAGCGCCGAGGAACAAAGGAGCCAAGGCGGGGCCGACGAATCGATCGAGCCACACAAGCCAGAGGGATCGCCCGACGGCACTCGCATTCCATCTCTGGTCGACCTTACCCTCCGCGACGCCTTGAAACAAGGTATCGATACCGGCGATATCGACAGGCTCGAAAGCTTTCCCTGGCTCGCAGAGAGAGCAGACGTTCTCGCCGAGGTCTTACACGAGTACTCTCCGTTCCCCGATGCTGTGGTGCCCCTCCTCGTCAAGCTGATCCAAGGCTGGAAGCGCAACAACGCCGTCTCGATCGACTTATCCGGCTTCAACATCACTGACAGCCAGCTCGAATCGGTCCTCCCAGAACTAGACGGCGTGCGCACGCTCAATCTGAGCCGCAACCCATCCCTCACCACGACCAGCCTCGAACTCGTCCTCGAGCGCCTTCCTCACCTCCGCCGCCTGCTGATCCTGAGCTGCCCCGGAATCGATGATTGCCAGTTTACCGTTCTGTGGGTGAGAAAGAGGAAGCTCTTCGGCAAGCTCGACGCGCTGTACTGGGAGCTCTTCCATAAGCAAACCCTGCAACTTCATCCAGAGCTGAGCCTCATGAGCACGCTGCCCTTCAACGGGGAGGTTCCCGTGTCGAGCGTCATGCTCGCGTCTCCTGCGGTCGTCGTGCAGACCCTCACCACGTTCTGGAAGATGTTCGAGTTTGGCTACCTGATCCCGAGAGGACGCGTGTACGAGATCGTGTGGTCGCTGCCGATGACGCCTGACCAGACGTGGGCCGAACGCGGTGTTCTCCACTCGTTCCTAGCGGAGCCGTGGTGGACGCTTAATCTCCCGTACAAAGGCTGGATGGTCGTCGTGAACCCGTTCAGCCTCAACGAGGCGCGCCCCAAAGAATGGGGGTTCTTCCCCTACCAGATTATTCGCCAAGAGGTGCAGGAGGCTCAGGAAAAAGCAACACCGGAGAGTGCAGAGAAGACTGGTGACGCAGAGGGCACTCAACAAGAAAGCGAGAAAAAAGCCCCGAAATATGAACTTGTCATATCCGTGGGCCAAGTGCATACCCTGCGCGAGTACCTGAGCAGACTCGTGGATGAAGATGGGAAGGTGCCTGCCCCGCCAGAGGCGGTGGAACAGCTCGAGGCCTTGACGAACCGAATGGGGGTCAAACCGATGGGACGAGAAACGGTAATGAAGTGCCTATTCCGCCGCGGATGACAAAGGACTGGTGTAACAATATTTCAATACAAAGGTTTTGCGCATGCAGCAGTCGACAGCCTGAACTGCGGCGACTCAAAAGCCCGGACAGTCATCGAGCAGGGATCTCAATGACTCTTGACCTAGTTTTGAGACTTAGTACTCGTGGCGAGCCAGTGCGGGTGTGGCTTACCATATGATCAGTGCATGTTCGTGTACGTACACCACGTAGGCGTAGTTTCTTGCAGTCCTGCGTATGCCTGCTGGTGCGATAGGGCGGCACTGGCTGGTTGACGATGCGAGGTGGCGCGTCGGTTCGAACATGTTTCGTAGTGTTTAGGGGATAAACGAGAGTGTTTTCTGACGGCAGACAGAGTGTCGAAGTGGCGAAAAGGAGGAAGGTGAAGGTGAACAGAAGAAAGTCGAAACTCATGTCGAGAATTAAAGAGTGGTTGGAAGGCAAAACTTTGAAGGCCATGGGGTCAATAATATGATTCGGATGTATGCAGAAATGCGACTGACTGATTTAGTGTAGACCAGAAGATATGGGGAATGCTTTGAACTCATGACCATGCTCGAGATTAATACTGAAGGGATTCTAGGGTCAGTAGACAACTTGGACAGCGTATTGCAAACGTCTTTGGTATATTAGACAAGGATAGACGGTCGTGACCTGTTTGACAACGAGCGCAGTGGGATAAAGTTTGCAGCGCTGATTTAGGAATAACAGACACACCGCAGAAAGCATCGCAACAGACAACAATGAAGGATCGTAGACGGGTGGCGCGTTGGTGGCGGCGAACTATCTATCGATAGCGACCTGAACATCACAGACTTTCCGTGCTCAACGGAACAGAGGCAGTGTTGGGCGGTGTTGTAGCCGGGCGCGGACCGCCAACGAGGTGCAGCTGGCCATCGATTGCGACAGGCGTGAGCAGGCAGCAAGTGGCCCTGAATTGAACCATGCGATAACAACGCGCATCTTAGACTCGGCGATTTGGCGGAGCTCGCATGTCTAGACGGCGAGCGCTGGACGTGGTAAGGATCCAGGCACGCGACATTGATGGACTAGATGCCCTGGATCGATGGTCAGGGGGCCAAGACGAGTCGGACGTCCCGCGACGCACGTTGGAGAGCCCCGAGCACTGGCATTCCCGCGTCGGTCGACGAGCTCGACGGTGAGAGAGAAGCCGCTTCGCGACGGAGGGCCTGGTGATGGGCCTGGTGCTTCGGCCCGGATCAGGAAGCCTGCAAGCTAGAAGTTTAATCAAGCGGTGCGCGTAAATGAGCTCTGGGGTCGACTCGTGCGTCCTGTCGCGTCTGCTCTGCAGCAACTGCACTCTGCACTGGCGAGGAGTTGCTCGACGTCGAGCACGGTGCACGGAGGGGTTGTTCTGCCGCTGTCCGGCGCCGTTGGCGTGCGTCTTGCTTGGCTCGCGCAAAGCGCGTTGTTGTTCGCTGGCCGCGGATGTCGTCACGACGCACACGGGCGTCATCGCTGTGATGCGACTCGAGAAATGCAGGTTAAATTATGCGCATCGCTTAGCCGGTTTGATACTCCATAGCCTCCTTCGGCGGGGGCGACAGCCTCAGCAGGGGGCGTGACGGGTCACACATGTCGTCGAGCGAATATGCCAGCGGCGGCGTGCAAAAGAGCAATCTGACGCGTCGGGCGAGGCAAAGCAGGGAGCGTCTGTGCCGGAAATGGTGCCGATGCTCGATTCGCGGAGGCGGAGGGGCCGGCAGGGGCACCGGCCGGCGTGTCTTATAAATGAATAGGGCGCGGCCCGAAAGCGTCAATAGTCAACGGAGTGACGCTATACGTAACGCGCCGTACTCCGATCCACCTGCTCCGATGCCACAAATTGCCCGCCCGTGCACCTCCTTCATGTCCACCACCATCTCCCGCCGCCTCCTTTGAAGGCATCCACCCACCGTTCTCCCCGTCGTCCACAGCGATCAGCTCGTCCTGCTCGCTATGGCCGCAGTCCAAGGGCCTGCGTATGCCTCCTCGCCCTCCTCCCCCGTCTCTCCAAGCCGCAGAGATCGTCCTCTTCCGGCTCCCCCCATGGTCGCGCCAAGGCCACGGCGTCTGCCAAATCCTGAAGTAATACCCTCGATGATGTCCTCCGTCGCTGCTGGAAAGCGAAAGGCACCCTCCGTTCCGAGTACAATACCCCGAGATGCCGTCCGCCAGATGCTGGGGACACCGACCATCCTTGCTCGTCTAATATCACATATGCCTTGGTCATTATTCCACGCTCTCATGTCGACCTGCCGGGAGCACCGCCGCATTTTTTACAAGCCGCAACTGCGCGACGCGATACTCGAGCGGTACGTGCCCGGGTATAGGCTGTGCCTAGGGAACAGAGATGTTGCGGAATTCGCCATTGACATCACCACTGAGGACTTGGCTGTTTTCCGTGAGTTCCACGTTCTCGTCCCCAGGTGTCGTCATTTTTTGACCGTTGACACTGTCCACAGAAATGTCTCAGAATGTCCCCCTCCACATCTACCCCATGCACGCCCTAACCATCCTGAACTCGCCGCTGTATATTCCAGATATCCAGCCTACCGACCCATACACCACAAAACTCGTCGAGTTTACGCAGGCTCACAGCCGCTTCGTACTACTCCTGCAGTCGCTTGTCCACAGCGGCTATTCCGTCAGTTCACCGATGGACTCTGACGACTTTGCGCTCTGGCCTACGAGTGAAGTCCGACAGCCCATTATGTCGGGGGTACGCGAGCTCGTCTTTCCCAAGCCTCTTTCGTTCTTCGATCCGACGTCTGCGGACCGATCGAGTCAAGACGACACGCTCGGTGCGAGGAGCAGGACCGGGAGACGCATTAGCTCAGAGGTATCTCATGTCTCGCGCTCGTCGTCTGTCGACGCTCGGCCCCGCGCGTCCGTCGACTTCCACTCGCTCCCGTCGAAGCTTACGCGGAACCGAAACCGCCTGAAGCCTGTCCTTTCGGTATTTGGTGGCGGCCCCAGAGTTCCACCTCCTCCGCCGTCAGCTAGACCCCCTGGGCTCAGTTTTTATTCTGGAGGCTGGCGACGCACGCTGGTAAAGCGGCGGTCTGGCTACGCGTCCGGCGGCGCGCTCTCGGAAGAGGACGACGAGCCCTTGCCGCGGCCGAAGTTCCTCCAACGGCGCTCTGCGTCGCTGCATCGCTCACCAGACTCATCTGTGGGAAGCTCGAGTCCATCCTCGTCCCGCAGCAATGCCGAAACGGACTACAACACGGATGCCTCGAGCGTAGCCCCGCGGGACGTCACAAAACCGGTCTCCTCGTATAGCGCTGTCCTGGCGCCGTCGCCAAGCTTTTCGCTCCACGACATCGGAATGGCCACCTCGCGCTTCCGGGCACCCATTTTGCGCGTGTTCGTCCCTTGTTCGCAGCTAGATGAAGTTGCTATCGCCGCCTGCGAAGAGCAACTGATGAACGCCGGTCTGTGGAATCAGCTTTCGGCCGGAGACATCGTCTGCAACTTCGGCTTCGTTCCGCCACCAGAAGAGGACAACAGTTCCCAGTCGTCATGCGCTCTGCCCCAGTCAGCACGGCCGAAGCAGCGCCGCAGGTGGCTGATGTTCAATGGCTACTGCCTTGTTCACTATATTCCACCGTCGCCTCCGCCGGTCGAGAACTCGCTCACACTCCCTTCACCGTTCTACTTTTCGCACATCCTCCCACCGCTGTCGGACCCCCGCTTCATCATGGCCATGCCGCCGCTGTCCGGCGGCGCCTCGGGGTCTCGATCACCGCGCAGTCGAGCGTACGCAGCAGACCCGTATGCGCAGCTGTCGCTTTCGCACGTACGCACGCGGGTGGCCAGTCCGCACAGTCCCGGCGGGTTCGCAGTCGTGAAGAAATACATATGGCTGGCGCGGATACCGTACGTCGGTCCCAACTCGCGGACGGAGGCCGGCGCCGCGCTCGGCGAGGGCTGGCAGGGCGAATGGGTGCTCGAGACCGAGGGCACGAAAGAGGGCAGGCAGAACCTGTTGGACGCCGTCAACCCTGACGCCAACGGGGGCACGCCGCGCGGCATGTGGGAGGTCGTCCGCGACAAGTCGTCGTATGGCCGTCTTTGGATGAGGTGCGTCGCCGTTTGTGATGGACAGATCGGAGGAACGAGGCACTGACGAACGTTGCAGGCTCGTCGCTCCCAACGTCGACTCCCTGCGCCCTGAGCTCGCCGTCGAATAATGACGCTCCGATCTTATTATGTTAGACACTGACCTGCCATTTTATTTTATTTAGACAACGACCCCGGACATCTACCTTACCTGCTCACCTGTCACACCAGCACTCTGCACTGCCCATCGTCTGTCCGCATCGCATCTGTGTATCTTACACTTACTGAATTACCTTCCTTGCTACTCACGTTGTAAATACGTCCTCCATACTAGTCTTACCTCCAGCCTAAATCCTTTCTTGGACCCATCTCATGTGTTCTTATGCACGTCTTGTATTACTTTGGGAGAAGCGACGGACTTCGCGCTACCGCTGTTCTGGACACTCTTCGCATACACCATTTCTACACGTAATTTACATTAGGGAAATACGGATGATGCTCCTCTCCACACCCCTCGTCGTCGTCGGTGACGTCTGCCAAGCCCATACCGGGGTCTACGTATTTCCTCTCTCCAAGATTACGATCTGTGCAAGTTTCGATCGATCGAGAAAAGTATTCGTATCCACCTTCGCCAGAAATCTGGATTTCCGGAATTCATTGGAGTCGACGGAGGAGGAAAAGTGGTATGGTTATGGTTTGCGTTCACGTCGGTGATGTAGCGTTTCGTCGGCCTATTTCTGGCCGGGATATGAACGCGCGAGCCCGGCGCGTTCCAGAGTATTATCTCCGGGCTGCCGAGTTCAGCAGAGAGTTTCAGCAAAGCTTGTAGGGCACGCCGGAGCCGAGGAAGGATTGCTGGAGAATCAGCTCCAATCTTGACCCTCGACTCACCGAGGCTGTCCTATACTTGGAATGAGGAGGACCGCACCGGTCGCTATTCAGTACGGTTTCGTATCGATGCTTGGAGAGAGACACGGGTAGAAGGGTGGGGCGTGAGCGTGGTGGTCGTTTGGTAAGGAATCTCGGTGGTGGGGGTTGGTACTGAAGCCGAGTCGGTGGCGTGGCGAGGGGGTTCGAGCCCCAGGCCGCAGGCGCTCCCCCATTTGTGTTGCTTGCGCTCCGTGCTTCACCTTATGTCTCAATTCCTTACCTCCGTTGTGTAGATAACGGCACGGCTGCTGTGTGGCAATTCGGGGACCTTCTAGGGCTCCGAGATTAGCAGGATAAGCCGCGCACGCACTACTGGCCGTCCGCCAGCAAGAAAGAGCGAACAATACTACAGATTCCGTCATCGTATCGTACACAGGGATATCCAATAAAAGAAGGTAAGTGTCCAGATGGGTATCATACCTCGAACAGCAAGCTCAACGGTATTGATGGGAAAATTACACCTGCTCTGCGACGACGGGACCCGCGGCGGCAACCTTGACCCGAGCTTGGTGAACGCGGAAAGCATGGCCGACGACATATGTGGAGAACATGCACAAGGGCGCCAGAATAACGATATCGGCCGCGTACTCGAGTCTCATCTCCGTCTTCGTCCACGGAATGGTCATTTCCTGGGGTTTGCCGTAGTACCAGACGAAGCCCATGACCTCCACAAAGAGCCCGACGAGAGCGCTGTGACAGTGGTAATATGTTAACGGAAAAGTAAAGGAAAAGAAAGGAGGGGATAGAGTGGCCGTACCTCATACACATATAATAGGGAATGTCAAACGCCAGTGGGATGTAGCGGTAACGCCACCCCGGGCCACGTTCCATGAGCACCTAGTGCCTATGTGAGCTGCTGGGTCAGGACCCGACAAGGCGAGAGCGCGTACCTTGCCGAACTGTTCCGCAGTTCCGTCCTTCTTCGCACGCCGAATGCGGGCCCAGAGGCTCAGAGCGGTGGTCATGGCGTAAATGTCGAGCCCGATGGTGAACATGCAGACGGCGCGCTGCAACGGAGAGACGAGATCGTCGATGCGGGCGAGCATAAGTCCATAGATGGGTCTGTAGTCTGTGTTAGCGCAATTCTGCTGAGATGCTACCCCGGTGTGTGCGTACATGAAGAGAACACCAGCGGTCAAGGCAGTGTGGCCTGTCTGATGGGAGAGCGCAGTGATGTAGAGATTGGCATAGTCGGGTGCGGGCTGCTCGTCTTCAAGTTCGTCCTCAAAGAGCAGCGCATCCTTCTCGTTGAATGTCTTCTCGTTCAACACCTGCTCGTAAACTCCAACCAAGTTCAACTGAGTCGGTGATGCGACATCAGTCTTCGTGGGAGGCGCTGCGAGCACAGCCTGAGTGGCCTCAAGCTGTACGCTATATATGTAACATCAGCCACGAAGCTTTCTCTCGGTCTCCTCAGAACTTGCCATTCGGTAGCGGCCTCTTGGTGAAGGGACATGTACGGACTGAGTGGTAGTAGGGGGATAAGGAAGATACCCATCGCCGCGGGGTCATTTATAGCTCATCAAACGAGCGCCCACATCTTCAGATTGTCCCCGGGTGTCCGTCTGTTGTCCTCGCCGACGACAACAGTTGACTCACCTGCGACGCTTCCGCTATATAGCTGGACACGGATACACCCCGCCTCTTGACGTCGTATCCCGACGAAGAGCGGGACGGTTCATCATCCGCCGTACTAGGCGGAAATCTACAGTACTTGCCTGTGGGCGGCAGCGCCAGTAGTTGCGATGATCATCGCAGAGATCATACGAGGACACGAGGTTACACGCCTGGTCAGGGCGAGGACAAAGCAGTGTGATAGTAGAATAAGAGGCTGTGTTTCTGTCTTCTGAACCTTATACATCGGCGGCAGGAGATACCATAATTTACCCCAGAAGGAGTAAATCACTCAGCAAACGCTGATAGTTGCAGTCAGATGTTGAGCGGCGTAGTTAGGAGCATTAATAACATGTGTTTTTGGCCGTTCGAAATTGCCTCGATGCTTGGGTACCCTGGATTATTGTCGTGTTCTCAAACTCTGATAGCACTGGTATGATCATGAGGAAACAACGGCATTTGGCGAAGCTTTGGGCAGACCCTTTCATACTATCTCTGTTTCTGAATTCTACAATCCTCATAAACTGCGGTTGCGACTTCCGTCCATGACGGTGAATATCTGAGACACTGAACGGAGCCGCCACGGCTCCGGTTTCTACTCGTATACCCTTGCTGTGATTTCCGGATTCCTTGTTTTCCTCGGATATGATTCACCGCCTTATGTTACTATTTACCGCCGCCTGAAGGCCGAGTAAGCGTCGAGGGGTTAGATTTGAACTATAACACCTTCCAGAAACGGACAGAAGTCACAAATGAGTAACGTCACGCTCCGAGCAGCCCGTCACACCACGCGCCTTGGGGTTCTCTCAAATACCACCGCAACCCTAGACCATGCAGACTGACGTGAGCTTCCCCCTCGCTCTCTAACATCAACAATATTTACACCATGAACCCTCAGAACGTCGCCCTCGAGCGCGAGATTTTTGGTTCCGACTCTGAGCTCTCAGAGGACGACAATGAGGGTACGCTTCCCCCTGGCTCATCGCCTCACATTACTGAATACGTGGTGCTTTATTGCAGTTCCGTCGGGCGCCCGTACAAAGGCGTCGCCTATACTTGCAGAGCAGGAAAGCTCAGGGGAGTCAGAGGACGATTACAGGCAGGCCCGGAAGGTGGTAAAGAAGCGGCGGCCACGCGCGCGCAAGGATGACGGCGGCGCCGAGGGACGACCTGCAGCGCGGAAGCGGAAGAGGGGGCCTGCGAAGGAGGAGATTGACCTGAGCCAGCTGCCACCTGAGGAAGGTACGTCCGCAAGCCCCCATTCCGCGTCGCAGTCCTGCATGTCTCATGTTATGGCACCGCGCTTGCAGCCAAAAAGATCCAGCTCGACATGCAAATCGAGGCGATTCTGAAGCCGAAGAAGACGTCGCGCCCGAAGAAGCGGAAAGACGACGACGTGCTAGACCGGGCGGCGGACGAGGAGGTCTCGCGGCTGCGTGAGTCGATGTATACCGCGGCGCAGGAGGATGAGCAGGCGAACCGCGAGAAGATACCTGCTACGGCGAAGCTGAGGCTGCTCCCGCAGGTCATGGATGTTCTTCGGAAGTGCGTACTCTATTTGACCTCCCATTCGCAGACACTCATGTCCGTCCAGATCCTCTCACGCACAGTCCATCATCGACAACAACCTACTCGGCGGCGTGTGCCGGTGGCTCGAGCCACTACCAGACCGGTCGCTCCCCGCCCTTGACATCCAAAAAGAGTTCTTCCCCGCACTCAAGAAGATGGAATTCATCGACAAAGACGTGCTGAAAGAATCCCGGATCGGGCCGGTCATCGTGTTCTATACAAAATCCAAGAAAGTGACAGCGGATATTTCTCGTATGGCGAACGAGCTCATATCGCTGTGGTCCCGGCCTATCATCAAGCGCAGCGCCTCGTACCGCGACCGTACAATTACGACCGTCAGTGTCGACAGGGGCGAGGGTGGCGGCCAACGCGGTGGCGAACGGCTCAACGCCATTCTCGCGCGTGCGAGGGAGGGCGACAAGAACAGGGTGCGCAAGAACGCCGTGGCTATCCCCACACGCGAGCTGGGTAGTTACACCGTCGCCCCGTCGATCAACGCTGGTGTCATGCGGGATAACAAGAGTGTGGATATTGATATCGAGCGGCGGAAGAAGAATGCGGAGAGGTTGCGCCAATTGACGAGGAAGGTCACAACCAAGTCATGATATGTCTCTGTCTTCTTTTCCTCCCTCCTACATCATTTTGGACTCCACCATGTTTGTGTATTTGCTTTCGTGTTAATTACTAGAGTTACAGCTTTGTATGATTTATACGTTTGCGTATGGGGAGCGTCAGGCAAGCTTCGCCACGTCCGTGTTGACGAACTGGTTGACGGTGAAGCCACCCTCGGGAGCCTTGATGAACCCGGCCTTCTCGAGGACGCTGGCGCAGAGCGGGTGAACAAAACACGCATTTGCGTAAAATAGAAACTACGCACCTCAGGGTGTCCGTGATAACCTTACTCTGTATAGTCGAGCAGTCCGAAGGATACGCAACGGTCTTCAGCCACGCCCTAACATCCTCCTCCGGATACCCAAACTTCTCCTTGATGAACTCGACGTTCGCCTGTTCACGCTTCTCTGCAGAGTCGAACGTGCGGACATATCCCGAGAGGGTGTCGAGGAATACACGCAGGGCCTCGGCCGGCGCGCGAGTGGGGTGTGCGGCGATCATCCAGGAGGGCCAGGGTGTAGGTACCGAGCCGATCTGCGCGACGCGTCAGACACAGTACTGCGTCGAACAGGAGACTAGGGGCGAGGGGGAACGAGAAGACTCACGAAGCGAACTTCGCCTGCGTCCGCAAAGGGCTTCGTGGTGAACCACTCCCACATGAACGCGCTCGTCGAACCGTCATTGACCGAGTCGATGAGACCCCGTATGTCGTTATTGACTACGCGCAGATTCATGAATACAAATCTGTCTGTAATCGCGCGTCGCGTACCTTTGAATTCCAGCTTGTCTGTCGGCCAGCCCTGTTGGAGTGCCATGACGTACGCCATGGTCTGGCTTCCACTGCGAAGACCTCAGTGAAGATCCGTTTTGACCGAGTGGACGGACGGACCTCCCAAAGCGCGAGATGCCGATCGTCGTGTCCTTGAGGTCTGGGATGGACTGGTATTTGGAGTTTTTGCCCGTAATGACAGCCCTAGATGAGGGGGTTCAAATAATCGTTTTACAAACACGTAGGAAACCGGAGGACGTACCAATTGAGAGGGGTGTTAACGTAACTGCCAACGAGTCTGTACGCTTCGGACCCCTTGGCAATACCAGAGATAAGGGGGTCGGTAAGAGCACTGTCAACTTATAAATTAAGAAATCGTAGTGGGCGTTGGCAAAACACACATAGCGACGTCGATTTCATCATTGGTCAGACGAGAGACCAACTGACCCGTGCCGCCTAAAACAAACAGTCACAACACAGAAAATGGGCCTTACAACGTTGCTAAACGTACTGGGACACTCTACCAGTGTGAACGTCTTCTCGGAATCGTCTGCCGCGTACTGAAGTAGGGGCGAGGAGAAGTGCTCCCGCACTGTTCACGAGCAAGAGAGTAAGACATCTGTGCAGTGTTTAGTTGGTCGGCATACCATAACCAACTCGAAGAGTCATCCTTAGGGTTCAGACTGTAGGGTGTAGTTGGTCAGTATATCTCGCGTAGTCACCAACGGTAGCTTTGTATGCGCGAGACACCGGGCAAAACGCCCAGTAACGCCCGGACGGAATGTGGTGCGAATGTGACATTCTGGTCACATTCGCACTAAATTCCATCCA